>JARQOD010000006.1:426782435-426834305 GCA_033576555.1 Oophaga sylvatica | reverse complement strand
ATATTGTTCAAGAGACGATAATCAATACACGGCCTTAATGAACCATCTTTTTTGGCCACAAAGAAAAAACCGGCACCTAAGGGTGAAGAGGATGGTCTGATATGACCCTTCTCCAATGATTCCTTGATATAAGACCGCATAGCGTCATGTTCAGGTACAGACAAGTTAAAAAGGCGACCTTTAGGGAATTTACTACCTGGCACTAATTCAATAGCGCAGTCATAGCTCCTATGGGGAGGCAAGGATGCAGATTTACTTTCGCTAAACACATCAGAAAAATCAAACAAAAAGTCAGGAACATCCTCAGCCTGGGGGGAGGCAGAAAAAACAGGAGTGTTGGTATTAACACATTGGCAGCCCCAACTGGTTACAGACACAGATTTCCAATCCAAAACAGGATTATGAGACTGTAACCAAGGGAAACCCAGCACTATAATGTCATGCAGATTATATAGAACCAAAAATTTGCAGCACTCCTGGTGATCAGGTTCAACCCTCATTATCACCTGAGTAGAAAACTGGGGTTTATTCTCAGCCAAAGGGGTAGAATCGATCCCCAGTAAAGGAATAGACTTCTGTAGGGGTATCAAGGGAAACCCACAACGTTTAGCAAAATCATAATCCATCAGGTTAATAGCTGCTCCAGAATCAACGAAAGCCTGAGCAGAAAATGAGGACAGAGAGCATATCAGAGTGACAGTTAATAAAAACTTAGTCTGAACACTACCCAAGACAACTGAGCGTGCAAAATGTCTTCCCCGCTTAGGGCAGACTGAAATAGCATGAGAGGCATCACCACAGTAGAAACATAACCCATTGCGCTTTCGAAACTCATGACGCTGTGCCCCAGACACCACTCCATCACACTGCATGGGCTCAGCAGCTGGCTCACAAGGCAACACCACTCCACGCATACTTCTCCGCTCACGCAAACGTCTGTCAATTTGAATCGCTAATGACATAGAATCATTGAGACCAGAGGGGACAGGGAATCCCACCATAACATCCTTTACATTATCCGACAGACCCTTCCGGAAAAGGGCCGCCAAAGCGTCGTCATTCCACTTGGTCAGGACTGCCCACCTACGGAATCTCTGACAGTATAACTCAGCGTCATCAAGCCCCTGATTTAATGCCAACAAGGCTTTTTCAGCTTGATCAGTGACATTAGGCTCATCGTACAATAACCCCAAAGCCTGAAAAAAATGCATCAACATCACTCAAAACAGGATCCCCAGGTATCAGGGAAAAAGCCCAATCCTGAGGATCGCCGCGCAGGAGAGAGATGATAATTTGAACCTGCTGCGCTGCGTTTCCTGAGGACTTAGATTTTAAGGCAAGAAACAATTTACAATTATTTTTGAAATTCTGAAACTTAGCTCGATCCCCTAAAAACAAATCTGGCATGGGGATCTTAGGTTCCACAACAGGCAACCCAGCAAGATATGCAGCAATACTCCGAACCTCAGTGGCAAGCTGATCCACACGGCCAGACAACTGTGCAAACTCCATTGGGAGAAAAGATCCTCCCCAGCACCCAGAGATACAGAGGGAAAAAAAAAAAAAAAATGCAACAAACAGAAAAATATCTCTGACAACTTTTCTTCCTTCAAAATATTTTTTCCCTTCTGTGAGTACCATACAATTTTTATGGCCGGTGATACTGTTATGTTACGGTAGCTGAGGAGTGCAGGTAAAAAAGGAAATACACCAGAGCAGTTGGAATCTATGAGATTGCAGTACCCTGACTAACCACCGCAACTAGAGGCAGCCGTGGAGCGTTCCTACGTTGGTCCTAGACGCCTCGTCACAGCCTGAGAAACTAACTACACCTAAAGATAGAAATAGGAAAGCTATCTGCCCCGGAGCAGAACCCCAAAGATAATAGAAAGCCCCCAAACATGTAATGGCGGTTAGACAAGAGGAAATACTGACACAGAAAGAAAATAGTATGAGCAAACGCTGGGCCCAAACTATCTAAATAGAAAAGGATAGGAAGGGCACTTACTGCAATCCCAGAAAACCCTGAAAAACACCAACTCTACTAATTTCAAAATCACCTGAGATCACACGACCTCTACCACCTAAATTAGCTCTCTGGTGTAACAAAATAAAAACAGCAGCCACTGAAAAAACTGGAAAAAGCAAAAGAACAAAACTCAGTGGCTGAACTAAACTGAGAGGGCAGAAGCCCCCGGAGGGGACCCTGAAGGCCCCACAGAAGTGCAGGACAAAATGCAAAAATATAGCAAAAACACAAAATAAGAAATTGTCTTATCTGATAGCAGGAGATGCAGACACACACAGCAGGCTACAAGGGAAACTGGAAAGAAGGATTCAGACCAGAACAATTGATCACGGCAACCCTGATGGGAAAATGACTCCCTTACATAAGACCAATCAGTAACACCTGATTCCCAGTCCTCACAATCCTCACTAGTACCGCTTGTAACCACCAGAGGGAGCCTCTGCTCAGAACTCATCTCAAACCCATTCACAACAGGGTGCAACACCCAGTACCACTGTTGATCAACTGTTCTTCACAGCTCCGTTTACTTTAAAGTGTCCGCGGCTGGGTACTGCATGTCTGCCCCCTATGCTAATCAGAAAAAAAATACATAAAGTTATGATTCTTGGAAGAAGGGAAGGAAAAAATTAGAGCAAAAATGAAAAATTGCTGGTCGAGAAGGGATTAAAGAGGACCTGTGAAAAAAATTTAATTAAAACCCCTAAGCTCCCTTTTGAAAACCCCTAAGCTCCCTTTATTATGCCACTCATTTCCACTTTGCGCTGCACCACTCCACTGCATAGCTATTCACATTTACCTGTATGCTTTTTGAGCATGGTATGTGAAATTTGTGCTTGTAATGTAATGTGAATTTTTTCAGGGTCTTATCTGGAGGTGTGTGCTTTCACCCCGCCCTTCCAAACGCCAATCACAGTTCGGCAATCTCTGAGACTGGTGGACTGCCTGATAAGCTGTGATTAGCAGCCTTTGGGAGGGAGTTGTGAAAGCGCCCACCCCCATAGAAGACTCTGAAGAATTGCCCAGTTGCACTATAAACAGAGTGTTATGGTAGTGTAGCAACTCACTTGGGAAAAAGGTAACACTGAAAAACTGCAACTGACCCTGCTGGTTCCTGTAAAGACTAGATTTCCTGATCCCGCAGTCCCTAGGGGTTCCTGCATGTGCTGAAATAGCGCTAAGCACAGACTAGACAAAGGCAACTCGGACCTACGCTGCCTGAAAGGCTGTTGAGTGCTTATAATATACTTTTTTATCTTTTTTGTATCTTGATAAGCGCGTGTTCTATATTGTGCCACAATTTTGTCAATTTTTGCTATTTTATTGAATAAAGATATATCTTTTTATTACATATCTTCGTCTGGATACCTCTGTGCTTTCCATGTTCTGAGTTCAACTGCTTACTGTTTTTGAGTGGTTTCTCACTCCCCTTGCAATAACACCGCGGATATTATTTTTGGACAATTGAGTAAATTAGGGAATTTTTGGGAATTTATATATAAATATATCTATATTCCATAAGGTGTTTTTGCTGTGTTATCTAACATTCCTCCTAAAGAACTGGAGGGCCAGCAGAGTGCAAATTACCTAGAGAATGGAAAGTGTGCTGAAATGGAAAGAGATCTGTCATGATTCCACCCCTCAGGGTGTCTGGGATGAAGTTACTGATAGCTCGGCCTTCCAATCTGGTATAGGGGTGTGCTGAAGCTGTCGGTACTTTGATTGACAGCTTGGCCATCTAATCCGGTACAGGGGTGTTCTGAGCTGTCAATGTGTTGATTGACGCTCAACTATCCCATGTGAGACTGTGAGGCTTCGTCTGTCTCCATGTGTTCACTATTCCAGTTAATTGCCATGCTTCTTAACTGAGCTGTGTCTCCCAGAACTCTGCCAGACACATGCAGCATGTGAGGTTTGTGCTCCCTGTGCCTTGAGTTCTGTATGCTTGATCTGTTGCCTGACCTTGGACTTCGTTCTGACCATCCGCCTGTTTAACCTCTTCAGCTCTGATCTATTATCCTTCTGGTACTCTGACCTCGGAACATTACTTGACTACGCTTTTGTTTCTTCCTTCTGTTTATGACGTACCCTCCTGGCTACTGACCTTGGACTCCTTCACCACCCTGACTCATGGCTTGGCTGTTGTGAATGGGTTTGAGATGAGTTCTGAGCAGAGGCTCCCTCTGGTGGTTACAAGCGGTACTAGTGAGGATTGTGAGGACTGGGAATCAGGTGTTACTGATTGGTCTTATTTAAGGGAATCATTTTCCCATCAGGGTTGCCGGTGATCAATTGTTCTGGTCTGAATCCTTCTTTCCAGTTTCCCTTGTAGCCTGCTGTGTCGTGTCTGCATCTCCTGCTATCAGATAAGACAATTTCTTATTTTGTGTTTTTGCTATATTTTTGCATTTTGTCCTGCACTTCTGTGGGGGCCTTCTGGGTCCCCTCCGGGGGCTTTTGCCCTCTCAGTTTAGTTCAGCCACTGTGTTTTGTACTTTTGCTTTTTCCAGTTTTTTCAGTGGCTGCTGTTTTTGTTACACCAGAGAACTAATTTAGGTGGTAGAGGTCGTGTGATCTCAGGTGATTTTGAAATTAGTTGAGTTGGTGTTTTTTCAGGGTTTTCTGGGATTGCAGTAAGTACCCTTCCTGTCCTTTTCTATTTAGATAGTTTGGGCCCCAGCGTTTGCTCATACTATTTTCTTTCTGTGTCAGTATTTCCTCTTGTCTAACCGCCATTACATGTTTGGGGGCTTTCTATTATCTTTGGGGTTCTGCTACGGGGCAGATAGCTTTCCTATTTCTATCTTTAGGTGTAGTTAGTTTCTCAGGCTGTGACGAGGCGTCTAGGACCAACGTAGGAACGCTCCACGGCTGCCTCTAGTTGCGGTGGTTAGTCAGGGTACTGCAATCTCATAGATTCCAACTGCTCTGGTGTATTTCCTTTTTTGCCTGCACTCCTCAGCTACCGCAACATAACAGTATCACCGGACGCAAAAATTGTATGGTACTCACAGAAGGGAAAAAATATTTGAAGGAAGAAAAGTTGTCAGAGATATTTTTCTGTTTGTTGCATTTTTTTTTTTTTTTTTCCCTCTGTATCTCTGGGTGCTGGGGAGGATCTTTTCTCCCAATGGAGTTTGCACAGTTGTCTGGCCGTGTGGATCAGCTTGCCACTGAGGTTCAGAGTATTGCTGCATATCTTGCTAGGTTGCCTGTTGTGGAACCTAGGATCCCCATGCCAGATTTGTTTTTAGGGGATCGAGCTAAGTTTCAGAATTTCAAAAATAATTGTAAATTTTTCTTGCCTTAAAATCTAAGTCCTCAGGAAACGCAGCGCAGCAGGTTCAAATTATCATCTCTCTCCTGCGCGGCGATCCTCAGGATTGGGCTTTTTCCCTGATACCTGGGGATCCTGTTTTGAGTGATGTTGATGCATTTTTTCAGGCTTTGGGGTTATTGTACGATGAGCCTAATGTCACTGATCAAGCTGAAAAAGCCTTGTTGGCATTAAATCAGGGGCTTGATGACGCTGAGTTATACTGTCAGAGATTCCGTAGGTGGGCAGTCCTGACCAAATGGAATGACGACGCTTTGGCGGCCCTTTTCCGGAAGGGTCTGTCGGATAATGTAAAGGATGTTATGGTGGGATTCCCTGTCCCCTCTGGTCTCAATGATTCTATGTCATTGGCGATTCAAATTGACAGACGTTTGCGTGAGCGGAGAAGTATGCGTGGAGTGGTGTTGCCTTGTGAGCCAGCTGCTGAGCCCATGCAGTGTGATGGAGTGGTGTCTGGGGCACAGCGTCATGAGTTTCGAAAGCGCAATGGGTTATGTTTCTACTGTGGTGATGCCTCTCATGCTGTTTCGGTCTGCCCTAGGCGGGGAAGACGTTTTGCACGCTCAGTTGTCTTGGGTAGTGTTCAGACTAAGTTTTTATTAACTGTCACTCTGATATGCTCTCTGTCCTCATTTTCTGCTCAGGCTTTCGTTGATTCTGGAGCAGCTATTAACCTGATGGATTATGATTTTGCTAAACGTTGTGGGTTTCCCTTGATACCCCTACAGAAGTCTATTCCTTTACTGGGGATCGATTCTACCCCTTTGGCTGAGAATAAACCCCAGTTTTCTACTCAGGTGATAATGAGGGTTGAACCTGATCACCAGGAGTGCTGCAAATTTTTGGTTCTATATAATCTGCATGACATTATCGTGCTGGGTTTCCCTTGGTTACAGTCTCATAATCCTGTTTTGGATTGGAAATCTGTGTCTGTAACCAGTTGGGGCTGCCAATGTGTTAGTGCCAACACTCCTGTTTTTTCTGCCTCCCCCCAGGCTGAGGATGTTCCTGACTTTTTGTTTGATTTTTCTGATGTGTTTAGCGAAAGTAAATCTGCATCCTTACCTCCCCATAGGAGCTATGACTGCGCTATTGAATTAGTGCCGGGTAGTAAATTCCCTAAGGTCGCCTTTTTAACTTGTCTGTACCTGAACATGACGCTATGCGGTCTTATATCAAGGAATCATTGGAGAAGGGTCATATCAGACCATCCTCTTCACCCTTAGGTGCCGGTTTTTTCTTTGTGGCCAAAAGAGATGGTTCATTAAGGCCGTGTATTGATTATCGTCTCTTGAACAATATTACTGTGAAATATCAATACCCGTTACCCTTGATTTCTGACCTGTTTTCCAGGGTGAAAAACGCTACTTGGTTTACCAAGCTTGACCTCAGGGGGGCGTATAACCTTATTCGCATTAAGCACGGGGATGAATGGAAGACGGCATTTAACACCCCTGAAGGGCATTTTGAGTACCTTGTGATGCCCTTTGGGCTCACTAATGCTCCTTCCGTCTTCCAGTCCTTCATGAATGACATTTTCAGGGATTTTGTGGACAAGTTTCTGATTGTTTATTTGGATGATATCTTGATTTTTTCTAATGACTGGGACTCTCATGTGAAACATGTTCGAACTGTATTCCAGATTTTGAGAGAGAATGCTCTGTATGTGAAGGGATCAAAGTGTCTTTTTGGAGTACAGAAGATCTCATTTCTGGGATTCATTTTGTCCCCATCTGTTATTGAAATGGACCCGGTCAAGGTTCAGGCCATCTGTGATTGGGTCCAACCTACTTCATTAAAGGCTCTTCAGAGATTTTTGGGTTTTGCCAATTTTTATCGTAAATTTATTGGTAATTTCTCTGTTATTGTTAAACCATTAACTGATTTGACCAGAAAGGGTTCTGATGTGGTGAATTGGCCTCCTGAGGCAGTCTCTGCGTTTCAGGAACTTAAGCAGAGATTCACTTCTGCTCCTGTTCTACGGCAGCCTGATGTTTCTCTGCCATTTCAGGTGGAGGTTGATGCCTCTGAAATTGGGGCAGGTGCCGTTTTGTCCCAAAAAGATCCAGAGACCTCTAAAAGTAACCCTTGTGCCTTTTTCTCTCGAAAATTTTCTCCTACTGAACGTAATTATGACGTGGGTAATCGGGAGTTATTGGCCATGAAGTGGGCTTTTGAAGAGTGGAGACATTGGCTGGAGGGAGCCAAACATCAGGTGGTGGTCCTTACGGACCATAAGAATCTGGTCTATCTGGAATCTGTCAAGCGACTCAATCCTAGACAGGCCAGGTGGGCCTTGTTTTTCACACGTTTTAATTTTGTGGTTTCCTTTCTTCCTGGCACTAAGAATGTTAAGGCGGATGCCCTCTCGAGGAGTTTCCTTGCGGACTCTCCTGAGCTATCTGATCCCTCTGTTATTTTGAAGGAGGGTGTAGTTCTTTCCGCCATCTCGCCCAATTTGAGACTTGCTCTGGAGGGGTGTCAGGAGGATAGGCCCGAGCGCTGCCCTGTTGGAAAATTGTTTGTCCCGGACCAATGGAAAAAGAGTGTGATGTCTGAGATTCATTGTTCCGCATTGGCTGGGCATCCCGGAATTTTTGGTACCAGAGACTTGGTTAGTCGGTCCTTTTGGTGGCCTACCTTGTCTCGCGATGTCAGGGAATTTGTGCAGTCCTGCGGGACTTGCTCTCGCTCCAAGCCTTGCTCTCGCTCTAGTGGTTTGTTGATGCCATTGCCTGTGCCCAAGAGACCATGGACCCATATCTCTATGGATTTCATTTCCGATCTTCCTGTTTCTCAGAGAATGACCACCATCTGGGTAATTTGTGATAGGTTTTCCAAAATGATACATCTTGTGCCATTACCTAAGTTGCCTTCCTCCTCTGAATTGGTGCCGTTGTTCCTTCAGCACGTGGTTCGTTTACACGGCATTCCTGAGAACATTGTGTCTGACAGAGGAGTCCAGTTTGTTTCCAGATTTTGGAGGACTTTTTGTTCTAAACTGGGTGTTCAATTGTCTTTCTCCTCGGCATTTCATCCTCAGACCAATGGTCAAACTGAGAGAACAAACCAGACATTGGAGACTTATCTAAGATGCTTTGTGTCTGCTGATCAGGATGACTGGGTCTCTTTTTTGCCTTTGGCTGAGTTTGCTCTTAATAATAGGGCTAGCTCTGCCACTTTGATGTCTCCGTTTTTCTGTAATTCTGGGTTTCACCCTCGATTTTCTTCAGGACAGACGGAGGCTTCTGTCTGTCCAGGTGTTGACTCTGTTGTTGAGCGTATGCAGCAGATTTGGGACCAGGTAGTGGAGAGGTTGTCCCTCTCTCAGGAGAAGGCCCAGCGGTTTGCTAACCGGCATAGGACTGATGGTCCTCGGTTTAAAGTGGGGGACTTGGTCTGGTTGTCCTCAAAGAATATTCCTATGAGAGTAGCATCTCCTAAATTTAAGCCTAGGTTCATTGGACCTTATAAGATCATGGAGATTATTAATCCTGTTTCTTTTCGTTTGCTTCTTCCAGGGACATTTAAGATCCATAACGTGTTCCACAAGTCCTTGTTGAAGAGGTTTGTTGAGCCAGTGGTTCCTGCTGCTGTGCCTCCTGACCCTGTTTTGGTTGAGGGCAATCTGGAGTATGTGGTTGAGAAAATATTGGATTCTCGTTTTTCTAGACGAAGACTCCAGTATTTGGTTAAATGGAGAGGTTATGGTCAGGAAGATAATTCTTGGGTGTTTGCTTCGGACATCCATGCTAGGAGACTTATCCGTGCGTATCATAGAACTCATCCTGACCGACCTGGTTGCTCAAATGAGGGTTCGGTGACCCCTCCTCAAGGGGGGGGTACTGTTGTGAATGGGTTTGAGATGAGTTCTGAGCAGAGGCTCCCTCTGGTGGTTACAAGCGGTACTAGTGAGGATTGTGAGGACTGGGAATCAGGTGTTACTGATTGGTCTTATTTAAGGGAATCATTTTCCCATCAGGGTTGCCGGTGATCAATTGTTCTGGTCTGAATCCTTCTTTCCAGTTTCCCTTGTAGCCTGCTGTGTCGTGTCTGCATCTCCTGCTATCAGATAAGACAATTTCTTATTTTGTGTTTTTGCTATATTTTTGCATTTTGTCCTGCACTTCTGTGGGGGCCTTCTGGGTCCCCTCCGGGGGCTTTTGCCCTCTCAGTTTAGTTCAGCCACTGTGTTTTGTACTTTTGCTTTTTCCAGTTTTTTCAGTGGCTGCTGTTTTTGTTACACCAGAGAACTAATTTAGGTGGTAGAGGTCGTGTGATCTCAGGTGATTTTGAAATTAGTTGAGTTGGTGTTTTTTCAGGGTTTTCTGGGATTGCAGTAAGTACCCTTCCTGTCCTTTTCTATTTAGATAGTTTGGGCCCCAGCGTTTGCTCATACTATTTTCTTTCTGTGTCAGTATTTCCTCTTGTCTAACCGCCATTACATGTTTGGGGGCTTTCTATTATCTTTGGGGTTCTGCTACGGGGCAGATAGCTTTCCTATTTCTATCTTTAGGTGTAGTTAGTTTCTCAGGCTGTGACGAGGCGTCTAGGACCAACGTAGGAACGCTCCACGGCTGCCTCTAGTTGCGGTGGTTAGTCAGGGTACTGCAATCTCATAGATTCCAACTGCTCTGGTGTATTTCCTTTTTTGCCTGCACTCCTCAGCTACCGTAACATAACACTTGGCCTTGAGAAGTGACTAGTGTCACAAGATCCCAGAGTGAGTAAAACAAACCATGATATACTAAATAAGGGATTAAATATGATATGAACTGTTAGAAAATATACTGCCTACTTCCAAAAAAGAAACAGAAAATAGTTGCCTGGTAAAGAACCTAAACAGCTGAGAAATAAACCCTAGCTGGTCTTTCACTGACTGGCTTAAATTACAACAGAATGGCTGGACATTCAAATGAGACTATCACCAGCAGAAAATGCCATCAGGGGAAAGTATATAAAGCTGCACCCGAAAAGGTGATAGGGCAGACAAATGAGTAAACTAAAACACCTGTTACCCTAAAAAGATTGAAGCAAGGAGAACAGACACTAAACACCCAGAGAAAAGGTATATCTGCTGTGCCTTGGCAGGCAGAGAAGCCGACCACAAAGCACAGTTTCAAGGGTTGATCCAGACACATGACACAGAGATTTCACATACTGTCCTCCAAACAAAACAAATGTGGATATCTCTGCAACGAGCATTGCAGCATAAAACTGAAAAGAATGGCAGAATCAGGGGACCTAAGGGATTAAAACGTCTTTAATGCAGTTTTTTGAGTAAGTGATATGCCCTCTTTAAAGAATGGAAGAAACATGGAAATGTCTTAATTTCATCTCATTTACACATTACTGTACATTTCTCTTGTGACATTCTTTGACGAGGACTTGTTCTGAAGATAAGACAGAAATGGTTATGAATCATAGTTTGTGTCAGTCTTTGGTGCTTTTTTTTCTCATCACAGGGATTATGTGTTGGGTGTTACCTCACGTGTTTGAACTGGAAAACCTTGTAAATTAGGAGAGATTACATGGTATAAGGACTAACCACACAGTGATAAGTGTTTGAAATATTTGATTACTCGAAAAAATAATTGTACATAGATTTGTAATTTTTTTTTTCCATTTATGTATTTCGGTCTACACATTCTCTATCTTATTAATTGCTGGGTAACCATAACCTACTCTGAGATGTCTGTTTGAGATGCTCTAAGGATAAAAGTTTACCTGTGTTTCACTCTCTTTACTGTAAAAAGCACAGTTCTCTGGACCCACGTTCACATGGCTGTTGTAAAACACATCCACATGTTGTGGTCAGTACTGGCTCCATTTGCTGCTCTCTGTGCCCATCCACAAAACGGAGGATGTACATGATTTAGACTCGTCCGTAAATCAGGTCAATAGTGTAGTGGCCGCTGCCAGGTACAACAGATCAGTCTCTATTCAGATATCAGTTTTATTCACATGAGAAAAACTTACCAAGTTTCATCAGTGATTTTCATCAGAGTTTGATCCGATTATATCGATTTCTCGTATGTTAAAAAAAAGTTTCTGGAAGAGTCCCGCTCCTCCCACCATATCTCAATGGATTGCAAAAAGTCAATGAAATTATGTATATGGAGGACCTCACCTCATCCATATACGACTCATATCCAAAGTTTTGGGCTACTTGGCTTGGATAGATGGACTTTCGAAGCTCTAGTGAGTATTGTGATCTAATGGTTGAGGCAAACCCCTCCTCTGTAGTTAACTGAAACTATAGGCTGAGTGGTGGGCTTGGCCTGGTGGGTACTCCTTCCCCTTTCCCCCTCGTTTTTTCCCTTTAATTATTTTTATTTATTTTTTTTTCTCTTCTTCTCTCTTTCTCCTCTTTGTTATACTGTTTGTTAAAAGTTAAAAAATGGAAGACCCTTCGGGTCAGGTCATTGACCTCTACTTCCGGGTCTCCAGATGATAATGACTCGTGGACGATCGCCTTGGTTGGGTGTTAAGTTGTACTGTTTGCATTCGTCTACTTGTCTGATTCCAATTATTATGTTAACCTGGATTTCGTTATGAGTCTTTAAATAAAGAATTATAAAAAATAAAAAAGTTTCTACACTTTCTTCTATCAGTCTGTGAAAATCGAACAGCACTCAGATGGTATCCGAGTGCTGTCTGATTTTTTCGCAGAACTTTAGCCACTTAACGACCGCTGATACGCCTTTTAACGGCAGTGGTTAAGGGTACTTAAACCACAACGCCGTGAATTCACGGTGCTGTGGAGAAAGTATATAGCGCCCCCCAGAGTTGTATTTTCTCCGGGGTCTCGGAGTCGTATTTTCTCCGGGGGTAGCCGAGACCCCAGAGAACATGATTCGGGTCAGTTTTTACCGACCCCGCTTTTGCGATCGCCGTTGTTAACCATATAACGGCGACCGCAAAAAAAAGCTACGATTCTGCATTTAATTTCTCTCTCCTCTGATGTGATCGCACATCAGAGGGGAGAGAAATAGGGTCCCCCGATCTGTCCCCTGTACCTCCCGGTGTCCTCCTTGTCCTCCCACTGCTCCCGGCGTCTTTTTCCTGTAAAGAAAATGGCGGGCGCATGCACAGTGCGCCTGTGTAGCCCTGGTATGTAAGGCACACAGGATCTGGAGAATGCACAGTAAGGTAACAGTTAAAGCTTGACACTCACTTACACTTCAGACACACCCACAGGGGTGTATAGGGGAGTGACGTGTAGCACAGTGAGTCAGTCAGTCTAGCTTCCTGTCATCGTACAGAGCAGTCAGGGCTAGTTCTTCTCAGACAGTGAGGATTCCTGTCAGAGCTCTGGGTGAGCAGAAGATTAGTTCCTGCCAATTCAACGAAGTGGAGTCTAGTAACGGATGACTAGTTATCATCCCGAGTCTAGTCAGAGTTACCTTTTACTCAGTCTGAACTTTGAGGAAACTGAGAGTTACTCAGTGAGACCAAGGAAGAAAACTGACTTTCTATCTTCACGCTTCAGTGCTACATTGAAAGCAGAAGCAGGGCGAAGGGCATAGTGGGAAGGATTCAGAAGTGCCTTAAGGATCGGATTATCCTGCACATTGTCACCGGTCACTGGGGACCGAAGCGTCACTATAGCTCCAGGCATAGTGATAGAAAAGCCAGAGTCTTACTGGACCTTAGGTTGCAGAAAGCCGCCCTTAGAGTGCCAGTACGTAACCGAGTCAGGAGAACAAGACTTCTGAGTCCGGCGCGCGGCAAAAGAAAGTACTTAGTTCACCACTTATAAGGCTCTATCACAAAACCGGCCGGGCAGTACAGCTAGTGGGAAAAGCTGAAAACTATAGAGTTAACTTAGCTACAGGCAAGCTTGGACTCACTCATCATTTGGAAAGAGAAGGAGGCCTGTAACCTGCTCAACTGTTACCGCTACGTGCATTCATCCACCCCGAACAGCCTCCCTGGGACCTGCCTGAACAACTTGAAGTAAAAGGTATGGAAAGAAGCTTCTATGTGTGAGACTGAGTTATTTGATTGCATCCCTGCACAACCCCACCATAACTATCGACCTGAGGGAAGAGTCCCACCTGTAGGGGACCCGACATCTAGCTGCCTCACCATCCCCTCAGAGATCTACAGCAGCGCTGGTCTTAGTGATCAGAGAACTACAGGTGGCGTCACGAACTGTATATATACCTATCCCCTGTAAATATACCCCCCAACATACGCCTGACCGCCAGGGCCACAGACCGAGCCAGCGCTACCTGTGACAACCCCATAGACTTCCATGGGCTCGGCTCTGGGTACCCCATTGCCCTGGTAACCCACAATTGTGGTGGCGGGTCGAGACAACTTGGCGTCACGAACAGGATCCGAAACTTGCAGAATTGCGAGCCCTGTGTGCCTGCGGAGTGTTTTGGTGAAAAAGACTGTTGCTATTGTTTGGCGCCAAATACCGCCATATTTGCCGCCATATTCGCGCCCTGAGGCGCTGGAGAAGAAGGTGGGCGTACCTGAAGGAGCGCGCAAAGTCTTGGACACGCCCCCGGCTCTGACTCAGCGGCAGGTCCTGCGACAGGAAGTGGACGCTCTGACATCAGAGCGCCTGCGACGAAGGTCCTGTTCCTACTGCTGTGCCTGGGAAATAGCAGCTTCTGAAACCGGTAGGCTCCGGTTAACCAAGGGGGCGCTAATATGTTGCAACAACCGGCCGACAGTGCGGCCCCAGCCGGAGGACCCGACTCCGCACCGCGTGGCGTTGTAGCGCCAGATGGGGGCGCAGGCCCAGCACTCAGTCCGGTGGTCCCGCTCATGCCACTAACGCTTCCATATATGCCTGGGGCGAAATGGCTTCCCCAGTACAGCGGCGAGCCAGGCACTTTAGCAGGATTCAAACGGAAGATATGCAGTGTCCTGGAAATGTACTCTATGTCTGAGAGGCAAAAAGCTGCAGTATTAATAGGGCAGCTATCTGGCGCTGCTGAGAGAGAAGTGGAGACTTGGGCTACCACGGACCAGGAGTTGGTGCCTGCAATCCTCTTAAAGTTACAGGCCATTTTTGAAGATCGCACCGAAACAGATCTCCGGATGGCATTCTATAAACTGTTCACAGCAACCAAGTGACAGCATAAGGGACTATGCCTGCCGACTACAAGGGGCCCTGAGAGCCCTCAAGCAGGTTAATACCATAAGTGTCATTGATGAAAATAAGATGCTGAAAGAACAATTTGTGCAGGGACTGAGGTCCCAAGCGGAACGCAGAACTGTGAATTGGTGGTCTTTAGATCACCCTGATGCTACCTTTGATGCCCTAAAGGACATGGCAATAAAAGGGCTGCGGCCCCTGGGCAAACCTGAGGTGGCAACCCAACATCGTCAGGGTGAAGTCACTCTGGAGCCGGCGGCAACCCCCTTTTCCTCGCTAGTGGCCGAAACCAAAACGCAGGTGACACCCCCTAGTGAATTGGACTGTCTGCGCTCAGAGGTGCGCCAGCTGACTAAAAATCTGGCTGCTGTGATGAGTGCCCTGCAGCTGCGGAAAGAGGAAGAAAGGAAGATCTTATTAGCTGATTGCCCAGAAGACGTCCCGTGGATGAACCGGAGAAGAAGGAAGACGTCGCCCCCCCGGAGGAGGACAACGCCACCCCCAGGAGCGACCTCTGATCAACACCCTCCTCGTCGGGAGATCACCTGTTACCGATGCAACCGGAAAGGTCATATGTCTCCACAGTGTCCTTTAAACGGGCAGAACCTGGGTCCGAGGGCCAACACCCAGGAGGAGACCCGTCAGGCCCCCTAGACTGGAACCGCAGGTATGTGGGTGGACGACCCTACCTGTCTATCATTCTAGATGGTATTGCTGTTCCGGCATTGTTAGACACTGGGTCTCAGGTGACCCTAATACCTGATGCCCTATATACTAAGTTCTGGTCAATGGACAGTCTTAAACCCCCGAGCCCTGACTTTACCGTGTATGCTTCTAATGGTCTTCCTGTAGAAGTACTCGGGACAAAATGTGTAGATGTGAAAGTGGGCAGAGAGGAGTTGAAAGACCAGGGGCTTCTGGTAGTAAAGACTGTAAATGAGGAGAACGGTTTAAATATAATTTTGGGTACTAACATTATCAGTAATTGTTTGGGAGAAGTTGTGTTCTTACTCCAACAGCTCGCTGAGATTGCCCGACCAAGGCAGAAAGGAGTAATCCAAAGAGAGATCCGGGCCCTGGTGTGTCAGCAGCAAGCGAAGCTTACAGACGGCGAAATTGGTAATGTACGGGTCACTGACTCGAATCCCATTGTGATACCCCCAATGAGTGAAATGATAATCTGGTGCAGGGCAGCCATAGGTCTGAGAGGACAGAATTACCAAGCTGTAGTAGAACCCCACCATTCAGAACATAGACCTACACTTATGACTGCTAGGGGAGTAGTGGAAGTGGTGAATGGAAGAGTACCGGTACGGCTTCTCAACTGGGGAGATGATGAGGTAAACTTACCCCGTATGCAACCATTGCTAAACTACATGCTGTTGACAATAATTCTATTCTCCCGGGTGAGTCCTTAGACTCCCGCCAAATAGCGGAGGACAATGACCCGGCAACCCAGGTGGCGGAATGGTGTCAGCAACTCCATGTTGGGACGGACACCACTCCCGCTCACCAGAAGCAAGGGGTATTACGGGTGGTGCAAGAGTACGCCCAAGTATTTAGCAAGAATCCACTTGATTTTGGGATAATTAAGGGAGTACAACATCATATCCCTACAGGCAGTCATCCTCCCATCAAAGAGCGGTATAGGCCTATACCCCCAGCCCATTATCAGAAGGCTAAGGAAATGTTGCGAGATATGAAAGAAGCCGGAGTAATCAGGGATAGTTGTAGTCCCTGGGCAGCACCTCTAGTCCTGGTTAGAAAGAAAGATGGTAGCTTGAGAATGTGTGTGGATTACAGGCAGGTGAACCGCATAACACACAAGGATGCATACCCGTTACCACGTATAGAGGAGTCATTAGCTGCTCTGAAAACGGCTAACTACTTTTCTACCCTTGATCTGACTAGTGGATACTGGCAAGTGGCTGTGGCTGAGGAGGATCGTGAGAAAACGGCTTTCACCACCCCAATGGGGCTCTGTGAGTTCGACAGAATGCCGTTTGGGCTCAGCAGTGCCCCAGGAACATTTCAGAGAGTGATGGAGAACTGCCTGGGACATCTCAATTTTGAAACCGTGCTGCTATACTTAGACGACGTCATCGTGTACTCCAAGACATATGAGGACCATCTGAAGCACCTGGCAGAAGTATTTGAGTCCCTGTCCAGGTACGGGATGAAGTTGAAACCCTCAAAATGCCATCTACTCAAACAGAAGGTACAATATTTGGGGCACATCGTCAGTTCGGAAGGAGTAGCGCCGGACCCAGAGAAAGTCACTGCCATCCAGAAGTGGCCGGAGCCGAAGAACCTTAAGGAAGTGCGACAGTTCCTGGGACTAACGGGTTACTACAGAAGGTTCGTGAAAGATTACACGAAGAAGGCAGCGCCTCTACAGGACCTCCTAGTAGGCCAATCCCTAAAGAGCAGAAATCCTCCCTTCAATTGGGGTAAGGAACAGGCTGAAGCATTCCAAAAGATGAAAGAGATCCTTACAGTCGATGAGATCTTGACGTATCCTGATTACAGCCAACCGTTCCTGCTGTACACCGATGCTAGTAATGAAGGTTTAGGAGCAGTTCTCAGTCAGAAGCAGAATGGCCAAGAAAAAGTCATCGCTTATGCCAGCAGAAAACTCAGGCCAACTGAGAGGAATCCGGAAAATTATAGCAGCTTCAAGCTGGAGTTTCTGGCGCTGGTCTGGGCCATTACTGAAAGATTTAAGCACTATCTGGCCTCCAACAAGTTCACGGCGTACACAGACAACAACCCGCTAATGCACCTGGAAACGGCCAAGTTGGGCGCCATGGAGCAGCGTTGGATGGCTCGGTTGTCTAATTACCAGTTTACTATCAAGTACCGGGCAGGCCGAAAGAATGCTAATGCTGACGCATTGTCCCGAATGCCGCATGACTCTGACACGGAGGAAGAATCGGACGACCTGGAAGAAATTGAGCTACCTGCGTTCCATCGAAATGGGGTAGTCCACGAGCATCGAGTCTACAGAAAGCAGTATGGTGCAACGTTAAATCCTTTACCCCATCACAGCTGGAAAGAGACTCAGGACAGCGATCCAGTGGTCAGCCGTATCAAGGAGTTGTTAAGACAGGAAGGTTCCTCCTTGGAAAAAGATGCACCTATGTCAGCAAAGCTCCTGTGGAACGAGAGAAGCAGGTTATTCCTATACCGTGAGAAGTTGTGCAGGAGATACGTCAATCCCAGGACCCACGAGATGGTCTGGCAAATAGTGGTCCCCAAGGCAGACGTCCAAATGGTGTTGGAAGCATACCATGATCAAGCAGGACACTTTGGCTGGAGAAAGCTGGAGACCCTGTTGAGGTGCCGGTTCTACTGGGTAGGGATGCGCAGCTCCATTGAGAGGTGGTGTCGGAACTGTGGACCCTGTGGTCTCAGAAGAAAGGACTACGGTAGTCAGAGGGCACCCCTGCAGCCTATCCGGACGACTCGTCCCTTGGAGATTGTGGCCCTGGACCACGTCAAACTGTCGCCAAGTAGATCTGGATACTCATACGCCTTGACCATGGTGGACCATTACTCTAGATTTCTGGTGGTTGTACCAGTTAAGGATCAGACAGCAGTGACGGCAGCAAAAACCTTTCAAGCAAGCTTCTGCAGACCGCATGGGTATCCGGAGCAAGTATTAACCGATCAAGGACCTGCTTTCGAAGCTGATCTATTCAAGGAATTCTGTCACATGTATGGGTGTAAGAAAATTAGAACAACACCATACCATCCTCAAACCAACGGTCTTTGCGAGAAAATGAACCACATTGTCCTTGATTTGTTGAAATCCATACCGTTGGAAGACAGAAATCGATGGCCGGACTTACTACCTGATTTGGTTGACTTGTATAACCATATACCTGTAAGTTCCACTAACTGCACTCCAGCCTATCTTATGAGAGCAAGGCCCGGAAGACTACCAATGGATTTAGAACTTGGAGTGGTAGAACCAGAGGCAGATGACGCCATTGAAAACTGGGACATCAATCGGCAAGAGCAATACAGAAGAGTGCAAGTCTGTGTAGAAGAAAGTCTCAACAAGGCACGGGAAAAACAGGAAAATATTTACAACAGGAATTCTCCTGCCAAGCCTTTGATGCCTGGAGAAGTGGTATTGAAAAGGAAAAGGAAAATGCACAAACTGGATAACCAGTGGGAGCAAGAACCCTACGTCGTATAAGATTCCAAATATGACAATAGAAAAGTTTGTATCATCAGTAAGGACGGAGGAAGAACAATATCCACTGTGTCCAGAGACCATTTGAAATTGTGTCCAGAACCCTTAAAGTTTCGTGAAGAGAACTCTGTCATCAATCAAGAAGAAAGAAAAGAAGAGGTCATACACACGGATCTGGGAGATTTCCCTGCAGATTGGCCGAGACTGGGAGATGCTGTAATAATTCCGGTGTTGCAATTTTATCAGCCACAAGAGGAAGTGCTACCTCCAGTTGTGCCCATGGTGCCAGTTGAGCCAGTTCAGGAGTTACCTACTCCAGCAGCACCCCAACCTGCGGAACCTCAAGAGGAAGAATCATCGGAAGCAGCGCCCCATGCTATGGGAACCCCTGGTGAAGCTGACTCACACCGCCCAGCCATCAGTACGCTTGCCAGGTCCATAGAAAGATTGAGGCAGTTCTATAGTTTGCCGTTACGTAGAACAGTTGGGTTAGAGATTAATATACCTGAAGCTACTCCACGTAGATCAGAACGTACAACGAAAGGGAAGATACCTATTCGTTATCAAAAGTAGTCCTAGCAAACTAGTTTACTAAGTATGGATAATTGTATAAAGTATTGTTATGATATGTAAATTACTTGAAAATGTTTCATGATGGACTCTGAGGCTGAGGACTGAGCCAGCCCAAGAACTGATCTTGTATATAGTTGCACTTTGTGCATTCTCTACCAGCACACCTACCTCTGAACATAAAACCCGTATGGTGAGGCACTGAGTGAGGTCTGCATTCAGATGTCCTGCAGCCCACCCAGGACCCACGTTGAAGGTTTGGTGCGGGTCCTTCACAAGAATATTGTCATCTATTTATATGAAAATGTCTATTTAGTATTTTGTATTTTTCTATGCCTATTGTTATAATGCAACGTTCAAGAAATCCTTACCTCCCGGATGGGAAGAGTTTAAAATGTTACTTGCTTAAATGAAAAACAAAATGTCTTTCTTCTTATATTTCACAGCCCGGGAGTGCTGTATTTTACCAAGGGGGAATGTGTAGCCCTGGTATGTAAGGCACACAGGATCTGGAGAATGCACAGTAAGGTAACAGTTAAAGCTTGACACTCACTTACACTTCAGACACACCCACAGGGGTGTATAGGGGAGTGACGTGTAGCACAGTGAGTCAGTCAGTCTAGCTTCCTGTCATCGTACAGAGCAGTCAGGGCTAGTTCTTCTCAGACAGTGAGGATTCCTGTCAGAGCTCTGGGTGAGCAGAAGATTAGTTCCTGCCAATTCAACGAAGTGGAGTCTAGTAACGGATGACTAGTTATCATCCCGAGTCTAGTCAGAGTTACCTTTTACTCAGTCTGAACTTTGAGGAAACTGAGAGTTACTCAGTGAGACCAAGGAAGAAAACTGACTTTCTATCTTCACGCTTCAGTGCTACATTGAAAGCAGAAGCAGGGCGAAGGGCATAGTGGGAAGGATTCAGAAGTGCCTTAAGGATCGGATTATCCTGCACATTGTCACCGGTCACTGGGGACCGAAGCGTCACTATAGCTCCAGGCATAGTGATAGAAAAGCCAGAGTCTTACTGGACCTTAGGTTGCAGAAAGCCGCCCTTAGAGTGCCAGTACGTAACCGAGTCAGGAGAACAAGACTTCTGAGTCCGGCGCGCGGCAAAAGAAAGTACTTAGTTCACCACTTATAAGGCTCTATCACAAAACCGGCCGGGCAGTACAGCTAGTGGGAAAAGCTGAAAACTATAGAGTTAACTTAGCTACAGGCAAGCTTGGACTCACTCATCATTTGGAAAGAGAAGGAGGCCTGTAACCTGCTCAACTGTTACCGCTACGTGCATTCATCCACCCCGAACAGCCTCCCTGGGACCTGCCTGAACAACTTGAAGTAAAAGGTATGGAAAGAAGCTTCTATGTGTGAGACTGAGTTATTTGATTGCATCCCTGCACAACCCCACCATAACTATCGACCTGAGGGAAGAGTCCCACCTGTAGGGGACCCGACATCTAGCTGCCTCACCATCCCCTCAGAGATCTACAGCAGCGCTGGTCTTAGTGATCAGAGAACTACAGGTGGCGTCACGAACTGTATATATACCTATCCCCTGTAAATATACCCCCCAACATACGCCTGACCGCCAGGGCCACAGACCGAGCCAGCGCTACCTGTGACAACCCCATAGACTTCCATGGCTCGGCTCTGGGTACCCCATTGCCCTAGTAACCCACAATTGTGGTGCGTCGGTCAAAACACGCCCGCCGAATCTGCCGGCCGGCAAATTCATTCATTCAGTGCAGGTACATTTTGATCACTGTGATAAACCCTATCACAGTGATCAAAATAAAAAAAATTGTAAATAAACCCCTCCTTTATCACCCCCTTAGGGAAATATAATAAAATTAGGAAAATATATTCATTTTCATTTTCCCATTAGGGTTATAATTAGGGTTAGGGTTGGAATTAGGGTTACAATTAGGGTTAGGGTTACAATTAGGGTTGGGGATTAGGATTAGGGTTAGGGTTGGGATTAGATTTAGGGGTGTGTTGGGGTTAGGGTTGGAGCTAGAATTGAGGTGTTTCCACTATTTAGGCACATCAGGGGTCTCCAAACACGATATGGTGTTCAAAAAGTCAAATGGTGCTCCCTCCCTTCCGAGCCGTGCCGTGCGCCCAAACAGTGGTTTACCCCAACATATGGGGCATCAGCGTACTCAGGACAAATTGCACACCAATTTTGGGATTCTAATTTCTCCTGTTACCCTTGGGAAAATAAAAAATAGCTGGCTAAAAAATCATTTTTCAGGAAAAAAATATTATTTTTTTTCACGGCTCTGCGTTTATAAACTTCTGTGAAGCACTTGGGGGTTCAAAGTGCTCACCACACATCTAGATAAGCTCCTTGGAGGGGTCTAGTTTCCAAAATGGTGTCACTTGCAGGGGGTTTCTACTGTTTAGGCACATCAAGGGCTCTGCAAACACAACATGACGCCCGCAGAACATTCCATCAAAGTCTGCATTTCAAAATGGCGCTCCTTCCCTTCCAAGCTCTCCCATGCGGCCAAACAGTGGTTCCCCCCCCACATATGGGGTATCAGCGTACTCAGGAAAAATTGCACAACAACTTTTTTGGTCCAATTTCTCCTGTTACCCTTGGGAAAATAAAAAATAATGGGCTAAAAAAATCATTTTTGAGGAAAAAATGATTTTTTATTTTCACGGCTCTACGTTATAAACTTCTGTGAAGCACTTGGAGGTTCAAAGTGCTCACCACAGATCCAGATAAGTTCCTTAAGGGGTCTAGTTTCCAAAATGGGGTTACTTGTTGTGGGTTTCCACTGTTTATGCACATCAAGGGCTCTCCAAAAGCGACATGGCGTCCAGCCAATTCTGCATTGAAAAAGTCAAACGGCGCTCCTTCCCTTGCGACCTCTGCCATCTGCCCAAAAATTGGTTTACCCCCACATATAGGGTATTGGCGTATTCAGGAGAAATTGCACAACAGATTTTGTGGTTAATTTTCTCTTTTAACACTTGTGAAAATAAAAAAAATTGGTTCTGAAATAAATTTTTTGCAAAAAAAGTTAAATGTTAATTTTTCCCTTCCACATTGCTTCAGTTCCTGTGAAGCACGTAAAGGGTTAATAAGCTTCTTGAATGTGTTTTTGAGCACCTTGAGGGTGCAGTTTTTAGAATGTTGTCACTTTTGGGTATTTTCTATCATATAGACCCCTCAAAGTGACTTCAAATGTGATGTGGTCCCTAAAAAAAAAAATGGTGTTGTAAAAATGAGAAATCGCTGGTCAACTTTTAACCCTTATAACTTCGTAACAAAAAAAAATTTTGTTTACAAAATTGTGCTGATGTAAAGTAGACATGTGGAAAATGTTACTTATTAAGAAATTTGTGTGACATATCTCTCTGATTTAAGCGCTGTGGTGTAGTGACTCATGCTGCAGCTAGGAGGTGCTGTATATTCTCCTCAAGAGATGCATGGAGGAGTGATATGGATGGGAAAATAGGCCCTGGCATTGTTGTGAATGGCAGGTATGTGTCGCAGAGCTCCTCTGCTCTGTAAGCCAGGAATGTTGTTCTGGGACTTTTAGTCCTACAAGAGTTCTGTTTATTGTATAGGGTGGCTTACAGGGTTAGCTTGTGAGCTGGGTGGGACTGGCTAACCACACATACACCGCCCACTGGGGGGTGATGTGAGTTGTGAAGGACTTGTGATGAGGTCATGAACATGTGACCAGACCATGTGCTTCATACCTTAGCTGGGGGAGTGGCTACAGGTATGTAAGGAAGTGGTTGGCACATGGTGAGTGAGTGTAGTCTGTCTGAGACTGTGGAGAGTCTCTGACGTGTTGAGACTGAATCTGTGTGAAGAGTGTGCTCAGAGAAGCAGTAAGAGGTCTGTAGGAGGAGAAGTTGGTGATAATGGCAGATAGAGAAGACACAGAGAAGCGGGTGGCTGTCCTGAAGGATATGCATCTTCAATGTCTCCACACGAAACAGATGATCATGTTGGGTAATATGAAAGCCGCTCGACGCCTGGAGCTGGTGAGGGAAGCTCAAAGTCTGCTGGGCTTTGTAGAAGACATAATTCCGGTACCCAGAAATCTGGTGGGGAAAGTCATTGGAAGACTTGGAAAAGTGATGCAGGAGGTGGTGAATAGATCCGGTGTGAAGAGAGTGAGGATTCCAGTTGATGGCGAGATCAAGGTGGCTGGTGAAGAAGAGATGGTTCCATTCGTTGTTGTTGGCTCAGTGGAGAGCCAGAAGAACATCCGAATGCTCCTGGAATATCGAGAGTCGTACCTACGAGAGGTAGAGCAACTGGTCTGGGAAAGAAAGAAGATTAAGGAACAGCTACAGGAATTGGAACGAAGAGGGCGACTGCTTCCAGACCGAGATATGGAGAGACGAGAGGCTTCTCTGGGGACTGGCAGTACACGGTCTGAAACAATGAGGGTTAGAGGAGATGACTTCTCTGTTAGCTCAGGGCTGAGTGACCTAAGTGGGAGACCCTGTAGCCGACGAAAAGACAGAGGGTCAGATTTAGTTCAACCAGTAGGCTCGACTGGATGATGGACTTATGACCGCAACAACAGTAGGAGGCGGCCATGGAAAGAAAGGTCATGTGAAGGGGCACACATGGAAAGTGGGTCGATTAAAAAGAGTCTGGTGACACAGATGGAAAGACAAGGCTGACATATTGACCGCTGGGGGTGGGGGAGGCTTAACAAAAAGGTGATGGTGAATGATGCCCAAAATCGACTGAGACTGTCCCCTCGACTTGTAGGGCAAGGTGACATGGGTGCCCTGTCTCGGGGCCCTCGGTTTGGAACAAGTGTTCAACCTCACAAGTTTGAACAGAGGGGGAAGGTATGTGGTGTAGTGACTCATGCTGCAGCTAGGGGGCACTGTATATGTGTCGACCCGCCACCACAATTGTGGGTTACCAGGGCAGAGTCAGAGCCGGGGGCGTGTCCAAGACTTTGCGCGCTCTTTCAGGTACGCCCACCTTCTTCTCCAGCGCCTGAGGGCGCGAATATGGCGACAAAAATGGCGATTTTGGCGCCAAAAATGCAAACAGTCCTTTTTTCACAAAAAAAAAAAAACACTCCACAGGCACACAGGGCTCGCAATGCTGCAAGTTTCGTATCCTGTTCGTGACGCCAAATTTTTGTGTCGACCCGCCACCACAATTGTGGGTTACCAGGGCAATGGGGTACTCAGAGCCGAGCCCGTAGAAGTCTATGGGGATTTGTCACAGGTAGCTGTGGCTCGGTCTGTGGCCCTGGCGGTCTGGCGTATGTTGGGGAATATTTACAGGGGATAGATTTATATACAGTTCGTGACGCCACCTGTAGTATTCTGGTAATTTGTACCAGCGCTGCTATAGATCTCTGAGGGGATGGTGATGCAGCTAGATGTCGGGTCCCCTACAGGTGGGACTCTTCCCTCAGGTCGGTAGTTAGGTAGGGATTGTGCAGGCATGCAATAATAACTCAGTCTCACACGGTCAGTGTCTTTCCATACCTTTACTTGCAAGATGATAAGGCAGGTCCCAGGAAGGCTGATGGGGTTGATGGAGGATGAGCTTTGAGGCAACAGCTAAGCAAGTTAGGGGCCTCCTTTACTGTCCAATGAAGATGAGTACGACCAGCCTGAAGCGTAGTCCCCTCTATGATTCCAGCTTTCCAAAGCTGTTCTACCCAGTCAGATTTGTGGTGAAGCCTTCCTGCGAGAGAGCTGAATTCTTATCTTGTCGTGCACTGACTCAAAGTCTTCACTCCCCCTGACCCCAGTTACGTACTGACTATAAGGGGCTTGTTTGCCGCGACCTAGGGTCCGGTAAATCTCTGGTTTTCTCTTCACTATGCTGTAGCTAATAGTGATCCTTCGGTCCCCAGTGACCGGTAGCAATGTGCAGGACTTTTCCAAGTCAAAAGCACTTTTCCAATAATCTTCCTTCCACTTTGCCCTTCGATTTGCTCGACTCTTAATAGATAGCTCAGTCTTTCTTCCAGTGGGGCACAGCTCTGACTAGGCTAAGGTGAATTAGACCACCTGTACCAGCCTCCACTTTCTGAACTGCTGACAGGCTCAAACTGGACACGTCTACTCTGTCCAAGGACAGGAAACTGACTGACTAGAAATCACTCCCTTCCACACCCCTGCTGGGTGTGTCAGAAGTGTACGTGATGTCATGAAGAGACCTTAACTGTTACCTCTCCACTCATCCTCCTGGTATTGTGTACCAGGGCTACACATTCCCCCATGGTAAACGACAGCACTCCCGGGCTGTAAAATATAAAGAGACATTTTTGTTTATGCAAGAAAACATTAACAATAACATTGGTTCGTCCCATCCGGGAGGTGAGGATATCTTGAACGTTGCGAACAATAACATTATAAAGAAATACAAATATTAAATAAACATTCAATAAATATACAGTATTCTTGTGAAGGACCCGCACCAAACCTTCAACGTAGGTCCTGGGTGGGCTGCAGGACATCCGAATGCAGACCTCACTCAGTGCCACACCACACGGGTTTTTGGTTCAGAGGTAAGTCAAGGTTTCATGTGAAACCATTAAAAAGGCACTTT
Source organism: Oophaga sylvatica (assembly GCA_033576555.1). Lineage (NCBI taxonomy): Eukaryota > Metazoa > Chordata > Amphibia > Anura > Dendrobatidae > Oophaga > Oophaga sylvatica. Next base: position 426,808,494 of record JARQOD010000006.1, on the reverse strand, counting down.
AGTGCAACTATTTACAGGATACAGTTTTTGGGCTGGCTCAGTCCTCAGCCTCTGAGTCCATTGTTAAACGAAGACATAATAGGGAAAAACACATTTATATATAGACTTTTTACAATGTTCACATAAACTACTGCTGATATCTAATGGGTAATTTCCCTTTTGTGATTCTCTCTGATCTACGTGGTGTAGTTTCAGGTATATCAAGTTGCAATCTGTCTGCACTGCGTAACGGCAAACTATAGAACTGCCTTAATCTTTCTATGGATCTGGCAAGCGTACTGATGGCTGGGCGGTGTGAGTCAGCTTCACCAGGGATCCCATAGTATGGGGCGCTGCTTCAGATGATCCATCTTGAGGTTCCATAGGTTGAGGTGTTGCTGGGATGGGTAACTCCTGAGCGGGCTCAACTGGCACCACAGGCACAACTGGAGGTAGAACTTCCTCTTGTGGCTGATAAAACTGCAACACTGGAATTATCACAGCATCTCCCAGTCTAGGCCAATCCGCAGGAAAATCTCCCAGATCGGTGTGGATGACCTCTTCCTTTCTTTCTCCTTGATTGAGGACAGGGTTCTTTTCACAACTCTTTAAGTGTTCTGGACACAACTTCAAATGATCTCTGGACACAGTGATTGTTGTTCTTCCTCCGTCCTTACTGACGACACAAACTTTTCTGTTGTCGTACTTAGAATCTTGTATGACGTAGGGTTCTTGCTCCCACTGGTTATCCAGTTTGTGTATCTTTCTTTTTCTTTTTAATACTACCTCTCCAGGCATCAAAGGCTTGGCAGGAGCATTTCGGTTGTAAACATCTTCCTGTTTCTCCCGTGCCTTATTAAGACTTTCCTCTACACAGATTTGTACTCTTCTGTATTGCTCTTGCCGATTGACGTCCCAGTTTTCAACAGCGTCGTCTGCCTCCGGTTCTACCACTCCAAGTTCTAGGTCCATTGGTAGTTTTCCAGGCCTTGCTCTCATAAGATAGGCTGGAGTGCAGTTAGTTGAGCTTACAGGTATATGATTATACAAATCAACCAAATCAGGCAGTAAATCCGGCCATCGATTCCTGTCTTCCAACGGTATGGATCTCAACAAGTCAAGGACAATATGGTTCATCTTTTCACAAAGACCGTTGGTTTGAGGGTGGTATGGTGTCGTTCTTATTTTCTTGCACCCGTACATGTGACAGAATTCCTTGAATAAATCAGCTTCGAAAGCAGGTCCCTGATCGGTTAAGACTTGCTCCGGATACCCATGCGGTCTGCAGAAACTTGCCTGAAAGGTTTTCGCGGCCGTCACTGCGGTCTGGTCCTTAACTGGAACGACTACCAGAAATCTGGAGTAATGGTCCACCATGGTCAAGGCGTATGAGTATCCAGTTCTACTTGGCGACAGTTTGACGTGGTCCAGGGCCACAATCTCCAGGGACGAGTCGTCCGGATAGGTTGCAGGGGTGCCTTCTGACTACCGTAGTCCTTTCTTCTGAGACCACAGGGTCCACAGTTCCGACACCACCTCTCGATGGAGCTGCGCATCCCTACCCAGTAGAACCGGCATCTCAACAGGGTCTCCAGCTTTCTCCAGCCAAAGTGTCCGCTTGATCGTGGTATGCTTCCAACACCATTGGGACGTCTGCCTTGGGGACCACTATTTGCCAGACCATTTCATGAGTTCTGGGGTTGACGTATCTCCTGCACAACTTCTCACGGTATAGGAACAACCTGCTTTTCTCGTTCCACAGGAGCTTTGCTGGCATAGGTGCATCCTTTTCCAAAGAGGAGCCTTCTTGTCTCAACAACTCCTTGATGCGGCTGACCACTGGATCACTGTCCTGAGTCTCTTTCCAGCTGTGATGGGGTAAAGGATTTAATGTTGCACCATACTGCTTTCTGTGAACTCGATGCTCGTGGACTACCCCATTTCGATGGAACGCGGGTAGCTCAATTTCTTCCAGGTCGTCCGATTCTTCTTCCGTGTCAGAGTCATGCGGCATTCGGGACAACGCATCAGCATTAGCATTCTTTCGACCTGCCCGGTACTTGATAGTAAACTGATAATTGGACAACCGAGCCATCCATCGCTGCTCCATGGCGCCCAGCTTGGCGGTTTCCAGGTGCGTTAACGGGTTGTTGTCTGTAAACGCAGTGAACTTATTGGAGGCCAGATAGTGCTTAAATCTTTCAGTGATGGCCCAGACCAGCGCCAGAAACTCCAGCTTGAAGCTGCTATAATTTTCCGGATTCCTTTCAGTTGGCCTGAGTTTTCTGCTAGCATATGCGATGACTTTTTCTTGTCCATTCTGCTTCTGACTGAGAACGGCTCCCAACCCTTCATTACTGGCGTCGGTGTACAACAGGAACGGTTGGCTGTAATCAGGATAGGTTAAGATTTCATCACCTGTAAGGATCTCTTTCATCTTTTGGAATGCTTCAGCCTGTTCTTTACCCCAATTAAAGGGAGGGTTTCTGCTCTTTAAAGATTGTCCTACCAGGAGGTCCTGTAAAGGAGCTGCCTTCTTCGTGTAATCTTTCACGAATCTCCTGTAGTAACCCGTTAGTCCCAGGAACTGTCGCACTTCCTTAAGGTTCTTCGGCTCCGGCCACTTCTGGATGGCAGTGACTTTCTCTGGGTCCGGCGCTACTCCTTCCGAACTGACGATGTGCCCCAAGTATTGTACCTTCTGCTTGAGTAGATGGCATTTTGAGGGTTTTAATTTCATCCCGTACCTGGACAGGGACTCAAACACTTCTGCCAGGTGCTTCAGATGGTCCTCATATGTCTTGGAATACACGATAACGTCGTCTAGGTATAGCAGCACGGTTTCAAAATTGAGATGTCCCAGACAGTTTTCCATCACTCTCTGAAATGTTCCTGGGGCACTACTGAGCCCAAACGGCATTCTGTCGAACTCACAGAGCCCCATTGGGGTGGTGAAAGCCGTTTTCTCACGATCCTCCTCAGCCACAGCCACTTGCCAGTAACCACTAGTCAGATCAAGGGTAGAAAAGTAGTTAGCCGTTTTCAGAGCAGCTAATGATTCCTCTATACGTGGTAACGGGTATGCATCCTTGTGTGTTATGCGGTTCACCTGCCTGTAATCCACACACATTCTCATACTACCATCTTTCTTTTAACCAGAACTAGAGGGGCTGCCCAGGGGCTACAACTATCCCTTATCACCCCAGCTTTCTTCATATCATTCAACATTTCTTTAGCCTTCTGATAATGAGCTGGAGGTATGGGCCTATACCGCTCTTTGATGGGAGGATGATTGCCTGTAGGGATATGATGTTGTACTCCCTTAATTGTCCCAAAATCAAGTGGATTTTTGCTAAACACTTGGGCATACTCCTGCACCACCCGTAATACCCCTTGCTTCTGGTGAGCGGGAGTGGTGTCCGTCCCAACATGGAGTTGCTGACACCATTCCGCCACCTGGGTTGCTGGGTCATTGTCCTCCGCTATTTGACAGGAGTCTAAGGACTCAGCCGGGAGAATAGAATTATTATCAACAGCATGAAGTTTAGCAATGGTTGCATAACGGGGTAAATTTACCTCATCATCTCCCCAATTGAGAAGCCGTACCGGTACTCTTCCATTCACCACTTCTACTACTCCTCTAGCAGTCATAAGTGTAGGTCTATGTTCTGAATGGTGGGGTTCTACTACAGCTTGGTAATTCTGTCCTCTCAGACCTATGGCTGCCCTGCACCAAATGATCATTTCACTCATTGGGGGTATCACAATAGGATCCGAGTCAGTGACCCGTACATTACCAATTTCGCCGTCGGTAAGCTTCGCTTGCTGCTGACACACCAGGGCCCGGATCTCTCTTTGGATTACTCCTTTCTGCCTTGGTCGGGCAATCTCAGCGAGCTGTTGGAGCAAGAACACAACTTCTCCCAAACAATTACCGATAATGTTAGTACCCAAAATTATATTTAAACCGTTCTCCTCATTTACAGTCTTTACTACCAGAAGCCCTTGGTCTTTCAACTCCTCTCTGCCCACCTTTACATCTACACATTTTGTCCCGAGTACTTCTACAGAAGACCATTAGAAGCATACACAGTAAAGTCAAGGCTCGGAGGTTTAAGACTGTCCATTGACCAGTACTTGGTATATAGAGCATCAGGTATTAGGGTTACCTGGGACCCAGTGTCTAACAATGCTGGAACAGCAATACCATCTAGAATAATAGACAGGTAGGGTCGCCCGCCCACATACCTGCGGTTCCAGTCTAGGGGGCCTGACGGGTATTCTCCTGGGTGTTGGCCCTTGGACCCAGGTTCTGCCCGTTTAAAGGACACTGTGTAGACAGATGACCTTTCCGGTTGCAGCGGTAACAGATGATCTCTCGACGAGGAGGGTGTTGATCAGAGGTCGCTCCTGGGGGTGGCGTTGTCCTCCTCCGGGGGGCGACGTCTTCTTTCTTCTCCGGTGCATCCACGGAACGTCCTCTGGGCAGTCAGCTAACAAGATCTTCCCTTCCTCCTCTTTCCGCAGCTGTAGGGCACTCATCACAGCGGCCAGATTTTTAGTCAGCTGGCGCACCTCTGAGCGCAGACAGTCCAATTCACTAGGAGGTGTCACCTGCGCTTTGGTTTCTGCCACTAGCGGGGAACAGGGGGTTACTGCCGGTTCCAGAGTGACTTCACCCTGATGATGTTGGGTGGCCACCTCAGGTTTGCCCAGGGGCCGCAGCCCTTTTATTGCCATGTCCTTTAGGGCATCAAAGGTAGCATCCGGATGATCTAAGGACCACCAATTTACAGTTCTGCGTTCCTCTGGGGATCTCAATCCCTGTATAAATTGTTCTTTCAGCATTCTATTCTCGTCGATAGCATTTAAATGGTTAATTTGCTTGAGGGCTCTCAGGGCTCCCTGTAGTCGGCAAGCATAGTCCCGGATGCTGTCACCTGGCTGTTGTGAACAGTGATAGAAGGCCATCCGGAGATCCGTTTCTGTGCGGTCTTCAAATATGGCATGCAGCTTCAGGAAGATCGCAGGTACCGACTCCTGATCAACGGTATCCCAAGTCTCCACTTCCTTTCAGCAGCGCCAGTTAACTGCCCTATTAGCACAGCAGCTTTTTGTCTCTCAGGCATGGAGTACATTTCTAGGATGCTGCATAACTTCCGCTTGAAGCCTGCTAATGTGCCTGGCTCACCGCTGTACTGGGGAAGCCATTTCGCCCCAGGCATATATGGGAGCGTTAGTGGCATGATCGGGACTACCGGACTGGGTGCAGGGCCTGCGCCCCCATCTGGCGCTACAATACCAGACGGTGCGGGATTGGGGACTCCGACCGGGGCCGCACTGTCAGCCGGTTGTTGTGACATCTTAGCGCCCCCTTGGTTAAACGGAGCCTACCGGTTTCAGACGCTGCTACTTCACAGGTACCGCAGGGGAACAGGACCTTCGTCGCAGGCGCTCTGATGTCAGAGCGTTCACTTCCTGTTGCAGGACCTGCCGCTGAGTCAGAGCCGGGGGCGTGTCCAAGACTTTGCGCGCTCTTTCAGGTACGCCCACCTTCTTCTCCAGCGCCTGAGGGCGGAATATGGCGACAAAAATGGCGATTTTGGCGCCAAAAATGCAAACAGTCCTTTTTTCACAAAAAAAAAAAAACACTCCACAGGCACACAGGGCTCGCAATGCTGCAAGTTTCGTATCCTGTTCGTGACGCCAATTTTTGTGTCGACCCGCCACCACAATTGTGGGTTACCAGGGCAATGGGGTACTCAGAGCCGAGCCCGTAGAAGTCTATGGGGATTTGTCACAGGTAGCTGTGGCTCGGTCTGTGGCCCTGGCGGTCTGGCGTATGTTGGGGGAATATTTACAGGGGATAGATTTATATACAGTTCGTGACGCCACCTGTAGTATTCTGGTAATTTGTACCAGCGCTGCTATAGATCTCTGAGGGGATGGTGATGCAGCTAGATGTCGGGTCCCCTACAGGTGGGACTCTTCCCTCAGGTCGGTAGTTAGGTAGGGATTGTGCAGGCATGCAATAATAACTCAGTCTCACACGGTCAGTGTCTTTCCATACCTTTACTTGCAAGATGATAAGGCAGGTCCCAGGGAGGCTGATGGGGTTGATGGAGGATGAGCTTTGAGGCAACAGCTAAGCAAGTTAGGGGCTTCCTTTACTGTCCAATGAAGATGAGTACGACCAGCCTGAAGCGTAGTCCCCTCTATGATTCCAGCTTTCCAAAGCTGTTCTACCCAGTCAGATTTGTGGTGAAGCCTTCCTGCGAGAGAGCTGAATTCTTATCTTGTCGTGCACTGACTCAAAGTCTTCACTCCCCCTGACCCCAGTTACGTACTGACTATAAGGGGCTTGTTTGCCGCGACCTAGGGTCCGGTAAATCTCTGGTTTTCTCTTCACTATGCTGTAGCTAATAGTGATCCTTCGGTCCCCAGTGACCGGTAGCAATGTGCAGGACTTTTCCAAGTCAAAAGCACTTTTCCAATAATCTTCCTTCCACTTTGCCCTTCGATTTGCTCGACTCTTAATAGATAGCTCAGTCTTTCTTCCAGTGGGGCACAGCTCTGACTAGGCTAAGGTGAATTAGACCACCTGTACCAGCCTCCACTTTCTGAACTGCTGACAGGCTCAAACTGGACACGTCTACTCTGTCCAAGGACAGGAAACTGACTGACTAGAAATCACTCCCTTCCACACCCCTGCTGGGTGTGTCAGAAGTGTACGTGATGTCATGAAGAGACCTTAACTGTTACCTCTCCACTCATCCTCCTGGTATTGTGTACCAGGGCTACACATATATGCTCCTCAAGAGATGCATGGAGGAGTGATATGGATGGGAAAACAGGCCCTGGCATTGTTGTGAATGGCAGGTATGTGTTGCAGAGCTTCTCTGCGCTGTAAGCCAGGAATGTTATTCTGGGACTTTTAGTCCTACAAGAGTTCTGTTTATTGTATAGGGTGGCTTAAAGGGTTAGCTTGTGAGCTGGGTGGGACTGGCTAACCACACATACACCGCCCACTGGGGGTGATGTGAGTTTGTGAACGACCTGTGATGAGGTCATGAACATGTGACCAGACCATGTGCTTCATACCTTAGCTGGGGGAGTGGCTACAGGTATGTAAGGAAGTGGTTGGCACATGGTAAGTGAGTGTAGTCTGTCTGAGACTGTGGAGAGTCTCTGACGTGTTAAGACTGAATCTGTGTGAAGAGTGTTAGGTCCTGGATGGCCTGTGTTGGAAAATCCTAGGAGTAGGATTGGATTCCTGGAGCACATGGAGAGGCCATAGACCTGGAGGCCTGTGTGTTGGACGGTCATGGGATGGACGTCCTGAATAGCGCACGGGGAGGCCAGTTGTCTGTGACGGCACTGCGTGGGGGGAAGCTAACGACCTTCTCGAGTGTCTGGACTGTCAGTTAGCCTGGTGGGCAAGGACGGTGATCCCAGTTAGGAAGCTTCCCCGGGAACTTAAGTCTGACAAGGAGTCAGCATGAGGAGCAGGAGCTCCTGTAAGGTAACTCCACAGACTGTTGGTGCTTGTATTGTTCCATGAACGTTAAGGAACTGGTTACTGAAAATTAAAGCCAAATGTTGAAATATTATGGACAGTGGTAGGCCGGTGACGTGCAACAGAGCCTACCGTGTGCTTTATGATGCCAAAATAAACTTAAAGGACTGTGGTTTGAGCCCTGAGCGTGCTAGTTTTTGCCTCTAAGACCAGCTAAGCGAGTGATCCCCGTCCACACAAGCAGTGTGGATCGTCACAGGGCATAAAAATTTAAAGTTTGAAAATTGCTAAATTTTCAAAATTTTCACCATATTTCCGTTTTTTTTCATAAATAAACGCAAGTCGTATCAAAAATATCTACCACTAACGTGAAGTGCAATATGTCACGAGAAAACAGTCTCAGAATAAGCGGGATTCGTTAAAGCGTTCCAGAGTTATAAGCTCATAAAGTGACAGTGGTCAGAATTGTAAAAATTGGCCCAGTCATTAAGCTGCAAATTGGCTCTGTCACTAAGGGGTTAGACTTTTATTATCAATTTTGATTTGACACTTGGATCAAAATAAGATATGTTTCTGTAATTTTGCTTCGGTGTTTACAAACATAAATGGCTCACTATTTTAGGTATGAGTGAAAAACATAAATAGAATGTAAGTCCGCAAGGACAGGGTCCTCTCCCCTCTGTACCAGTCTGTCATTGTAAATTTGTTTACTGTAAACGATATCTATAACTTTGTATGTGACCCCTTCTCATGTACAGCACCATGGAATTAATGGCGCTATATAAATAAATAATAATAATAATAATAAATAACTCTTGTAGATAAACAAAAGTGATGTCTGAATGAGCTGTAAGAATGGATCTGCCGTGTGTCGTACCCCCATCGATCTGATATTGATGAACCAGCTGAACTCTTCCCCCTGATGCCCCTATGTGGTGTCCCCTTCTCCCTCCATGCAGATATGTGTAGCCCTGGTACACAATACCAGGAGGATGAGTGGAGAGGTAACAGTTAAGGTCTCTTCATGACATCATGTACACTTCTGACACACCCAGCAGGGTGTGGAAGGGAGTGATTTCTAGTCAGTCAGTTTCCTGTCCTTGGACAGAGTAGACGTGTCCAGTTTGAGCCTGTCAGCAGTTCAGAAAGTGGAGGCTGGTACAGGTGGTCTAATTCACCTTAGCCTAGTCAGAGCTGTGCCCCACTGGAAGAAAGACTGAACTATCTATTAAGAGTCGAGCAAATCGAAGGGCAAAGTGGAAGGAAGATAATTGGAAAAGTGCTTTTGACTTGGAAAAGTCCTGCACATTGCTACCGGTCACTGGGGACCGAAGGATCACTATTAGCTACAGCATAGTGAAGAGAAAACCAGAGATTTACCGGACCCTAGGTCGCGGCAAACAAGCCCCTTATAGTCAGTACGTAACTGGGGTCAGGGGAAGTGAAGACTTTGAGTCAGTGCACGACAAGATAAGAATTCAGCTCCCTCGCAGGAAGGCTTCACCACAAATCTGACTGGGCAGAACAGCTTTGGAAAGCTGGAATCATAGAGGGGACTACGCTTCAGGCTGGTCGTACTCATCTTCATTGGACAGTAAAGGAGGCCCCTAACTTGCTTAGCTGTTGCCTCAAAGCTCATCCTCCATCAACCCCATCAGCCTCCCTGGGACCTGCCTTATCATCTTGCAAGTAAAGGTATGGAAAGACGCTGACCGTGTGAGACTGAGTTATTATTGCATGCCTGCACAATCCCTACCTAACTACCGACCTGAGGGAAGAGTCCCACCTGTAGGGGACCCGACATCTAGCTGCATCACCATCCCCTCAGAGATCTACAGCAGCGCTGGTACAAATTACCAGAATACTACAGGTGGCGTCACGAACTGTATATAAATCTATCCCTGTAAATATTCCCCCAACATACGCCAGACCGCCAGGGCCACAGACCGAGCCACAGCTACCTGTGACAACTCCCATAGACTTCCATGGGCTCGGCTCTGAGTACCCCATTGCCCTGGTAACCCACAATTGTGGTGGCGGGTCGACACAAAAATTTGGCGTCACGAACAGGATACGAAACTTGCATCATTGTGAGCCCTGTGTGCCTGTGGATTGTTTTTGTGAAAAAGGACTGTTTGCATTTTTGGCGCCAAAATCGCCATTTTTGTCGCCATATTCGCGCCCTCAGGCGCTGGAGAAGAAGGAGGGCGTACCTGAAAGAGCGCGCAAAGTCTTGGACACGCCCCCGGCTCTGACTCATCGGCAGGTCCTGCAACAGGAAGTGAACGCTCTGACATCAGAGCGCCTGCGACGAAGGTCCTGTTCCCACTGCGGTGCCTGTGAAGTAGCAGCGTCTGAAACCGGTAGGCTCCGTTTAACCAAGGGGGCGCTAAGATGTCACAACAACCGGCTGACAGTGCGGCCCCGGCCGGAGGCCCCAATCCCGCACCGTCTGGTATTGTAGCGCCAGATGGGGGCGCAGGCCCTGCACCCAGTCCGGTAGTCCCGATCATGCCACTAACGCTCCCATATATGCCTGGGGCGAAATGGCTTCCACAATACAGCGGTGAGCCAGGCACATTAGCAGGCTTCAAGCGGAAGTTATGCAGCATCCTAGAAATGTACTCCATGCCTGAGAGACAAAAAGCTGCTGTGCTAATAGGGCAGCTAACTGGCGCTGCTGAGAGGGAAGTGGAGACTTGGGATACCGTTGATCAGGAGTCGGTACCTGCGATCTTCCTTAAGCTACATGCCATATTTGAAGACCGCACAGAAACGGATCTCCGGATGGCCTTCTATCACTGTTCACAACAGCCAGGTGACAGCATCCGGGACTACGCTTGCCGACTACAGGGAGCCCTGAGAGCCCTCAAGCAAATTAACAATTTAAATGCTATCGACGAGAATAAAAATGCTGAAAGAACAATTTATACAGGGATTAGAGATCCCAAGAGGAACGCAGAACTGTAAATTGGTGGTCCTTAGATCATCCGGATGCTACCTTTGATGCCCTAAAGGACATGGCAATAAAAGGGCTGCGGCCCCTGGGCAAACCTGAGGTGGCCACCCAACATCATCAGGGTGAAGTCGCTCTGGAACCGGCAGTAACCCCCTGTTCCCCGCTAGTGGCTGAAGCCAAAGCGCAGGTGACACCTCCTAGTGAATTGGACTGTCTGCGCTCAGAGGTGCGCCAGCTGACTAAAAATCTGGCCGCTGTGATGAGTGCCCTACAGCTGCGGAAAGAGGAGGAAGGAAAGATCTTGTTAGCTGACTGCCCAGAGGACGTTCCGTGGATGCACCGGAGAAGAAAGAAGACGTCGCCCCCCCAGAGGAGGACAACGCCACCCCCAGGAGCAACCTCTGATCAACACCCTCCTCGTCGAGAGATCATCTGTTATCGCTGCAACCGAAAGGTCATCTGTCTACACAGTGTCCTTTAAACGGGCAGAACCTGGGTCCAAGGGCCAACACCCAGGAGAATACCCGTCAGGCCCCCTAGACTGGAACCGCAGGTATGTGGGCGGGCGACCCTACCTGTCTATTATTCTAGATGGTATTGCTGTTCCAGCATTGTTAGACACTGGGTCCCAGGTGACCCTAATACCTGATGCTCTATATACCAAGTACTGGTCAATGGACAGTCTTAAACCTCCGAGCCTTGACTTTACTGTGTATGCTTCTAATGGTCTTCCTGTAGAAGTACTCGGAACAAAATGTGTAGATGTAAAGGTGGGCAGAGAGGAGTTGAAAGACCAAGGGCTTCTGGTAGTAAAGACTGTAAATGAGGAGAACGGTTTAAATATCATTTTGGGTACTAACATTATCGGTAATTGTTTGGGAGAAGTTGTGTTCTTGCTCCAACAGCTCGCTGAGATTGCCCGACCAAGGCAGAGAGGAGTAATCCAAAGAGAGATCCGGGCCCTGGTGTGTCAGCAGCAAGCGAAGCTTACCGACGGCGAAATTGGTAATGTACGGGTCACTGACTCGGATCCTATTGTGATACCCCCAATGAGTGAAATGATCATTTGGTGCAGGGCAGCCATAGGTCTGAGAGGACAGAATTACCAAGCTGTAGTAGAACCCCACCATTCAGAACATAGACCTACACTTATGACTGCTAGAGGAGTAGTAGAAGTGGTGAATGGAAGAGTACCGGTACGGCTTCTCAATTGGGGAGATGATGAGGTAAATTTACCCCGTTATGCAACCATTGCTAAACTTCATGCTGTTGATAATAATTCTATTCTCCCGGCTGAGTCCTTAGACTCCTGTCAAATAGCGGAGGACAATGACCCAGCAACTCAGGTGGCGGAATGGTGTCAGCAACTCCATGTTGGGACGGACACCACTCCCGCTCACCAGAAGCAAGGGGTATTACGGGTGGTGCAAGAGTATGCCCAAGTGTTTAGCAAGAATCCACTTGATTTTGGGATAATTAAGGGAGTACAACATCATATCCCTACAGGCAATCATCCTCCCATCAAAGAGCGGTATAGGCCCATACCTCCAGCTCATTATCAGAAGGCTAAAGAAATGTTGAATGATATGAAGAAAGCTGGGGTGATAAGGGATAGTTGTAGCCCTTGGGCAGCCCCTCTAGTTCTGGTTAAAAAGAAAGATGGTAGTATGAGAATGTGTGTGGATTACAGGCAGGTGAACCGCATAACACACAAGGATGCATACCCGTTACCACGTATAGAGGAATCATTAGCTGCTCTGAAAACGGCTAACTGCTTTTCTACCCTCGATCTGACTAGTGGTTACTGGCAAGTGGCTGTGGCTGAGGAGGATCGTGAGAAAACGGCTTTCACCACCCCAATGGGGCTCTGTGAGTTCGACAGAATGCCGTTTGGGCTCAGTAGTTGCCCCAGGAACATTTCAGAGAGTGATGGAAAATTGTCTGGGACATCTCAATTTTGAAACCGTGCTGCTATACCTAGACGACGTCATCGTGTATTCCAAGACATATGAGGACCATCTGAAGCACCTGGCAGAAGTGTTTGAGTCCCTGTCCAGGTACGGGATGAAGTTGAAACCCTCAAAATGCCATCTACTCAAACAGAAGGTACAATACTTGGGGCACATCGTCAGTTCGGAAGGAGTAGCGCCGGACCCAGAGAAAGTCACTGCCATCCAGAAGTGGCCGGGGCCGAAAAACCTTAAGGAAGTGCGACAGTTCCTGGGACTAACGGGTTTACTACCGAAGATTCGTGAAAGATTACACGAAGAAGGCAGCTCCTTTACAGGACCTCCTGGTAGGACAATCCTTAAAGAGCAGAAACCCTCCCTTTAATTGGGGTAAAGAACAGGCTGAAGCATTCCAAAAGATGAAGGAGATCCTTACAGGTGATGAAATCTTAACCTATCCTGATTACAGCCAACCGTTCCTGTTGTACACCGACGCCAGTAATGAAGGGTTGGGAGCCGTTCTCAGTCAGAAGCAGAATGGACAAGAAAAAGTCATCGCATATGCTAGCAGAAAACTCAGGCCAACTGAAAGGAATCCGGAAAATTATAGCAGCTTCAAGCTGGAGTTTCTGGCGCTGGTCTGGGCCATCACTGAAAGATTTAAGCACTATCTGGCCTCCAATAAGTTCACTGCGTTTACAGACAACAACCCGTTAACGCACCTGGAAACCGCCAAGCTGGGCGCCATGGAGCAGCGATGGATGGCTCGGTTGTCCAATTATCAGTTTACTATCAAGTACCGGGCAGGTCGAAAGAATGCTAATGCTGATGCGTTGTCCCGAATGCCGCATGACTCTGACACGGAAGAAGAATCGGACGACCTGGAAGAAATTGAGCTACCCGCGTTCCATCGAAATGGGGTGGTCCACGAGCATCGAGTCCACAGAAAGCAGTATGGTGCAACATTAAATCCTTTACCCCATCACAGCTGGAAAGAGACTCAGGACAGTGATCCAGTGGTCAGCCGCATCAAGGAGTTGTTAAAACAGGAAGGTTCCTCCTTGGAAAAGGATGCACCTATGTCAGCCAAGCTCCTGTGGAACGAGAAAAGCAGGTTGTTCCTATACCGAGAGAAGTTGTGCAGGAGATACGTCAACCCCAGAACCCATGAAATGGTCTGGCAAATAGTGGTCCCCAAGGCAGACGTCCCAATGGTGTTGGAAGCGTACCACGATCAAGCAGGACACTTTGGCTGGAGGAAGCTGGAGACCCTGTTGAGATGCCGGTTCTACTGGGTAGGGATGCGCAGCTCTGTCGAGAGGTGGTGTCGGAACTGTGGACCCTGTGGTCTCAGAAGAAAGGACTACGGTAGTCAGAAGGCACCCCTGCAACCTATCCGGACGACTCGTCCCCTGGAGATTGTGGCCCTGGACCACGTCAAACTGTCGCCAAGTAAACTGGTACTCATACGCCTTGACCATGGTAGACCATTACTCCAGATTTCTGGTAGTTGTTCCAGTTAAGGACCAGACCGCAGTGACGGCCGCGAAGACCTTTCAAGCAAGTTTCTGCAGACCGCATGGGTATCCGGAGCAAGTCTTAACCGATCAGGACCTGCTTTCGAAGCCGATTTATTCAAGGAATTCTGTCACATGTACGGGTGCAAGAAAATAAGAACAACGCCATATCACCCTCAAACCAACGGTCTTTGTGAAAAGATGAACCATATTGTCCTTGACTTGTTGAGATCCATACCGTTGGAAGACAGGAATCGATGGCCGGATTTACTGCCTGATTTGGTTGATTTGTATAATCATATACCTGTAAGCTCAACTAACTGCACTCCAGCCTATCTTATGAGAGCAAGGCCTGGAAAACTACCAATGGACCTAGAACTTGGAGTGGTAGAACCGGAGGCAGACGACGCTGTTGAAAAGTGGGACGTCAATCGGCAAGAGCAATACAGAAGAGTACAAATCTGTGTAGAGGAAAGTCTTAATAAGGCACGGGAGAAACAGGAAGATGTTTACAACCGAAATGCTCCTGCCAAGCCTTTGATGCCTGGAGAGGTAGTATTAAAAAGAAAAAGGAAAATGCACAAACTGGATAATCAGTGGGAGCAAGAACCCTACGTCATACAAGATTCTAAATATGACAACAGAAAAGTTTGTGTCGTCAGTAAGGACGAGGAAGAACAACAATCACTGTGTCCAGAGATCATTTGAAGTTGTGTCCAGAACACTTAAAGAGTTGTGAAAAGAACCCTGTCCTCAATCAAAGAGAAAGAAAGGAAGAGGTCCTACACACCGATCTGGGAGATTTTCCTGCGGATTGGCCTAGACTGGGAGATGCTGTGATAATTCCAGTGTTGCAGTTTTATCAGCCACAAGAGGAAGTTCTACCTCCAGTTGTGCCTGTGGTGCCAGTTGAGCCCGCTCAGGAGTTACCCATCCCAGCAACACCTCAACCTATGGAACCTCAAGATGGATCATCTGTAGCAGCGCCCCATACTATGGATCCCCTGGTGAAGCTGACTCACACCGCCCAGCCATCAGTACGCTTGCCAGATCCATAGAAAGATTAAGGCAGTTCTATAGTTTGCCGTTACGCAGTGCAGACAGATCGCAACTTGATATACCTGAAACTACACCACGTAGATCAGAGAGAATCACAAAAGGGAAATTACCCATTAGATATCAGCAGTAGTTTATGTGAACATTGTAAAAAGTCTATATATATAAATGTGTTTTTTCCCTATTATGTCTTCGTTTAACAATGGACTCAGAGGCTGAGGACTGAGCCAGCCCAAAAACTGTATCCTGTAAATAGTTGCACTAAAGTGCCTTTTTAATGGTTTCACATGAAACCTTGACTTACCTCTGAACCAAAAACCCGTGTGGTGTGGCACTGAGTGAGGTCTGCAATTGGATGTCCTGCAGCCCACCCAGGACCCACGTTGAAGGTTTGGTGCGGGTCCTTCACAAGAATACTGTATATTTATTGAATGCTATTTAATATTTGTATTTTTCTATAATGTTTGCAACGTTCAAGATATCCTCACCTCCCGGATGGGACGAATTAATGTTATTGTTAATATTTTCTTGCATAAACAAAAAATGTCTCTTTATATTTTACAGCCCGGGAGTGCTGTCGTTTACCATGGGGGAATGTGTAGCCCTGGTACACAATACCAGGAGGATGAGTGGAGAGGTAACAGTTAAGGTCTCTTCATGACATCATGTACACTTCTGACACACCCAGCAGGGGTGTGGAAGGGAGTGATTTCTAGTCAGTCAGTTTCCTGTCCTTGGACAGAGTAGACGTGTCCAGTTTGAGCCTGTCAGCAGTTCAGAAAGTGGAGGCTGGTACAGGTGGTCTAATTCACCTTAGCCTAGTCAGAGCTGTGCCCCACTGGAAGAAAGACTGAACTATCTATTAAGAGTCGAGCAAATCGAAGGGCAAAGTGGAAGGAAGATAATTGGAAAAGTGCTTTTGACTTGGAAAAGTCCTGCACATTGCTACCGGTCACTGGGGACCGAAGGATCACTATTAGCTACAGCATAGTGAAGAGAAAACCAGAGATTTACCGGACCCTAGGTTGCGGCAAACAAGCCCCTTATAGTCAGTACGTAACTGGGGTCAGGGGAAGTGAAGACTTTGAGTCAGTGCACGACAAGATAAGAATTCAGCTCCCTCGCAGGAAGGCTTCACCACAAATCTGACTGGGCAGAACAGCTTTGGAAAGCTGGAATCATAGAGGGGACTACGCTTCAGGCTGGTCGTACTCATCTTCATTGGACAGTAAAGGAGGCCCCTAACTTGCTTAGCTGTTGCCTCAAAGCTCATCCTCCATCAACCCCATCAGCCTCCCTGGGACCTGCCTTATCATCTTGCAAGTAAAGGTATGGAAAGACGCTGACCGTGTGAGACTGAGTTATTATTGCATGCCTGCACAATCCCTACCTAACTACCGACCTGAGGGAAGAGTCCCACCTGTAGGGGACCCGACATCTAGCTGCATCACCATCCCCTCAGAGATCTACAGCAGCGCTGGTACAAATTACCAGAATACTACAGGTGGCGTCACGAACTGTATATAAATCTATCCCCTGTAAATATTCCCCCAACATACGCCAGACCGCCAGGGCCACAGACCGAGCCACAGCTACCTGTGACAACTCCCATAGACTTCCATGGGCTCGGCTCTGAGTACCCCATTGCCCTGGTAACCCACAATTGTGGTGGCGGGTCGACACAGATATGCCGGCTTTACTGCCCCGGCCCCGCGGCGTGGTTCCCCAGTGTGCTCCTGCTACTTCCTGGTATGTGCACCACAGTTCTCGGTGGCGTGCCTAATGCAGTGCGTGCGCTCCCCTGCTCTTAAAGGAGCAGTGTGCGCATATTGTAAATGCCCTCACGTTCTTGCTGAGAGGTATTTAGTAATTAGTTCACCTCCTCAGGGAGTCAGCCAAGCAAAGAGTTAAGTCATTAGGTAGTTGGTTTTCTACCTAAGCAGTTGTGAGGTCCCCAGGTCTCGGTGTGGCCATTGTCCTGAACCTGAATCACTGGTCCCGGTGCAGCCAGTGTCTTGAACCTGAATCCCTGGTCACGGTGTGGCCATGTCCTGTACCCGAATCTATGGTGCCGGCGTGGCTAGAGCCCTGAAACTCATCTCCGGGTACTAATGCGGCCAGTGCCTGAATATAGTCCCCTGGTCCTGCAGTGGCCAGTCCTGTATCCAATGTCCCCTGGTCCTGTATCCAATGTCCCCTGGTCCCGTATCCGAAGTCCCATGGTCATGGAGTGGCCAGTCTTGTATCCGAAGTCCCCTGGTCCTGGAGTAGTCAGTCCTGTTCCCGAAATCCCCTGGTCTCAGTGCGGCCAGTCCCTGAACATTGTCCCCCGGGCTGTGTGCGGCCAGTCCCTGACCTAGTATCCTAGATCGATGTGTCTGAACATAGCCCTAATCAGTGTCAGTGAACCTGTCCCCAGGAGTGGTACCTGGCCGCTACCTGCAGCCCAGTCTGTCTCCACCATCAGGAGCTCCAGTGAACACCAGGTAGGTTATCCACAAATCCACATGTTCCACAGTTGGGGGTAACATTCTGAAGGGATTTGAATAGGTGAAATGCGTTGGGATGAATACAGGTTACTGAGAGCTCTGAGACTTGTGTTATGATGGGACTTCCCTAAGATATGCATCACATTTCAGTTGCACTTGGCACTTCATTATAAAAGATAGGGGGTTATAATCTGCATCCATCTATGGGACCACATTTTATTATTAAGTACTTGTTATGAATTACCAACAACTATATAAGGGGTAGTTCATCATCTGCTATGATAAACCAGCAATTATATAGCAGGTGATTTATTTTTGATCAGGATTTATTATCTATGGATTGTGTTTATATTACATTACATCATATGGATTAATTATTGATAACTCCCATACAGTAAATATTTATTACTGGTGGGTCATATCTAATAGTAATGATGGTATTACTGATAGAGGATTAATCTCACCACCACTTTGCCATATTTGTAGCAGGTTGATAATTTTTTTTTTATCAGTGTATTGTCAATATAGTTATAGGGTGGACATAGAGTCTCATCTAGGGAGGAGCGAGGGCGCCAATGTCACATGTTTAGGTTGCCAACCTCTGCAGCTGAGTAGTTATCGAACCAGGAATATATTTAGGGACAGGCTTTTTATTCTTTCGATTTATGAGTCCCATGGTTCATCTGATTGGGGAAATCAGACTATTTTAATGTACATTAATAAAGATAGATTTTAAAGATTATTTTAAATGACCTTATAGTCTAGTTACATTGTATATTTGAATGGATTTGTCTCCATCTAATGTCTGACTTAAGCAATTGCTGCATCTACTAAGGCTCATTCAGACGAGCATATTATACGGACTTGTGCTGTTCATGTAACCAATGGTATTCAGTAGGGCTATTTGGATGTTACTTTCTGTAAAAAAAAAAAAAATGACAGCATGCGCTATTTTGTGCCATGTTTTTGATGAGACTCATTTATTAATATCAGATCGGTATCAGCTGAATTGAATCCAATTTTTACAAATAAATTGCAGTTCTTAAGGCCGGTTTCAGACGTCCTGATATTCCCGGTACCGGAGATATCTGTCCGTGTCTCGTGAATGGGATTTTTGTGGCACACGTGTGGCAACCGTGTGCCACCCGTGTGCCGCATCAGTACTGCATGGACACACGGACAGCCGCCAGGGAAGTAGTGCTACTGTAAGCCACTGCCCCCCTCTGGCTGGTGCTGAAGCCGGCAGTCATCATTCTCCCTGCTCTGCCTGCGAGCAGAGAACGATGAGCAGTATATTAATATACCGCTCATCGTTCTCCTCTGCTCGCAGGCAGGCAGGGTAGATCGACAGCCGGCTTCAGCACCAGCCACAGGGGGACAGCGGCTTACAGTAGCCGCTTCTTCCCTGGCGGCCGTCCGTGCACATGGAGGACAGTGTGCACTGGTCTCCGTGTGCACGTGTGCAGCACGTTTTCCAGTCCGTATGAAAATGGACATGTCTGCGTGTTTTGCACATGGACACACGGTCCGTGAAAACACACTGACATCTACATAGACCCATTCATTTGAATGGGTCTACGTGTGTCAGTGTCTCCGGAACGTGAGAAAACGGTCACTAAATGTACCGGAGACACTGACGTGTGAAAGGGGCCTAACATAGGAAACTGGATTTGACCACATACATTTTAAACCATTGATGTATAAATACTGATGTAAAAAACAGACACAGCTGTTACATGGATGACAATACAGATAACAATCATCTGATTTTTATGGATATACATCTTTACTGTATCAAAATGGAGGATACCAGAATGTACCGCATCTTTATGGAACTAAAACCACTTCTGAAGAAACGTGCACAAATGGACAGCGATATTTTTTTCTTATCTAAATGCAAAAAGAAGAATTTAATTCCCAAAGGACTCTGGATTACAAACCCAATTCTTCACACCTACAATACCCATTATGCAAAAAACCTTTGTCACAGGACGTCTGAGAGACTTAGGAACCATCTTTTGCATGTCTGCTACAGCATAAGGAGTAAAGTCCAAGGGCAATTGAAAGCCTAAGGAAAACACTTACAGAAACCACAGAACAAAAATTACAACAATACTACAACAAACTACGGACCTTTCTGATTCATAACAAAGAAAAGAAACTACACAGATTGCGTCTCAATTCTGGACTCTATACAAACAGATCCAAAACAAAGCCAAAACCTGACAACTCTGACAACCACTCCATTCCAGACACAAAAGCATCTAACTGTGTCATCAATCTCTCGGATTACAAATCCAACAAGGTGGAACTGGCCGTGCTTTCTAGAGGACTCTCATTTTGTCCCACTAAGGCCCTGGATAAAACTGAACTCTGCAGTGATATGGAACATTTTTTCAGGAGACTGCGCCTGAGGTAATACTTCAATGATACAGAAGATTCAGAAAACACTCGGACTGAAGGAAAAGGTATCCCAACAACCAAGAAGAGGTCAGACTGGACACCTCCTCCTGGACGCAACCCTCATTTGGATAAATATATAGACTCATTCAGATATTTGATAAAATCCACCATCATAGACACCAACAGGAGACAAGCATCCAACATCAGTGCCCAGGAGAGAAAGGCTATACAGTCTCTGAAAACCAACAAAGAAATAATCATTAACCCCTTCACCCCCAAGGGTGGTTTGCACGTTAATGACCGGGCCAATTTTTACAATTCTGACCACTGTCTCTTTATGAGGTTATAACTCTGGAACGCTTCAACGAATCTTGGCGATTCTGATATTGTTTTCTCGTGACATATTGTACTTCATGTTGGTGGTAAAATTTCTTCGATATAACTTGCGTTTATTTTTGAAAAAAACGCAAATATGGCGAAAATTTTTAAAATTTTGCAATTTTCAAACTTTGAATTTTTATTCCCTTAAAACAGAGAAATATATCACATAAAATAGTTAAGAAATAACATTTCCCACATGTCTACTTTACATCAGCACAATTTTGGAACCAACATTTTTTTTTTTAGGAAGTTATAAGGGTTAAAAGTTGACCAGCGATTTCTCATTTTTACAGCAAAATTTACAAAGCCATTTTTTTTAGGGACCACCTCACATTTGAAGTCACTTTGAGGGGTCTATATGGCAGAAAATACCCAAAAGTGACACCATTCTAAAAACTGCACCCCTCAAGATACTCAAAACCACATTCAAGAAGTTTATTAACCCTTCAGGTGCTTCACAGTAACTAAAGCAACGTGGAAGGAAAAAATGAATATTATACTTTTTAGCCACAAAAATTATCTTTTACAAACTTTTTTTTTATTTTCACAAGGGTAAAAGGAGAAAATGGACAGATAAGGTTGTTATGCAATTTCTCCTGAGTACGCCAATACCCCATATGTGGGGGAAAACCACTGTTTGGGCACACGGCAGAGCTCGTAAGGGAAGGAGCGCCGTTTGACTTTTTCAAACTAAAATTGGCTGGAATTTAGATTGGACGCCATGTTGCGTTTGGAGAGCCCCTGATGCGCCTAAAGAGTGGAAACCCCCCACAAGTGACACCATTTTGGAAACTAGACCCCCTAAGGTACTTATCTAGATCTGTTGTAAGCACTTTGAACCCTCAAGTGTTTCACAAAAGTTTATAAAGCCTGGGTGTGAAAAAAAAAAAATCAATTTTCCACAAAAATGATTTTTTAGTCCCAAATTTTTGAATTTTCCCAAGGAAATTGGACCCCAAAAGTTGTTGTCCAATTTGTCCTGAGTACGCTGATACCCCATATGTGGGGGGGGAAACTGTTTGGGCGCACGGCAGGGCTTGGAAAGGAAGTAGTAACGTTTTGGAATGCAGACGTTAATGGGGGTCATGTTCCGTTTGCAGTGCCCCAGATGAGCCTAAACAGTGGAAACCCCCCACAAGTGACCCAATTTTGGAAACTAGACCCCCTAAGGAACTTATCTAGATCTTTGGTGAGCACTTTGAACCCCCAAGTGCTTCACACAAGTTTATAATGCCCGGGCATGAAAATAAAAAATCCTATTTTTTTCCCACAAAAATTATCTTTTAGTCACTAATTTTTTATTTTCCCAAGGGTAACAGGAGAAATTAGACCACATAAGTTGTTGTACAATTTGTCCTGAGTACGCTGATACCCCATATGTGGGGGGGAACCACTGTTTGGGCGCACGGCAGAGCTCGGAATGGAAGGAGCACCATTTGACTTTTTCCAACCAAAATTGGCTGGAATTGAGTTTGGATGCCATGTTGCATTTGGAGAGCCCCTAATGTGCCTAAACAGTGGAAACCCCCCACAAATGACCCCATTTGGGAAACTAGACCCCCTAAGGAACTTATCTAGATTTTGATGAGCAATTTGAACCCCAAGTGCTTCACACAAGTTTATAACGTAGAGCCGTAAAATTTAAAAATCATATTTTTTCCACAAAAATGATCTTTTCACCCCAATTTTTATTTTTCCAAAGGTAACAAGACTCCAAAAGTTATTGTGCAATTTGTCCTGAGTGCGCTGATACCCCATATGTGGGGGTAAACCACTGTTTGGGTGCATGGCAGAGTTTGGAAGGGAAGGAGCGCCGTCTGACTTTTTCAACGCAGAATTGACTGGACGCCATGTCGTGTTTGGAGAGCTCCTGATCTGCCTAAACAGTGGAAACCCCCATAAATGACACCATTTTGGAAACTAGACCCCTCAAGGAACTTATCTAGATGTGTGGTGAGAACTTTGAACCCCCAGGTGTTTCACTAAAGTTTATAACGTACAGCCGTAAAATAAAAAATCTTTTTTTTTTTTTACAAAAATGATTTTTTCACCCCCAATATTTTATTTTCACAAGGGTAACAGAAGAAATTGGAACCCAAAAGTTGTTGTCCAATTTGTCCTGAGTACACTGATACCCAATATGTGGGCTTAAACTACTGTATGGGCACACGTCGGGGCTCGGAAGGGAAGTAGTGACGTTTTGGATTGCAGACTTTGATGGAATGGTCTGGGGGCGTCATGTCACATTTGGAGAGCCCCTGATGCACCTAAACAGTGGAAACCCCCACAAGTGACCCATTTTGGCAAATAGACCCCACAAGGAACTTATCTAGATGTGTGGTGAGCACTTTGAACCCAAAAGTGCTTCACAGAAGTTTATAACGCACAGCCGTAAAAATAAAAAATCTTTTTTTTTTTACAAAAATGATTTTTTCGCCCCCAATATTTTATTTTCACAAGGGTAACAGGAGAAATTGGACCCCAAAAGTTGTTGTCCAATTTGTCCTGAGTACGCTGATACCCAATATGTGGGAGAAAACTACTGTATGGGCGCACGTCAGGGCTCGGAAGGGAAGTAGTGACGTTTTGGATTGCAGACTTTGATGGAATGGTCTGGGTGCGTCATGTCGCATTTGGAGAGCCCCTGATGCGCCTAAACAGTGGAAACCCCACACAGTGACCCCATTTTGGAAAATAGACCCCACAAGGAACTTATCTAGATGTGTGGTGAGCACTTTGAACCCCGAAGTGCTTCACAGAAGTTTATAACGCACAGCCGTAAAAATAAAAAATCTTTTTTTTTTTTTGCAAAAATGATTTTTTTGCCCCAATATTTTATTTTTACAAGGGTAACAGGAGAAATTGGACCCCAAAAGTTGTTGCCCAATTTGTGCTGAGTACGCTGATACCCAATATGTGGGAGAAAACTACTGTATGGGTACACGTTGGGGCTCGGAAGGGAAGTAGTGACGTTTTGGATTCCAGACTTTGATGGAATGGTCTGGGGGCGTCATGTCGCATTTGGAGAGCCCCTGATGCGCCTAAACAGTGGAAATCCCCAACAAGTGACCCCATTTTGGAAAATAGACCCCACAAGGAACTTATCTAGGTGTGTGGTGAGCGCTATGAAGCCCCAAGTGCTTCACAGAAGTTTATAATGTACAGCCATAAAAAACAAAAAAATAATTTTTTTTGTACAAAAATGATATTTTCGCCCCCAGTTTTTTATTTTCCCAAGGGTAACAGAAGAAATAGGACAAATTGCACAATAACTCTTGGGGTCCAGAGTACGCTGATACCCCATATGTGGGGATAAACTACTGTTTGGACACATGGCAGAGCTCAGAAGTGAAGGAGCACCGTTTGACTTTTTCAACGCAGAATTGACTGGAATTGAGATCAGACGCCATGTCACATTTGGAGAGCCCCTGATGTGCCTAAACAGCGGAAACCCCCCAATTCTAACTCCAACCCTAACCCCAACACACCCCTAACCCTAGTCCCAACCCTAACCACAAACCTAACCCTAACACACCCCTAATCCCAACCCTAACCCTAATCCTAACTTTAGCGCCAACCCTAACCCTAACTTTAGCCGCAACCCTAACCCTAACCCTAATGGGAAAATGGAAATAAATACATTTTTTTAATTTTATTATTTTTCCCTAACTAAGTGGGTGATAAAGGGGGGTTTATTTACTATTTATAGCGGGTTTTTATGATTGGCAGCTGTCACGCTAAAAGACGCTTTTTATTGCAAAAATAGTTTTTTGCATCGCCACATTTTGAGAGCTATAATTTTTGCATATTTTGGCCCACAGAGTCATGTGAGGTCTTATTTTTTGCGGTACGAGTTGACGTTTTTATTTGTACCATTTTTGAGCAGGTGACATTTTTTGATCGCTTTTTATTTCGATTTTTGGGAGGTTAGAATGAACAAAAATCAGCAATTCATGAATTTCTTTTGGGGGAGGCGTTTTTATTGTTCCGCGTGTGGTAAAATTGATAAAGCAGTTTTATTCTTCGGGTCAGTACGATTATGGCGATACCTCATTTATATCATTTTTTTATGTTTTGGCGCTTTTATAGAATAAAAACAATTTTATATAAAAAATAATTATTTTTGCATCGCTTTATTCTGCGAGCTATAACTTTTTTATTTTTTCGCTGGTGATGCTGTATGGCAGCTCGTTTTTTGCGGGACAAGATGACGTTTTCAGCGGTACCATGTTTATTTATATCGGTCTTTTTGATCGCGCGTTATTCCACTTTTTGTTCGGCGGTATGATGAAAAAGCATTGATTTTTTGCTTCGTTTTTTTTTTTAAGGGGTTCACTAAAGGGGTTAACTAGTGGGACAGTTTTATAGGGGGGGTCGTTACGGACGCGGCGATACCAAATATGTGTACTTTTATTGTTTTGTTTTTTTTATTTACAGGAAGAAATGAATTTATTGGGGAATATTTTTTTTTTTTTTTATTTATTTTGGATTTTTTTTTATAACATGTTTATTTTTATTTTTTTAACTTTTTTACTTTGTCCCAGGGTGGGACATCACTGTATTTTATCAAATCGCTGGTGTGACAGTGTGCACAGCACTCTGTCACACCAGCGATCGCTCAGGCAGTGCAGCAGGCTTCTCAGTGCCTGCTCTCAGCAGGCACTGAGGAAGCCGCCTCCCTCCAGGACCCCGGCGCCATCTTGGATCCGGGTCCTGGGAGGGAGGAAGCCTCAGAACAGCGCGATCACATCGCGCTGGTCTGAGGGTCTCAGGGGGGCGCTCAGGGAGCCCCCACCCTGCGCGATCCTACCCTGTGCCCCCAGTACACCGCGATTGTGTCGACCCGCCACCACAATTGTGGGTTACCAGGGCAATGGGGTACTCAGAGCCGAGCCCATGGAAGTCTATGGGGATTTGTCACAGGTAGCTGTGGCTCGGTCTGTGGCCCTGGCGGTCTGGCGTATGTTGGGGGGATATTTACAGGGGATAGATTTATATACAGTTCGTGACGCCACCTGTAGTATTCTGGTAATTTGTACCAGCGCTGCTGTAGATCTCTGAGGGGATGGTGATGCAGCTAGATGTCGGGTCCCCTACAGGTGGGACTCTTCCCTCAGGTCGGTAGTTAGGTAGGGATTGTGCAGGCATGCAATAATAACTCAGTCTCACACGGTCAGCGTCTTTCCATACCTTTACTTGCAAGATGATAAGGCAGGTCCCAGGGAGGCTGATCCAAGGAGAGTGTATCTTGAGACAGCAGCTGGACAAGTTAGGGGCCTCCTTTACTTTCACAACACGATGAGTACAACCAGCCTGAAGCGTAGTTCCCTCAATAACTCCAGCTAATCCATAGCTGTACCGCCCAGCCAGTTTTGTGTTAGGAGCCTTCCAATTGATGAAACTAGGTTCTTGCTTTTGTCTGCGCTTGACTCAAAGTCCCTATTCCACCTGACTCCAGTTACGTACCGACTATATGGGGCTTGTTTGCCGCGACCTAAGGTCCGGTAAATTCCTGGTTTTCTTACCACTATGCTTGTAACAATACTGATCCTTCGGTCCCCAGTGACCGGTAGCAATGTGCAGGACTTCTTCAATCCGTAAGCACTATTCCAATAAACCACTGTGCCTTTCGCCTTGTCCTCGCTGGTAACTCACACTAGCCAAGGGTCGAGTAGTCACTTCTTTCTTTTCCTTCACTTTAAAGTTAGTTACAGATGCTCAGTTATCAATAGGCAGGAGCACGTCTCTGAACCTTACACTGTCCTTTAGACAGGATACTGAAGACTTTCTGCACTAAGCTTCTTCTTTCC
>JARQOD010000006.1:426684296-426782335 GCA_033576555.1 Oophaga sylvatica | reverse complement strand
GGCTATCACCTCGGTCCTCATTCCAGGCCAGTAGAAATGCTGAGCTAGCCTGGCCCTGGTTTTAGTGATCCCTAGGTGTCCGGCCATTGGAATCTCGTGTGCGATCCGCAACAATTCCGCCCTGAACGGATGGGGTACCACTAACTGTCGGTCCCTGGGCCACGCCTCCGGTGAACCCTGCTGGACCGTTACCCGGTACAGCCGTCCCTGGTCCCAGACCACTCGCTCGCGGTCGGACTCCAGGGGAGGCTGTGCCGCCTGTTCCTTGAGTGTCTTCAGGCTAGGGTCAGCTTCCAACGCTGCCTGAAATCCCTGACTTGATGTGGCAAGAATTGATGAAACTGCCATGTCCTCTGTCAGTTCCCCGGGATCTGTCTCCTGGCTACTGTCTGACTCGGCAGCCACTTGGTCGGAGAGGGGGAAACCGTCGGACCTCCGCGAGGATCCTTGGGCTTCAGCGCTCCCACTCCTGGTAACAGCGGCCACGACCGCTGGGACCACGGGTAGCGCCCGCTTTCCCTCGTCCCCTGACCAAGTCGCCGGGTCAGGCAGACTTCCCTGACTTCCTGACATCCCGGATGTGGGGAACTCCTGCCCTGGGGTCTTACCTGGTGGCTCCTCTCCCGGGACGCCCCCTCCCCCCATGGCCTGTTCCTCTTCCTGCAGGGGCCCTAGACTCAGCAGGCTGGATTCACTTAGGGGCCCTACACTGCCCATAGCAGCCCCTCCCTCCACCTCTGAGCTCTCCCCTACAGCCTCCTCACCTGTCCTCACTGTGAGCCCTGTGTGTGTAGTGTCAGTGCATGGCTTACCATCAGGTTTCACTCCCTCCTCCACTGTTGGAGGCACATTCAATACATTAACATTAGCATTCACAGTAGAGTCATGACATTCTTGGGGAGCCGGACTTGGGGGTTCAGTGGCCACATACTGGGACACTAGCCGCCCCAAATCGGTCCCAAGCAACACATTTGCAGGAATATTCGGCGTTACTCCCACCTCCCGCATCCCCCTCCCGGCACCCCAATCCAAATACACCTTGGCGACGGGCAGCGCCGGTTCAACGCCTCCAATTCCGGAGACGGAAAGGGTTTTCCCAGGTACCAAGTCTTGAGGGGACACCACCTCAGGGCATACCAGGGTTCGTTCAGCGCCTGTGTCCCGCAGTCCCATGACCGCTGAGCGGCCGATGGTGACGGGTTGGTAATTGTCTAGGGACCTCCCACCACCCCCTCCCACACACAAAACAGTGGACGGTTTCTGGGACAGGGATGGGGCCTTCTGGCGCTGGGGACATGCAGCCTTAAAGTGTCCTGGCTGATTGCAATTATGGCAACGTCTGGGTTCTGTTCCTGGCCTGGAGAGGGCAGCAGGGGGGTACACCCCTTGCACTCTGGGGGCTGGATATGGGGCTGGGGCAGGATTGGGCTTACCCCCTCTCCAGGTGCTGCTGGCAGGCTTCTTTGGCTCCGGCGCCCTGTTGTTGGCATACTCGTCTGCCAGGGCGGCTGTAGCAGAAGCCCCCTTTGGTTTCCGGTCACGGAGGAACTGCTGGAGGTCCTCTGGGCAGTTCCACAAGAATTGCTCCACGACAAACAGTTCCTGGACCTCCTGACGGGTAGTGAGCTCTAGACCCGAGGTCCAGTGCTCCGCAGCTCTCAACAGGGCCCGCATGTGGTTGGTCCAGGTGTCCTTTGAACCCCGCTGCAGGCTCCTGAACTTCCTGCGGTACGACTCCGGGGTGAGGTTGTAGTGCTGGATCAGGGCCCGCTTGATGCTGTTGTAGTCCTGCTCCTCCCCGGCAGGTAGGTCCCCCAAAACTTCCAGGACTTACCCCTCAAACGGGGGGTCAGGTACCTTGCCCACTGATCCGGGGCCAGATGATGTTGGAGGCATGTCCTCTCAAAAGCCAGCAAAAAGGAATCCAGGTCTCCATCCTTTTCAAGCAAGGGAAAGTCCTCCGCCCGGACCTTGGAAGCCCTTGTCTCCAGTGGGCCTGGTGCGTCCAGTGGGGGCCCGTGCTGAGCCATCTCCAGTCGGTGCCGGTGCTCCGCAGCTTCACTGCGTTCTGTATGCTCCCGCTCCGCTGCTCTCTCTGCCGCTGCATGCTCACGCTCCGCAGCTCTCTCTGCCGCTGCTTGCTCACGCTCCGCAGCTTCACGGCGTTCTGCTCGCTCACGCTCTGCTGCTTTTTCTGCTCTCTCTGCCGCTGCTTGCTCACGCTCCGCAGCTGCTTGCTCACGCTCTGCTGCTTTCTCTGCTGCCACCAGGAGTCTGTCATAGGCGGCGTCATTACCAGCCTCGAGCTGTGCCATAGCCGCTTGGAAAATGGCCTCCGATCTGGACAGGCTGGGATGGGCAGGGGGTGGACAGTCCACTGTGAGACTGAGCACGGGGGTCGGGCTCCTTGGGGAGCCCTGGCTAAGCTCCCCCTCATCGGTATCGAACCCCTCATAGGCCACAGCATTGGCCTCCCCCTTTGCCCTACTCCTGGTGCCTTCCGCCATCTTGGGAACCTTTGGTTACTGAAACACAGCTGCAACCCTGACCTTGCACACAACTTGTTATATTTACACTCTGACCGTCTAGTGCTGGGCTGACCTTAAGACCCCAGCAGTGAAAGTACTGCTGGTAGTCTCTAGTGTCTGGGAGTAGGGGTCCCACGCACACTATTACTCTGATCCCACCGCTGCCACCAATTTGTGAGGAACTCAGCCGGCCGCCACACGGTAGCCCGGTATCACAGTGTAATGTATGTAGTACAGTTCATATAGCGTCTTGTGCTTGGGTGCGATGAAAACACAGGAGTCACAGGTTTGATATAGAAAAGTCCTGTATTACTTCATACAAGTTGGCAGAAATAGTCACACAGTTTGCAGACACAGAAACAGGAGACACAGCAGGCCAGAGTAATCCAAGCTCAGCAATCACTCTCCAATACAGATTCAGGATCTTCTTCTCTGTTACCGTAAGTCCATGCAAACGTGGGTCTTTCAAAGAGCAGGGTTCAGAGTCCACAAGTGCTTCAGAGTTCCTCAGTAGGAATAGCTGGAGTACAAGGTCCAAGGCTTACAGGAGTCAAGTCACAGGTTCACTGCAGGCTAGATTCTGAAGCACTGATTGCTCAGCTGTGGCTGCTTAAGAAGCAAAGGAGAGAATCAGGGCGGGAACATGCAAGCTGGAAACTCCATTTTGACTGAGGGCAAGATAGCTGCAGCAAGACAGAAAGTAAAATGGCTGACGAACAAACTGAGTTTCAGGAATATATACATAGAACCTTACATTACTCCCCCCTTAAGGACAACCTCCGGATGACCTCAGACCAGGCTTGTGTGGGTACCTCTGATGAAACTGACGGAGCAAGCGAGGAGCATTAACGTTATTGACCGGTTCCCATGAGTTGTCCTCCACTGGGTAGCCCTGCCATTTAATCAGATATTGTAACTGATTTCTATACAACCTGGAATCTAAAATCCTTTCCACCACAAATTCTTCCTGACCATCGACTAGCACTGGGTCAGGGCAAGGAGAGGAACGTCCAGGAAACGTATTGGGTGTCGCAGCCTTTAGTAGGGATACAAGAAAGACAGGGTGGATTCTCATAGTTCTGGGCAGTTGAAGACGACAAGCAACGGCACTTATAATTTTACTGATTTTATAGGGTCCAATGTACTTATGTCCCAACTTAGACGATGGAATCCTTAACTTAAGATTTCTGGTTGACAGCCAGACCAAGTCTCCTACCTTGAAAGCTGGTGCAGGTTTACGAAATTTATCTGCTGCTTTCTTGTACCTTTCTTGAGCCGATTCCAGATTTTCCTTTAGAAGATCCATATTCTTCTGTAAAGACGTGATTCTTTCAGCCACTGCTGGTAAAGGCGTTTCTATGGGAAATCGTGGTAGAATGTTAGGATGATAACCTAGATTAGAGTAAAAAGGAGACTGTTTAGTGGAGGCACTCTGAGAGTTGTTATACGAGAACTCAGCTAATGGAAGTAGATCCACCCAATCATCCTGTAGGTGGCAGATAAAGCAGCGGAGATACTGCTCCAGGGTTTGATTGGTTCGTTCGGTCTGTCCATTAGTCTGGGGATGAAAAGCAGAAGAAAGGTTTACTTTAATGTCCAATGCTGCACAGAAATTTTGCCAAAACCTAGAAGTGAATTGCACCCCTCGATCCGAAATAACCTCATCCGGTACTCCATGTAAGCGAAACACATCTTTAATCATCAAATCTGATGTCTGTTTTGCAGTGGGTAAGCCGACACAAGGGATAAAATGAGCTGCCTTTGTTAGACGGTCAACCACCACTAGAATGGTGTTCTTCCCCTGAGAGGTTGGTAACTCCACAATGAAGTCCATAGAAATGGATCCCCACGGGCGGGACGGGGTGGGAAGAGGCTGTAACAGACCAGTTGGTGAGGAGCGAGGTGTTTTGCATCTTGCACAGACCTCACATGAAGTGACATAATTCAAAACATCCTTCCTGCAAGTGGGCCACCAAAAGAAACGAGAAAGAAATTCCTGTGTCTTTAGAATTCCTCTATGCCCAGCTATCTTGGAATCGTGAATGAGTTGCAATACTCTTAATCTGACTGTTTCAGGAATATACAGATGTTGTCCCTGAATCCACACACCATTCTTAAAGACAAGACTTACGTCCCTTGGGGGTTGTGCCAAAAAGGAATCCGCATGGTATGCTTCCTTGATGTCCTTAAGTAGGTCTTGATTATGAATTACTCCTAGGAATCTAGAGTCAGGAAGAATAGTCTTAGGAGGAGTAATTGGACGTGTCTCTGCTGAGTAAATCCTAGAGAGTGCATCAGCCTTTCCATTGCGCGATCCTGGTCTATAAGAGATGATAAAATTAAATTGGTTTAAGAAAAGATTCCAGCGAGCCTGGCGAGGAGTCAGGCACTTAGCCGACCTGATAAACTCAAGGTTACGATGGTCTGTCAGGACGACTATTTGCTGTGCAGCTCCCTGAAGAAGGTGTCTCCATTCTTTGAAGGCGGCAATAATGGCCAACAACTCTCTATTGCCCACATCGTAGTTCCTCTCAGCCGAAGACAACTGCTGGGAAAAGAAGGCACAGGGATGCAAGACATTCTTCTCACCTGTTCTCTGAGAGAGTATACCTCCAACGGCACAGTCTGAAGCATCCACCTCTATTATGAAGGCAAGCTCGGGGTTGGGATGTACTAGGATAGGTGCAGTGGTAAATTTATCTTTTAGACGGGAAAATGCTTCCTGGGCTTGGGGAGTCCAGGAAAACCTAGACTCTTTCCGGGTAAGTTGAGTGATAGGTGACACTACCTCAGAGAAATTTCTAATGAAACGTCTATAGAAGTTGGCAAACCCGATGAAGCGCTGTACCTCCTTCACATTTCTAGGACTTGGCCAATCCTTGATGGCTTGGGTTTTGCTTCCATCCATACTAATTCCTTGTTAGACAGTACATACCCCAGAAATTGAATTTCGGTCCTATGGAATTCACACTTTTCAAGTTTGATGTAAAGATGATTTTGTCTTAGACGTTCCAAGACCATTCTCACATGTCCATGATGTTCCTCTGTGGAGTTAGAAAAAATTAGAATATCATCCAAATAAATTACCACGAATGTATCTAGGAGATCCCTGAAGATGTGTAGCGCCCGCGTCCCTGCCTGCTGCCAGACAGGGACGTCGCTCTCCTCACCTGTCCTCGGCGCCCTCCTTCCGCCCTGCTGGTCCCGCGCGCTCCTTCCCTGCTACTGGCCTTAGGGCGCGCGCCCGCACCCTCCCCCGCTCTTAAAGGAGCCGCGCGCATTTTCCAAATCAGTCTCCAGCCAATGCTGGAGGACTCCACCCTATATTAAGGGCTTCCTCCTTAATGTAGGTGCCCGAGCAATGTTGTTCCTGTGCAGTCTAACTCTGTTTCAGCCATCAGCTCCTGATTCCAGTTACCTGCCTGTTACCTGTCGGCTTGCCTGTCTGCCATCCGTCTGCAGTTCCATCCAGAGGTTCGGACGTCATCTGCAGAGATCCCCGGCTCTTGCCTGCTCACCTAGGAGCGATCATCTGCCATCCGACTGCAGCTCCATCCGGAAGTTCGGACATCATCTGCAGAGATCCCCGGCTCTTGCCTGCTCACCTGGGAGCGATCATCTGCCATCCGACTGCAGCTCCATCCGGAAGTTCGGACATCATCTGCAGAGATCCCCGGCTCTTGCCTGCTCACCTGGGAGCGATCATCTGCCATCCGACTGCAGCCTACCTGGAGGCTCCACCATATCAGGTCGTATATACCTGCCTGTCTAGAGACTGCCTGGTCACTTGCCGTGACAACCTGCCTGTCTAGAGACTGCCTGGTCACTTGCCGTGACAACCTGCCTGTCCAGAGACTGCCTGGTCACTTGCCGTGACAACCTGCCTGCCCAGAGACTGCCTTGGTCACTTGCCGTGACAACCTGCCTGTCCCAGAGACTGCCCTGGTCACTTGCCGTGACAACCTGCCTGTCCAGAGACTGCCTGGTCACTTGCCGTGACAGCCTGCCTGTCCCAGAGACTGCCCTGGTCACTTGCCGTGACAACCTGCCTGTCCCAGAGACTGCCTTGGTCACTTGCCGTGACAACCTGCCTGTCCCAGAGACTGCCTTGGTCACTTGCTGTGACAAACCTGCCTGTCCAGAAACTACCTATATCCCCTGCCGTGATTCCCTGCCCTTTTCCCAGGTGCCACCCGCTCTCTTACAAGTAGACTCTCTTGTATAATAAAGCTTTGTGGTTCCACCAACCTGACCTGTCTCGTCAGTAGTTCCACCCACCAGACCCGTTACAGTTTGCTCGGGCCATGGAACCCGGTGGCACCCAAACCCCTTCACTCCCGGAACTGTGTCATGAGCTGTCTCGCCAGAGGTCTCAACAGGAGGCCATCCTGGGTCACTTGCGGAACGTCAAATCCCGTCTGGACACTCTGAAATCATCACTAGCAACCATCGCTGGAGCCATGACTCATAATCCGTCAGTCCCGCTGATTCCCAATTCCGTGGTTTCCATTCCCGGACCCCGACTGTCAGCTCCTCCTAGGTTTGGAGGCGATCCTGCTCTGGCTCGGGGTTTCATTAATCTGTGCACCCTGCATTTTGAACTCCTGGCACACCAGTTTAACTCTGACCGGGCCAAAGTTGCCTTCATCATGTCCCATCTCACTGGAGAGGCCCTGGCCTGGCTTAACCCTCTATGGGAGAGAGAGGATCCTCTGGTGTCTGACCTGCCTGCGTTTCTCTCGGCCTTCCGGAAGATATTCGATGAACCTGGACGGAAGACTTCCTCTGCATCATCTCTGCTGCGTCTCCGTCAGGAGAGTTTCACCGTTGGTCAATATGCCATACGGTTCCGGACTTTAGCCTCAGAACTAGCTTGGGACAATGAAGCTCTAATTTCGGTCTTCTGGGAGGGTCTGTCCGGCCGTATTAAAGACGAACTTGCCGGTCGGGACATTCCAACCTCTCTAGATGATTTAATAAATCTTGCCAATCGAATTGATCTACGGTTCCAGGAACGAGCCAAAGAGATCACCCGTAAAAAAGAATTTTCCCATCTTGCATCCTCGTGTCAGAAATCTATAACTTCTTCCGTTTCTCCTCAGGTGCACACTGCTGAGCCTATGCAGGTCGACCAGACCAAGATGGTCAAAGCCCGTCAGGACTCACGCCGTGCCGAGAAAAGTTGCTTCTACTGCGGCAGTAAGGAGCACTGGATCCAAACCTGTCCGGAGAAGTCGGGAAAACGCCTGTGTCTAGGTTCGCTCGGAGAGGTCAATCTAGACAAAAATAAATCCTCTTCATCCCTGCTGCTGTCGGTTTCAATTCTGATCGGTAAGAACCGCCACTTCGAAATGGCCCAACTTGATTCTGGAGCAGCTGGGAATCTCGTGTCACAGGCTCTAGTAGAGAAGTATCACATTCCCACCAAACCTCTTGTTGAACCTGTATCTGTTGCTGCTGTGGATGGGGGCCTCCTACCTCGTCCCATCCGACTTATCACCGAAGTCATAACCCTGCAGGTGGGAATGTTGCATTCTGAGAGCATCTCGTTTCATGTTTTACCCGGACTCTCTCATGCTTTCTTACTAGGTCTGCCTTGGCTCCAAAAACATGCACCTGTGCTCGACTGGCAGAATGGAGAGGTTCTTCGCTGGGGACAGGACTGTCATAAAACGTGTCTGGTGCCTGTTCATACTGTCTATTCTTCTCCTACACCTGCTAATCTACCTGGACTCCCGATTCCATATTGGTCATTTGCTGATGTCTTCAATAAAAAGGAAGCAGAGACATTACCCCCGCATAGACCATATGATTGCCCGATTGACCTGTTGCCCGGTACTACGCCTCCCCGTGGGCGTATTTACCCGTTGTCTGCTGCTGAGACCAGGTCGATGTCCGAATATATCGAGGAGAACTTAGCAAAGGGATTCATCCGGAAATCTACCTCCCCAGCGGGAGCAGGTTTCTTCTTCGTTAAAAAGAAAGACGGATCTCTCCGTCCCTGTATTGACTACAGAGGCCTAAATTCGATCACGGTGAAGAATAAGTACCCTCTTCCGCTCATTCCAGAACTGTTTGATCGTCTTAGAGGGGCTAGAGTCTTCACCAAACTAGATCTTCGTGGAGCATACAACCTGGTTCGTATCCGTCGAGGAGATGAATGGAAGACGGCATTCAACACCCGGGACGGCCACTACGAGTACTTGGTGATGCCCTTTGGTCTCTGTAATGCTCCAGCAGTCTTTCAGGAGTTGGTCAACGACATCTTCCGGGACCTCCTCTATTCCTGCGTTGTGGTGTACCTTGACGACATCTTGGTCTTCTCTCCGGATCTTCAGTCTCACCGGAGGGATGTTCGTCAGGTTCTGCTCAGGCTCAGGCAGAATCACCTCTTCGCCAAATATGAGAAGTGCCTCTTTGAGCAGACATCGCTTCCGTTTCTGGGCTACATCATTTCTCAGACAGGTCTACGAATGGATCCGGAGAAATTGTCTGCCATCGAGAAGTGGCCCCGACCGGAGGGGTTGAAGGCTATTCAGCGGTTCCTGGGATTTGCCAACTATTACCGTCTCTTCATACCGCACTTCTCTTCCAGGACTGCTCCAATCTCCGCGCTCACTCGCAAGGATGCTAACCCCAAACAGTGGACGACCGAAGCAGAGGAGGCCTTCCTTTCTCTGAAACAGGCCTTCTCTTCCGCTCCAGTGCTGCATCGCCCGGATGGCAACAAGCAGTTCTTCCTGGAGGTGGACGCTTCCTCTGCTGGAGCCGGAGCGGTTCTTACCCAAAAATCGCCATCCGGGAGGATGGTATCCTGCGGTTTCTTCTCCAAACTCTTCTCCTCCTCCGAGCGCAACTACTCCATAGGAGATCGAGAGTTATTGGCCATTAAGTTGGCATTGGAAGAGTGGCGTTACCTACTCGAAGGGGCTCTTCATCCGGTAATCATCTACACAGACCACAAAAATCTGGCATACCTCCAGCAGGCACAGAGACTTAATCCTCGACAAGCCCGGTGGTCCTTGTTTTTTGCCCGCTTCGATTTTCTTTTGCATTTTCGCCCAGCTGACAAAAACGTCAAGGCGGATGCCTTGTCTCGGTCTTTCCTGGTGTCGGATCTCGAAGATGAGCCTAAACATATCATCGATCCCGCCAGAGTGATGCAGGTGGCTCCCGTGAGTCTAAATCGTCTCCCTCCTGGTAAGACGTTCGTATCAGAAACCGATCGGAAGAGAATCCTACTTTGGGGTTGTGTAGCCCTGGTACACAATACCAGGAGGATGAGTGGAGAGGTAACAGTTAAGGTCTCTTCATGACATCACGTACACTTCTGACACACCCAGCAGGGGTGTGGAAGGGAGTGATTTTAGTCAGTCAGTCAGTTTCCTGTCCTTGGACAGAGTAGACGTGTCCAGTTTGAGCCTGTCATCAGTTCAGAAAGTGGAGGCTGGTACAGGTGGTCTAATTCACCTTAGCCTAGTCAGAGCTGTGCCCCACTGGTAGAAAGACTGAGCTAACTTTTAAGAGTCGAGCAAATCGAAGGGCAAAGTGGAAGGAAGATAATTGGAAAAGTGCTTTTGACTTGGAAAAGTCCTGCACATTGCAGCCGGTCACTGGGGACCGAAGGATCACTATTAGCTACAGCATAGTGAAGAGAAAACCAGAGATTTACCGGACCCTAGGTCGCGGCAAACAAGCCCCTTATAGTCAGTACGTAACTGGGGTCAGGGGGAGTGAAGACTTTGAGTCAGTGCACGACAAGATAAGAATTCAGCTCTCTCGCAGGAAGGCTTCACCACAAATCTGACTGGGTAGAACAGCTTTGGAAAGCTGGAATCATAGAGGGGACTACGCTTCAGGCTGGTCGTACTCATTTTCATTGGACAGTAAAGGAGGCCCCTAACTTGCTTAGCTGTTGCCTCAAAGCTCATCCTCCATCAACCCCATCAGCCTCCCTGGGCCCTGCCTTATCATCTTGCAAGTAAAGGTATGGAAAGACGCTGACCGTGTGAGACTGAGTTATTATTGCATGCCTGCACAATCCCTACCTAACTACCGACCTGAGGGAAGAGTCCCACCTGTAGGGGACCCGACATCTAGCTGCATCACCATCCCCTCAGAGATCTACAGCAGCGCTGGTACAAATTACCAGAATACTACAGGTGGCGTCACGAACTGTATATAAATCTATCCCCTGTAAATATTCCCCCAACATACGCCAGACCGCCAGGGCCACAGACCGAGCCACAGCTACCTGTGACAATCCCCATAGACTTCTACGGGCTCGGCTCTGATTACCCCATTGCCCTGGTAACCCACAATTGTGGTGGCGGGTCGACACAAAAATTTGGCGTCACGAACAGGATGCGAAACTCGCAGAATTGCGAGCCCTGTGTGCCTAAGGAATTGTTTTTGTGAAAGAGGACTGTTTGCACTTTTGGCGCCAAAATCGCCATTTTTGTCGCCATATTCGCGCCCTCAGGCGCTGGAGAAGAAGGAGGGCGTACCTGAAAGTGCGCGCAAAGTCTTGGACACGCCCCCGGCTCTGACTCAGCGGCAGGTCCTGCAACAGGAAGTAAACGCTCTGACATCAGAGCGCCTGCGACGAAGGTCCTGTTCCCACTGCGGTGCCTGTGAAGTAGCAGCATCTGAAACCGGTAGGCTCCGTTTAACCAAGGGGGCGCTAAGATGTCACAACAACCGGCTGACAGTGCGGCCCCGGTCGGAGTCCCCAATCCCGCACCGTCTGGTATTGTAGCGCCAGATGGGGGCGCAGGCCCTGCACCCAGTCCGGTAGTCCCGATTATGCCACTAACGCTCCCATATATGCCTGGGGCGAAATGGCTTCCCCAATACAGCGGTGGGCCAGGCACATTAGCAAGCTTCAAGCGGAAGTTATGCAGCATCCTAGAAATGTACTCCATGCCTGAGAGACAAAAAGCTGCTGTGCTAATAGGGCAGCTAACCGGCGCTGCTGAAAGGGAAGTGGAGACTTGGGATACCGTTGATCAGGAGTCGGTACCTGCGATCTTCCTGAAGCTGCATGCCATATTTGAAGACCGCACAGAAACGGATCTCCGGATGGCCTTCTATCACTGTTCACAACAGCAAGGTGACAGCATCCGGGACTATGCTTGCCGACTACAGGGAGCCCTGAGAGCCCTCAAGCAAATTAACCATTTAAATGCTATCGACGAGAATAGAATGCTGAAAGAACAATTTATACAGGGATTGAGATCCCCAGAGGAACGCAGAACTGTAAATTGGTGGTCTTTAGATCATCCGGATGCTACCTTTGATGCCCTAAAGGACATGGCAATAAAAGGGCTGCGGCCCCTGGGCAAACCTGAGGTGGCCACCCAACATCATCAGGCTGAAGTCACTCCGGAACCGGCAGTAACCCCCTTTTCCCCGCTAGTGGCTGAAGCCAAAGCGCAGGTGACACCTCCTAGTGAATTGGACTGTCTGCGCTCAGAGGTGCGCCAGCTGACTAAAAATCTGGCTGCTGTGATGAGTGCCCTGCAGCTGCGGAAAGAGGAGGAAGGGAAGATCTTGTTAGCTGACTGCCCAGAGGACGTTCCGTGGATGCACCGGAGAAGAAAGAAGACGTCGCCCCCCCGGAGGAGGACAACGCCACCCCCAGGAGCGACCTCTGATCAACACCCTCCTCGTCGAGAGATCATCTGTTACCGCTGCAACCGGAAAGGTCATCTGTCTACACAGTGTCCTTTAAACGGGCAGAACCTGGGTCCAAGGGCCAACACCCAGGAGAATACCCGTCAGGCCCCCTAGACTGGAACCGCAGGTATGTGGGCGGGCGACCCTACCTGTCTATTATTCTAGATGGTATTGCTGTTCCAGCATTGTTAGACACTGGGTCCCAGGTGACCCTAATACCTGATGCTCTATATACCAAGTACTGGTCAATGGACAGTCTTAAACCTCCGAGCCTTGACTTTACTGTGTATGCTTCTAATGGTCTTCCTGTAGAAGTACTCGGGACAAAATGTGTAGATGTAAAGGTGGCAGAGAGGAGTTGAAAGACCAAGGGCTTCTGGTAGTAAAGACTGTAAATGAGGAGAACGGTTTAAATATCATTTTGGGTACTAACATTATCGGTAATTGTTTGGGAGAAGTTGTGTTCTTGCTCCAACAGCTCGCTGAGATTGCCCGACCAAGGCAGAGAGGAGTAATCCAAAGAGAGATCCGGGCCCTGGTGTGTCAGCAGCAAGCGAAGCTTACCGACGGCGAAATTGGTAATGTACGGGTCACTGACTCGGATCCTATTGTGATACCCCTAATGAGTGAAATGATCATTTGGTGCAGGGCGGCCATAGGTCTGAGAGGACAGAATTACCAAGCTGTAGTAGAACCCCACCATTCAGAACATAGACCTACACTTATGACTGCTAGAGGAGTAGTAGAAGTGGTGAATGGAAGAGTA
Organism: Oophaga sylvatica; assembly: GCA_033576555.1. Taxonomy (NCBI): domain Eukaryota; kingdom Metazoa; phylum Chordata; class Amphibia; order Anura; family Dendrobatidae; genus Oophaga; species Oophaga sylvatica. Next base: position 426,769,363 of record JARQOD010000006.1, on the reverse strand, counting down.
CCGGTACGGCTTCTCAATTGGGGAGATGATGAGGTAAATTTACCCCGTTATGCAACCATTGCTAAACTTCATGCTGTTGATAATAATTCTATTCTCCCGGCTGAGTCCTTAGACTCCTGTCAAATAGCGGAGGACAATGACCCAGCAACCCAGGTGGCGGAATGGTGTCAGCAACTCCATGTTGGGACGGACACCACTCCCGCTCACCAGAAGCAAGGGGTATTACGGGTGGTGCAAGAGTACGCCCAAGTGTTTAGCAAAAATCCACTTGATTTTGGGATAATTAAGGGAGTACAACATCATATCCCTACAGGCAATCATCCTCCCATCAAAGAGCGGTATAGGCCCATACCTCCAGCTCATTATCAGAAGGCTAAAGAAATGTTGAATGATATGAAGAAAGCTGGGGTGATAAGGGATAGTTGTAGCCCCTGGGCAGCCCCTCTAGTTCTGGTTAAAAAGAAAGATGGTAGTATGAGAATGTGTGTGGATTACAGGCAGGTGAACCGCATAACACACAAGGATGCATACCCGTTACCACGTATAGAGGAATCATTAGCTGCTCTGAAAACGGCTAACTACTTTTCTACCCTTGATCTGACTAGTGGTTACTGGCAAGTGGCTGTGGCTGAGGAGGATCGTGAGAAAACGGCTTTCACCACCCCAATGGGGCTCTGTGAGTTCGACAGAATGCCGTTTGGGCTCAGTAGTGCCCCAGGAACATTTCAGAGAGTGATGGAAAACTGTCTGGGACATCTCAATTTTGAAACCGTGCTGCTATACCTAGACGACGTTATCGTGTATTCCAAGACATATGAGGACCATCTGAAGCACCTGGCAGAAGTATTCGAGTCCCTGTCCAGGTACGGGATGAAATTAAAACCCTCAAAATGCCATCTACTCAAGCAGAAGGTACAATACTTGGGGCACATCGTCAGTTCGGAAGGAGTAGCGCCGGACCCAGAGAAAGTCACTGCCATCCAGAAGTGGCCGGAGCCGAAGAACCTTAAGGAAGTGCGACAGTTCCTGGGACTAACGGGTTACTACAGGAGATTCGTGAAAGATTACACGAAGAAGGCAGCTCCTTTACAGGACCTCCTAGTAGGACAATCCCTAAAGAGCAGAAACTCTCCTTTCAATTGGGGTAAGGAACAGGCTGAAGCATTCCAAAAGATGAAGGAGATCCTTACAGGTGATGAAATCTTAACCTATCCTGATTACAGCCAACCGTTCCTGTTGTACACCGACGCCAGTAATGAAGGGTTGGGAGCCGTTCTCAGTCAGAAGCAGAATGGACAAGAAAAAGTCATCGCATATGCTAGCAGAAAACTCAGGCCAACTGAAAGGAATCCGGAAAATTATAGCAGCTTCAAGCTGGAGTTTCTGGCGCTGGTCTGGGCCATCACTGAAAGATTTAAGCACTATCTGGCCTCCAATAAGTTCACTGCGTTTACAGACAACAACCCGTTAACGCACCTGGAAACCGCCAAGCTGGGCGCCATGGAGCAGCGATGGATGGCTCGGTTGTCCAATTATCAGTTTACTATCAAGTACCGGGCAGGTCGAAAGAATGCTAATGCTGATGCGTTGTCCCGAATGCCGCATGACTCTGACACGGAAGAAGAATCGGACGACCTGGAAGAAATTGAGCTACCCGCGTTCCATCGAAATGGGGTGGTCCACGAGCATCGAGTCCACAGAAAGCAGTATGGTGCAACATTAAATCCTTTACCCCATCACAGCTGGAAAGAGACTCAGGACAGTGATCCAGTGGTCAGCCGCATCAAGGAGTTGTTAAAACAGGAAGGTTCCTCCTTGGAAAAGGATGCACCTATGTCAGCCAAGCTCCTGTGGAACGAGAAAAGCAGGTTGTTCCTATACCGTGAGAAGTTGTGCAGGAGATACGTCAACCCCAGAACCCATGAAATGGTCTGGCAAATAGTGGTCCCCAAGGCAGACGTCCCAATGGTGTTGGAAGCGTACCACGATCAAGCAGGACACTTTGGCTGGAGGAAGCTGGAGACCCTGTTGAGATGCCGGTTCTACTGGGTAGGGATGCGCAGCTCCATCGAGAGGTGGTGTCGGAACTGTGGACCCTGTGGTCTCAGAAGAAAGGACTACGGTAGTCAGAAGGCCCCCCTGCAACCTATCCGGACGACTCGTCCCCTGGAGATTGTGGCCCTGGACCATGTCAAACTGTCGCCAAGTAGAACTGGATACTCATACGCCTTGACCATGGTGGACCATTACTCCAGATTTCTGGTAGTCGTTCCAGTTAAGGACCAGACCGCAGTGACGGCAGCGAAGACCTTTCAAGCAAGTTTCTGCAGACCGCATGGGTATCCGGAGCAAGTCTTAACCGATCAGGGACCTGCTTTCGAAGCTGATTTATTCAAGGAATTCTGTCACATGTACGGGTGCAAGAAAATAAGAACGACACCATACCACCCTCAAACCAACGGTCTTTGTGAAAAGATGAACCATATTGTCCTTGACTTGTTGAGATCCATACCGTTGGAAGACAGGAATCGATGGCCGGATTTACTGCCTGATTTGGTTGATTTGTATAATCATATACCTGTAAGCTCAACTAACTGCACTCCAGCCTATCTTATGAGAGCAAGGCCTGGAAAACTACCAATGGACCTAGAACTTGGAGTGGTAGAACCGGAGGCAGACGACGCTGTTGAAAACTGGGACGTCAATCGGCAAGAGCAATACAGAAGAGTACAAATCTGTGTAGAGGAAAGTCTCAATAAGGCACGGGAGAAACAGGAAGATGTTTACAACCGAAATGCTCCTGCCAAGCCTTTGATGCCTGGAGAGGTAGTATTAAAAAAAAAGGAAAATGCACAAACTGGATAATCAGTGGGAGCAAGAACCCTACGTCATACAAGATTCTAAATATGACAACAGAAAAGTTTGTGTCGTCAGTAAGGACGGAGGAAGAACAACAACCACTGTGTCCAGAGATCATTTGAAATTGTGTCCAGAACACTTAAAGAGTTGTGAAAAGAACCCTGTCCTCAATCAAGGAGAAAGAAAGGAAGAGGTCATACACACCGATCTGGGAGATTTTCCTGCGGATTGGCCTAGACTGGGAGATGCTGTGATAATTCCAGTGTTGCAGTTTTATCAGCCACAAGAGGAAGTTCTACCTCCAGTTGTGCCTGTGGTGCCAGTTGAGCCCGCTCAGGAGTTACCCATCCCAGCAACACCTCAACCTATGGAACCTCAAGATGGATCATCTGAAGCAGCGCCCCATACTATGGGATCCCCTGGTGAAGCTGACTCACATCGCCCAGCCATCAGTACGCTTGCCAGATCCATAGAAAGGTTAAGGCAGTTCTATAGTTTGCCGTTACGCAGTGCAGACAGATTGCAACTTGATATACCTGAAACTACACCACGTAGATCAGAGAGAATCACAAAAGGGAAATTACCCATTAGATATCAGCAGTGATTATAACGAATTTATGTGAACATTGTAAAAAGTCTATATATATAAATGTGTTTTTCCCTATTATGTCTTCGTTTAACAATGGACTCAGAGGCTGAGGACTGAGCCAGCCCAAAAACTGTATCCTGTAAATAGTTGCACTTTGTGCCTTTTTAATGGTTTCACATGAAACCTTGACTTACCTCTGAACCAAAAACCCGTGTGGTGTGGCACTGAGTGAGGTCTGCATTTGGATGTCCTGCAGCCCACCCAGGACCCACGTTGAAGGTTTGGTGCGGGTCCTTCACAAGAATACTGTATATTTATTGAATGCTATTTAATATTTGTATTTTTCTATAATGTTTGCAACGTTCAAGATATCCTCACCTCCCGGATGGGACGAATTAATGTTATTGTTAATGTTTTCTTGCATAAACAAAAATGTCTCTTTATATTTTACAGCCCGGGAGTGCTGTCGTTTACCATGGGGAATGTGTAGCCCTGGTACACAATACCAGGAGGATGAGTGGAGAGGTAACAGTTAAGGTCTCTTCATGACATCACGTACACTTCTGACACACCCAGCAGGGGTGTGGAAGGGAGTGATTTTAGTCAGTCAGTCAGTTTCCTGTCCTTGGACAGAGTAGACGTGTCCAGTTTGAGCCTGTCATCAGTTCAGAAAGTGGAGGCTGGTACAGGTGGTCTAATTCACCTTAGCCTAGTCAGAGCTGTGCCCCACTGGAAGAAAGACTGAGCTAACTTTTAAGAGTCGAGCAAATCGAAGGGCAAAGTGGAAGAAAGATAATTGGAAAAGTGCTTTTGACTTGGAAAAGTCCTGCACATTGCAGCCGGTCACTGGGGACCGAAGGATCACTATTAGCTACAGCATAGTGAAGAGAAAACCAGAGATTTACCGGACCCTAGGTCGCGGCAAACAAGCCCCTTATAGTCAGTACGTAACTGGGGTCAGGGGAGTGAAGACTTTGAGTCAGTGCACGACAAGATAAGAATTCAGCTCTCTCGCAGGAAGGCTTCACCACAAATCTGACTGGGTAGAACAGCTTTGGAAAGCTGGAATCATAGAGGGGACTACGCTTCAGGCTGGTCGTACTCATTTTCATTGGACAGTAAAGGAGGCCCCTAACTTGCTTAGCTGTTGCCTCAAAGCTCATCCTCCATCAACCCCATCAGCCTCCCTGGGACCTGCCTTATCATCTTGCAAGTAAAGGTATGGAAAGACGCTGACCGTGTGAGACTGAGTTATTATTGCATGCCTGCACAATCCCTACCTAACTACCGACCTGAGGGAAGAGTCCCACCTGTAGGGACCCGACATCTAGCTGCATCACCATCCCCTCAGAGATCTACAGCAGCGCTGGTACAAATTACCAGAATACTACAGGTGGCGTCACGAACTGTATATAAATCTATCCCCTGTAAATATTCCCCCAACATACGCCAGACCGCCAGGGCCACAGACCGAGCCACAGCTACCTGTGACAATCCCCATAGACTTCTACGGGCTCGGCTCTGAGTACCCCATTGCCCTGGTAACCCACAATTGTGGTGGCGGGTCGACACAGGGTCACTCGTCTAAACTCGCTGGCCACGCTGGTCAAAAAAAGACCCTCCAACTCATTACCCGGCATTATTGGTGGCCTACCCTGCACAAAGACGTAATAGACTTTGTTTCTGCCTGTGTTTCCTGTGCCCGCAACAAAGTTCCGAGACACCTGCCTACCGGCCGTCTTCTTCCGCTTCCTGTACCCGCTGCCCCCTGGCAGCATATAGCCATGGACTTCATAACAGATCTGCCCGTCTCTGCCGGTTGTATGGTCATTTGGGTGGTCGCTGACCGCTTTTCAAAGATGGCTCACTTCATTCCTCTGCCAGGTCTTCCGTCTGCACCCGAGTTGGCTAAAGACTTTATCCGCCACATCTTCCGTCTTCATGGTCTGCCTCGTCACATTGTATCGGATCGTGGGGTTCAGTTCACCTCACGTTTCTGGAGAGCCACTTGTAAGTTGCTAGACGTCACCCTGGATTTTTCCTCCGCTTACCACCCACAGTCCAATGGACAAGTTGAACGAATAAATCAGAATTTGACCAGTTATCTTCGACACTTCGTTAATGCCCACCATTCTGACTGGGTGGAGCTCCTGCCTTGGGCTGAATTCTCCTACAATAATCATGAGAGCGAATCTTCCAACAAGTCTCCGTTTTTTGTAGTCTTCGGTCAGCACCCTCGGATCCCTGTCCCTGTTTCCATCTCTGTGGACAATCCAGCTGCGGAATCTCTGGTTAGAGAATTCTCCTCCATCTGGGAGAGTACCCGGTCCGCACTCATTCAGTCATCCGAGCGCATGAAAAGACATGCTGACAAAAAACGTCTGGATTCTCCTCAATTCCGTCCTGGGGACAAAGTCTGGCTTTCGTCCAAATATGTTCGACTCAAAATTCCGTCCTACAAGTTAGGTCCTCGGTTCATCGGTCCTTTTGAGATCATCAGTCAGATCAATCCGGTGTCCTATAAATTGAAACTCCCGGCCAATTTGAGAATTCCTAATTCTTTTCATGTATCTCTCCTCAAACCTGTGGTTCTTAACTCTTTTTTTAAGTCTACAGGTACACCTCCTGCTCCAGTGTCTGCTGATGATGAATTTGAGGTAGAGAACATTCTGGCCACAAAAAGGGTAGGAAGAAAGACTTATTTTTGGTGGATTGGAAGGGGTTTGGTCCTGAGGAGAGAACCTGGGAGCCTCGGGAGAACATCCATGCCCCTCTTATCCTAGCTAAATTTCTTTCTGGCCTAAAGAAGGGGGGGCCTAGAGGGGGGGGTACTGTAGCGCCCGCGTCCCTGCCTGCTGCCAGACAGGGACGTCGCTCTCCTCACCTGTCCTCGGCGCCCTCCTTCCGCCCTGCTGGTCCCGCGCGCTCCTTCCCTGCTACTGGCCTTAGGGCGCGCGCCCGCACCCTCCCCCGCTCTTAAAGGAGCCGCGCGCATTTTCCAAATCAGTCTCCAGCCAATGCTGGAGGACTCCACCCTATATTAAGGGCTTCCTCCTTAATGTAGGTGCCCGAGCAATGTTGTTCCTGTGCAGTCTAACTCTGTTTCAGCCATCAGCTCCTGATTCCAGTTACCTGCCTGTTACCTGTCGGCTTGCCTGTCTGCCATCCGTCTGCAGTTCCATCCAGAGGTTCGGACGTCATCTGCAGAGATCCCCGGCTCTTGCCTGCTCACCTAGGAGCGATCATCTGCCATCCGACTGCAGCTCCATCCGGAAGTTCGGACATCATCTGCAGAGATCCCCGGCTCTTGCCTGCTCACCTGGGAGCGATCATCTGCCATCCGACTGCAGCTCCATCCGGAAGTTCGGACATCATCTGCAGAGATCCCCGGCTCTTGCCTGCTCACCTGGGAGCGATCATCTGCCATCCGACTGCAGCCTACCTGGAGGCTCCACCATATCAGGTCGTATATACCTGCCTGTCTAGAGACTGCCTGGTCACTTGCCGTGACAACCTGCCTGTCTAGAGACTGCCTGGTCACTTGCCGTGACAACCTGCCTGTCCAGAGACTGCCTGGTCACTTGCCGTGACAACCTGCCTGCCCAGAGACTGCCTTGGTCACTTGCCGTGACAACCTGCCTGTCCCAGAGACTGCCCTGGTCACTTGCCGTGACAACCTGCCTGTCCAGAGACTGCCTGGTCACTTGCCGTGACAGCCTGCCTGTCCCAGAGACTGCCCTGGTCACTTGCCGTGACAACCTGCCTGTCCCAGAGACTGCCTTGGTCACTTGCCGTGACAACCTGCCTGTCCCAGAGACTGCCTTGGTCACTTGCTGTGACAAACCTGCCTGTCCAGAAACTACCTATATCCCCTGCCGTGATTCCCTGCCCTTTTCCCAGGTGCCACCCGCTCTCTTACAAGTAGACTCTCTTGTATAATAAAGCTTTGTGGTTCCACCAACCTGACCTGTCTCGTCAGTAGTTCCACCCACCAGACCCGTTACAAGATGTCATTCACCAAGTGTTGGAAAGTGGCTGGGGCGGTACTCAGACCAAAAGGCATAACTAGATATTCAAAGTGTCCATAGCGTGACCTGAATGCAGTCTTCCATTCATCCCCAGGTCTAATACGGACTAAGTTATAGGCCCCACGAAGATCTAGTTTAGAAAAAATTTTGGCATGTCGCACTCTCTCCAATAACTCAGGGATTAAAGGCAATGGATAACGGTTTCTAATAGTAACCTTATTGAGTTCCCTATAGTCTACGCATGGTCTCAGAGATCCATCTTTCTTCTTTACAAAGAAAATGGGTGCACCTGCAGGAGATGAAGAGGGGCGTATGAAGCCCTTGGCTAGATTTTCATCTATGTAATCCTTTAAAGCCTTTAGCTCGGGCCCCGCCAGGGGGTAGATCTTACCAAAAGGTATCTCTGCTCCAGGCAATAATTCAATTGGACAATCATATGGACGGTGAGGAGGAAGCTGGTCAGCGTTCTTCTTGTCACATAAATCCACATAGTCCTGGTATACAGCTGGTAGTTCAGGGACTGACATGATTCCTTTAGGAACAGAGCAAGCTGAAACTTTTGGACTCATCTGTTTCTCTGGAAAGTGTAATTCCTTGGTCTCCCAGTTAATGGTAGGATTCTGAGCCTGCAGCCATGGTAGCCCTAGAATAATGGGAAAGTGGGGAGAAGAGATAAGCATAAAGGACAGTTTCTCTTGATGATCTTTACCCATAAGAACCCTCAAAGGCTCTGTTTCCTGATCCACTGGTCCAGAGGTCAGCAGGGAGCCATCCACAGTTTCCATCTGTACTGGAGTAGCCTTCTTCACTGAACGTATTCCCTGTTTCAGAGCAAAGGAGACATCCATAAAATTTCCACTTGCCCCTGAGTCGATCATAGCAGAGCTAGACACCCAAGCTGAGTCAACCCAGAGTTTGATGGAAAGAAAGCAATGAGAATTGTTTTTCTTACAACTCAGCTGGGACACCGCTGAGGAAACTTGAAAAATGGCAGCGTTTACACAGTCAACGTCCTCAGAGGTAACGGAGTTTAAGTCCGAGAAATCAAGATCTGTTGCTGCAGATCTCTCTGGAGCCTGAGGCTCGGACCTGACAGATCCCCTCTCGCAACACTCACAATGAATGAGTGCTGCAGTAGTCTTATGAGAACGGCTGGGGCAGTTTATAATGAAGTGCCCTGACTTACCACAATAGAAACATAGATTCTCCTTAAAACGATGTTCCTTGCGTGCATCACTAACCCGTCGTTGTAAAGAGTCTACCTGCATGGGTTCAGGTTCAGGTTCCCGTGTAATCCTACTCAAAGGTTCCTTAGCTGGAGAGGAAGGTAGGAAAAGGTTAGTACGATTGCTTTCGAACCATCTCTCTTGCCTGCGTTCAGTCAGACGAGTATCAATACGGATGCAGTAGTTAATAAAGTCACCTAACGCAGTGGGAGGGTCGGCACGAGCAAGTTCATCCTTAATCAGTGGAGATAACCCCTTTCGAAAAATAGATTTTTTGGCGGAACTGTCCCAGGTGGTATCAAGGGCCCATCTCCTGAAATCCAAGGCATATTCAGCTACCGAGTGCTTACCTTGGCGCAAAGCTAACATGGCTGCTTCAGCTGTTGCACCTCGATTGGGGTCATCAAACACCTGCCCCATGGCTGAAATAAAATCATCAAGGTGATTCAAACAATCATCCTCAGTCTCAATCAGAGGGTTTGCCCACATTAAAGCCTTGTTGGTAAGCAACATAATTATAGTAAGCACCTTAGATCGTTCAGTGGGAAATTGTGAAGCATGTGCAGAAAAAAAAAGATTGCATTGATTAATAAATCCCCTGAATTTCTCACGTTCACCGCCAAAACGAAAAGGGGGCAACTTGGGAATCCCAGCACTCGGGGCTACGGCAGGAGCCTGGACTCGCCCCTCTAGAACCTCAATCCTTGCTCGCAAATCCTGGGTAGTCTGTCCAACCACTTGCAAATTGTGATTATTGAGGTCCTGTAGATTTGTAAAACGGGTCTTTATATTCTGCAAATCTGCAAGGATATTATCAGTCACTCCGCAAAGTTCCTTTATGCGGGCCTCCATTTTCCAGATCTTTTAAGACAGGAGTACTGGAAGAAGAGGAGAGAAAAAAAAAAACAATAGTGTTCACCTGTGGCAACACTGCAGAGAGAAAAAAAAATTAAGGGAACTGCTCACCTGGAATGGTTGTGAGAAGTCACAACCACTATCATCACAGAAAGTTTCAACCAGACATCTGATATCCAGAGTTACAGCAGACAAAAAAGAGAAAAGAAAGGAAAAAAAAAAAAAAAACAATAGTGTTTACCTGTGGTAACACTGCAAAAAGAAAAAACTTAAGGGAATTGCTCACCTGGAATGGTTGTGAGAAGTCACAACCACTGTCATCACAGAAAGTACAACCGGACGTCTGATATCCACAGTACAGCAGACACAGCCTTCCAGACCCAGCAGACACTAACGTTCTGGCTTCAGAATCTTGTAATGTATGTAGTACAGTTCATATAGCGTCTTGTGCTTGGGTGCGATGAAAACACAGGAGTCACAGGTTTGATATAGAAAAGTCCTGTATTACTTCATACAAGTTGGCAGAAATAGTCACACAGTTTGCAGACACAGAAACAGGAGACACAGCAGGCCAGAGTAATCCAAGCTCAGCAATCACTCTCCAATACAGATTCAGGATCTTCTTCTCTGTTACCGTAAGTCCATGCAAACGTGGGTCTTTCAAAGAGCAGGGTTCAGAGTCCACAAGTGCTTCAAGTTCCTCAGCTGGAGTACAAGGTCCAAGGCTTACAGGAGTCAAGTCACAGGTTCACTGCAGGCTAGATTCTGAAGCACTGATTGCTCAGCTGTGGCTGCTTAAGAAGCAAAGGAGAGAATCAGGGCGGGAACATGCAAGCTGGAAACTCCATTTTGACTGAGGGCAAGATAGCTGCAGCAAGACAGAAAGTAAAATGGCTGACGAACAAACTGAGTTTCAGGAATATATACATAGAACCTTACACACAGCTTCTGATACCACCGCCGCTACCAAATGTGACGGACGACCCCTTTCCTCCCACGTCACCAATGTGACGTAACTCCACAGGTACAGCTCTCCGGCGCCCCCCTTTGTCTCTCAGGTCAGTAAGAGAACTGCACCTAGAGCAAATGGCCGCCGGGGAAGGTGTCCTGTTACCCACTGGGTATTCTAAGATTCGTGATCAGAGTAAAAGCATCAGCCCAAGATTAATTTTATGGTTTAATTTGCCTTAAGGGCACACTAGATAATTACAGAAATATACAGTAAAGCTATACCACGTAATTACAATGGATTTGCAGTCAGAGTAAGAATACAACAATAATGTACAAGGCTAAAAGGTATTAGCTATAGATCAATATTACCGGGTTGTATGGTCATGGGGAGGCATGGAGCTCTGCGTTCCCCAGGTGAAAGTCTTCAGTTGCTGGACAGTCCCCAATGCATGTGCTGCAGCTCCATTTGGCAAGTCTGTCCCTTGTGCTTCTGCTGCTGTGAGAAAATGGAATGAGCATAGGAGTACCTGGCTACAGCTCTTAACCCTGCTAGGCCCCTCCCCTTTTGCTTTGAAGCCCGCATATTAACTGGCCTGCAATTCATATGGAGCAGGAAACAATGGCTTGAGCTTGAGCTATTTACCATACGACTGACCATCTTATTCAGACCCTGGCCTAAACCAATTAGCATGTAAAGGCCTATTGATTCATAGTGGACATCAAAGCTGGTCGTACTGAATATGCTAATAGGCCCTGTGTAGTTAAAAGTCTGTGGCTGTGTGAACAGACAAGATGGAGGCTGGTATAGGCACTATACAAAATGGTGGCGGTCCCAACCTCACAAGCACAAACTGGCGACCTTTATGTTGACGGCTGCCAAACTTCTAGTGCCTAAGCATTGGCTGTCTACTGTGGCGCCTTCTCTGGAGGAGTGGACTGTTGCTGTGGACCATATCAGGGACATGGAGGACCTGTCGGCATGGATCAACCATACCCGGGATAAATTCCAGACCATCTGGTCCCGTGGATTGCCTTTCGTACCCCTTCGCCTACATAGTGTAAGTGACTCATTGGAGTGCTATTTTTGTATGTAAGATTCTCTGCCACGTGGTGTGCTGTGGGCGGAGACCGAGGGCGCCCCCCCTCCCCTTCTTCCTTCCCCTTACCTTTAACCTTCTTCCTTTTTTCTTTGTCCAGTTATTTATTTTTCATTTAGGTTCATTTAATTCCCTTATTTTTCTTTATTTCCCCTTATATTTTCTGTGTCTTCTTGTTTTATTTTGTTCTTAGTTCTTGTTCTTGTAGAATGTTATTGGGGTTCGTTAGTCCAGGAACCCAATTTGTGTGCCAAATCTCACGCAATACTAGTAGTGATCCTCGATCACGCTGTTTCATTCATATATATTGTGCTCTGTTTTATTGGACATGACCTGATATGATGACGCTTGGCTTATATTATGTGACATGTTTTGTTACTGTTCATACCCTTGATATGTGTTATACATGTGTGTTAATAAATACATATTCAACAAAAAAAAGAAGTCCCAACAGGAGTCCATCCTGGGTCACCTGCGGAATGTAAATTTTTGCCTGGACACTCTGACAGCTCCACCAGCAACCACCGCTGGTGCCATGACTCGCAATCCGGCAGCCCCTCTGCTCCCCAATACCATGGGCTCCTGTCACGGACCCCGGCTCTCCGCATCTCCTCGCTTCGGAGGCGACCCTGCTCAGGCTCGGGGCTTCATTAATCAGTGCACTCTGCACTTTGAACTCCTCTCCCACCAGTTTAACTCCGACCGGGCCAAAATTGCCTTCATCATGTCCCATCTCACTGGGGAGGCCCTGGCCTGGCTGAATCCTCTTTGGGAGAGAGGAGATCCTCTGGTGTCCGACCTGCCTGCCTTTCTCGCGGCTTTTCGGAATGTCTTTGACGAACCCGGACGAAAGATCTCATCCGCATCATCTCTGCTACGCCTCCGTCAGGGAAATCTCACCGTGGGCCAATATGCCATACGGTTTCGTACCCTTGCATCGGAGCTGGCCTGGGACAACGACGCTCTGGTATCCGTTTTCTGGGAGGGTTTGTCCGGCCGTATTAAAGATGAACTCGCCGGTCGGGACATTCCTACCACTCTCGATGACCTTATAACTCTCGCCACCCGGATTGACCTACGGTTCCAGGAGCGGGCCAAAGAGGTCACCCGTGAGAGGAGGTTTCCACGTCTAGCTCCTACGTTTCAGAAACCCGTCACTCCCTCCTTTTCTCCCAATTACACTCTCCTGAGCCTATGCAGGTCGACCAGACCAAGATGGTCAAAACCCGTCAGGACTTACGCCGTGCCGAGGGGAGTTGCTTCTACTGTGGCAGTAAGGAGCATCGGATTCGTACCTGTCCGGAGAGGTCGGGAAACGCCTGTGTCTAGGTTCGCTCAGAGAGGTCGACCTAGACAAGGAGAAAGCCTCTCCATCTCTGCTGCTGTCAGTCTCAATTCTCTGTGGGGAGAATCGTTATTTTGAACTAGCCCAACTTGACTCTGGAGCAGCCGGGAATCTTATGTCACAGTCCCTGGTAGAAAAATTTCGCATTCCCACCAAACCTCTGGTTGTACCTTTATCAGTCGCTGCTGTGGACGGGGGTCTTTTACCACACCCCATCCAACTCATCACCGAACCCATAACTCTGCAAGTGGGAATGCTGCATTCTGAGAGCATCTCTTTTCATGTTCTGCCTGGACTCTCTCACGCCCTCTTACTTGGGCTACCTTGGCTCCAGAGACATGGACCCGTGCTCGACTGGCAGACCGGAGAGGTTCTTCGCTGGGGACAGGATTGTCATAAGACGTGTTTGGTTCCTGTTCATCCTGTCTGTCCTTCTCCTACCCCAACTAATCTACCTGGACTTCTGATTCCCTATTGGTCATTTGCTGATGTCTTTAATAAAAAAGAGGCAGAGACATTACCTCCTCACAGACCATACTATTGTCCTATCGACCTGTTACCTGGTACTACGCCTCCCCGTGGGTGTATTTACCCATTATCCGCTGCTGAGACCCGGTCGATGTCCGAATATATCGAGGAGAATTTGGCCAGGAGATTCATCCGGAAATCTACCTCCCCGGCAGGAGCAGGCTTCTTTTTCGTAAAAAGAAGGACGGCTCTCTCCGCCCCTGTATAGACTATAGAGGTCTTAACCAGATCACGGTGAAGAATAAGTACCCCCTTCCGCTCATTCCAGAATTATTTGATCGTTTGAGGGGGGCTAGAATCTTCACCAAACTAGATCTCCGTGGGGCGTACAACCTGGTCCGTATCCGTCAAGGGGATGAATGGAAGACTGCATTTAACACCCGGGACGGCCACTATGAATATCTAGTGATGCCCTTTGGTCTCTGTAATGCTCCTGCCATCTTCCAAGAGTTGGTCAATGACATCTTCCGGGACCTTCTCTACTCATGCGTAGTGGTGTACCTGGACGACATCTTGGTCTTCTCTCCGGATCTCCAGACTCACCGGAGGGACGTTCGTCAGGTTCTGCTCAGGCTCAGGCAGAATCACCTCTTCGCTAAATTTGAGAAATGCCTCTTTGAGCAGACCTCGTTGCCGTTTTTGGGCTACGTTATTTCTCAGACCGGCCTACGAATGGATCCAGAGAAACTGTCGGCCATCGAGAAATGGCCCCGACCGGAGGGATTGAAGGCCATTCAGCGGTTCCTGGGCTTCGCCAACTACTACCGCCTCTTCATACCGCACTTCTCTTCCCGGACTGGCCCAATTTCCGCACTTACTCGTAAAGGTACTAACCCCAAAGAGTGGACGCCCGAAGCAGAGGAGGCCTTTCTTTCCTTAAAGCAGGCCTTCTCTTCCGCCCCGGTGCTGCATCGCCCGGACGGCAACAAGCAGTTCTTCATGGAGGTTGACGCTTCCTCCTCTGGAGCCGGAGCGGTACTTACTCAAAAATCATCTTTCGGGAGGATGGTAACTTGTGGCTTCTTCTCCAAACTCTTCTCCTCTTCTGAGCGCAATTATTCCATAGGAGACCGAGAGTTATTGGCCATCAAGCTGGCATTGGAGGAGTGGCGTTACTTACTCGAGGGGGCTCTTCATCCGGTAATTATTTACACTGACCACAAAAACTTGGCTTACCTCCAGCATGCCCAGAGACTTAACCCGCGCCAGGCCCGGTGGTCCTTGTTTTTTGCTCGTTTTTGATTTTGTTCTACATTTTCGCCCGGCAGACAAGAACATCAAGGCGGACACCTTGTCCCGATCCTTCCTGGTGTCGGATCTCGAGGAGGAACCTAAACATATCATCGATCCCGCCAGAGTAATGCAGGTGTCTCCCGTGAGTCTAAATCGTCTTCCTCCCGGTAAGATGTTCGTATCGGTACCCGATCGGGAGCGAATCCTACACTGGGGTCATTCGTCTAAATTAGCTGGCCACGCCGGTCAAAAAAAGACCCTCCAGCTAATTACTCGGCATTACTGGTGGCCTACCCTGCACAAGGACGTAATAGACTTTGTTTCTGCCTGTGCCTCATGTGGCCGCAACAAGGTTCCGAGACACCTGCCTGCCGGTCGCCTCCTTCCGCTTCCTGTACCCGCTGCTCCCTGGCAGCATATAGCCATGGACTTCATAACGGACCTCCCCGTGTCTGCCGGTTGTACGGTCATTTGGGTGGTCGTTGACCGCTTTTCCAAGATGGCTCACTTTATTCCCCTGCCAGGTCTCCCGTCTGCACCCAAGCTGGCTAAAGACTTTATCCGCCACATCTTCCGTCTTCATGGCCTGCCCTGCCATATCGTGTCGGATCGAGGGGTACAGTTCACCTCACGTTTCTGGAGAGCCACTTGTAAATTGCTAGACGTCACCTTGGACTTCTCCTCCGCCTACCACCCACAGTCCAATGGTTAAGTGGAGCGGGTCAATCAGATCCTGACCAGTTACCTCCAGCACTTCGTTAATGTCCACCACTCTGACTGGGTGGATCTCCTGCCATGGGCCGAATTTTCTTACAACAATCACGAGAGCGAATCTTCCTCCAAATCCCCGTTTTTTGTAGTCTTCGGTCAGCATCCTCGGATCCCATTTCCCGTCTCCATCTCAGTGGACAATCCGGCTGCGGAATCTCTTGTTAACAAATTTTCCTCCATATGGGAGAGTACCCGGTCCGCACTCCTTCTGTCATCCGAGCGTATGAAAAGACATGCTGACAAAAAACGTCTGGATCCTCCGCAATTCCGTCCTGGGGATAAGGTCTGGCTCTCGTCCAAGTATGTCCGGCTCAAGATTCCTTCCTATAAGTTAGGGCCTCGATTCATCGGTCCTTTGGAGGTCATCAGTCAGATCAACCCAGTGGCCTATAAATTGAAACTTCCGGCCAACTTGCGGATCCCTAACTCCTTCCATGTATCTCTCCTCAAACCGGTGGTACTTAACTCTTTTTCCAAGTCTACAGGTATGCCTCCTGCTCCGGTTTCAGCTGAAAACGAATTTGAGGTAGAGAACATTTTGGCCACCAAAAGGGTAAGAAGGAAGACCCATTTTTTGGTGGATTGGAAGGGGTTTGGTCCTGAGGAGAGAACGTGGGAGCCTCGGGAGAACATCCATGCCCCTCTCATCCTAGCTAAATTTCTTTCTGGCCTAAAAGAGGTGGGGCCTAAAGGGGGGGTACTGTAGCGCCGGCGTCGGCGTCCCTGCCCTCTTCCAGGCAGGGACGCTGTTCCCCTCACCCCTCTGCTCCAGGTCCGGTGTCCTCCTCCCGCTCTGCTGGCGGAGCGCGCTCCTTTCCTGCCACTGTGCTTAGGGCGCGTGCGCTGCCCTCCCTCTTAAAGGGGCCACGCGCGTCGTCCTAAGGAGTCCCCGGCCAATGGCCGGAGGACTTCACCTTATATAAGGCCCCTCCTCCAAAATGGAGGTGCCCGAGCAATGTTGTTGCACTGTTCACTACTCTGCTTCAGTCCTCAGGGTCCTTGCCAGATACCTGTCTGATTCCTGCCAGGTTGCTGTCTGTTACCTGTCTGCTAGCTCACCTGGGAGCGCTCATCTGTTACCTGCCTGCTGGCCTACCTGGAGGCTCTGCCGTCACGTACCGTGATCTTCTGCTATTCCAGTGACTCTCGCCCGCTCACCTGGGAGCGCTCATCTCTTACCTGCTTGCTAGCACACCTGGGAGCGCTCATCTGTTACCTGCCTGCTAGCCTACCTGGAGGCTCTGCCGTCACGTACCGTGATCTTCTGCTATTCCAGTGACTCTCGCCCGCTCACTTGGGAGCGCTCATCTGTCACCTGCCTGCTAGCCTACCTGGAGGCTCAGCCATCACAGGTCGTATCTACCTTCTTCCAGAGACTGCCCCGGTCACTTGCCGTGACCTCCTGCCCTCTCATCCAGAGACTGCCCCGGTCACTTGCCGTGACCTCCTGCCTACTCATCCAGAGACTGCCCCGGTCACTTGCCGTGACCTCCTGCCCACTCGTCCAGAGACTGCCCGGTCACTTGCCGTGACCTCCTGCCTACTCATCCAGAGACTGCCCCGGTCACTTGCCGTGACCTCCTGCCCACTCGTCCAGAGACTGCCCGGTCACTTGCCGTGACCTCCTGCCTACTCATCCAGAGACTGCCCCGGTCACTTGCCGTGACCTCCTGCCCACTCGTCCAGAGACTGCCCCGGTCACTTGCCGTGACCTCCTGCCCACTCATCCAGAGACTGCCTCGGTCACTTGCCGCGACTTCCTGCCCGTTCATCCAGAGACTACCCCGGTTATCTGCTGTTACTACCTGCCCGTCCACCCTGGTCGCCACCCGCTCTCTTACAAGGTCCGCCCCTTTGTATAGTAGCTCAGAGGTTCCGCCTCCCAGACCCGTTACAGAGGGCAGCAAAGAAGCCACTTCTCTCCAGAAAAAACATCATGGACAGACTGATATTCTGCAAAAGGTACAGGCAGTGGACTGCTGAGGACTGGGGTAAAGTTATTTTCTCTGATGAATCCCCTTTTCGATTGTTTGGGACATCAGGAAAACGCCTCATTCGGAGAAGACAAGGTGAGCGCTACCACCAGTCTTGTCTCATGCCAACTGTTAAGCATCCTGAAACCATTCATGTGTGGGGTTGCTTCTCAGCCAAGGGAATCGGCTCTCTCACAGTCTTGCCTAAAAACACAGCCATGAATAAAGAATGGTACCAGAATGTCCTCCAAGAGCAACTTCTCCCAACCCTCCAAGAGCAGTTTGGGGATCAACAATGCCTTTTCCAGCATGATGGAGCACCTTGCCATAAAGCAAAGGTGATAACTAAATGGCTCAGGGAACAAAACATAGAGATTTTGGGTCCATGGCCTGGAAACTCCCCAGATCTTAATCCCATTGAGAACTTGTGGTCAATCATCAAGAGACGGGTGGACAAACAAAAACCTAAAAATTCTGACAAAATGAAAGCATTGATTGTGCAAGAATGGACTGCTATCAGTCAGGATTTGGTCCAGAAGTTGATTGAGAGCATGCCAGGGAGAATTGCAGAGGTCCTGAAGAAGAAGGGTCAACACTGCAAATATTGACTTGCTGCATTAACTCATTCTAACTGTCAATATAAGCTTTTGTTACTCATATGTTTGCAATTATTATATTTCTGTCTGTGATAAAAACACCTGTAAAACACACATAAAAACCAGAGGGCAGCAGATCATGTGAAAATATAATATTTGTGTCATTCTCAAAACTTTTGGCCATGACTGTACTCTACCAATTCAGAACATATGCAGTATGGGCTGAACCGAGCGTGCATGTGTAAGATGAGGACTGAAGAATAGTTATCAGCCGAATACATTTTTTGCCAACAGCTTTTGAAATTGCTTTACACTATCACTCGCTGTTATCAGCTCTTATCTTTAAGACTTGTGTGATGATGTTCTGCAAACAGAAGAAAATCCTGATCCCCAAAGAGAATGACTCACAACCTTGTGGGAACACGACGCATTTTTTGTGTCTAAAGTGCGAACTCCCATCAGACGCGGCCTCTGACCGATGTTTCATTGCTCGCACATAATTGTTTTATTTTGTTATGAGCTTATTAACTCAATTGCCAGTAACTCTGTGTCAAACTCCGCGCTAAGCAGCTTTATACTGGCCAGAAGCTTATGAGAGGCGATGTAACTGATAGGAGTCAGGCACGTACCGCACACTCCCTGTGCCAAGTGCTTCAGAGGATGAATTACTGACTGGGAATAAAGACTGTAATCAGCCCAATAACTTCAGAAAAGAGCGACTTTCTTCATCACACTCCCTTAACCCTTTCAAGACAGAGCGATTTTTCATTTAAAAGCACATATGGAATGGTGAAGGCTGCTGACGATCAGCAGCTGCTGATTTGCCGCAGCAGTCACATGACAACAATGTCAATGACAATGTCATATGAGCACTAGAAGACATAGCATCGCCATCACTGGAGCGTCACTAGGCCGGGAGGTAAATATGTGTGTTTTTTTTATTTTATCTGGTGCAATTTAGCATTTAACAGTGGGTTGTCCAGTAGTGGAGAAATCCTTTAACCCCTTTTCAATGTTGGGCGCAATAGTACGCCCACGTCGGAATCACTCCCTCTTATGTGGGCTCCGGCACTGAGCCCACATCTTTCCTGGCACATGTCAGCAGTTTTGAACAGCTGACATGTGCCTCTAACAACCGCGGGTGGAAGTGCGATCCATCCGTGGCTGTTAACCTGTTAAATGTCACTGTCAATCTCTGACAGCTGCATTTAACTCTCGCTTATGGTAAGCGCGCTGGAAATCCCGCACATCGGTGACCCTGTCACATGATCGCGGGTCACCGATGGGATGGCATGACAACCAGAGGTCTCCAGCAGACCTCTATCATTGTCATAGTCGGATGGTCGGCGCTCATAGCAAGTGAGCATTTTCTGCTACATACAGGCGATCAGACAACTGCAGCTTCTATTCTCCCATGGAGACTATTGATCATATCTACACCAAAATGGTATCATTAAAAACGTCAGCTTGTCATGCAAAAAAATAAGCCCTCAACCAGCCCCAAATCACGAAAAATGGAGATGCTATAGGTCTCGTAAAATGGTACCATTTTTTTTTTACCAAAGTTTGGATTTTTTTTCACCACTTAAATTTAAAAGCTCCTCCAGACTGGTGATCACAGGTCAGGATCCGGTCCTTTTGTCTGCCCTATTCACACATTGAGGTCAATTTTGACACATGGTAAGGTTTTTAATATTAGACAGTGTAGGACCGTCCCGATCAGGGTCACCTTGTTGATGGTGGGATGGCTTTTATGCTATTTTTGATCAAAAACAGTATTACTGAGAACTCTGTGTTATTTAAATGCACTTTTGCTTTTTACTTGTTTAGTTACAGCAGGGTTTTTTCTCATTTTGTCTCTTGTAGGTTTTAAATAAAAAAGAACCTAGACATGTTTGGTGCCTGTGAACTCGTAATGACCTGGAGAATCGTAATCGCTGGTCAGTTTTAGCATTTAGTGAACATGGTAAAAAAAAAAAAAACGTGGAATTGCACTTTTTTTTGCAATTTCACCGCACTTGGAATTTTTTTCCCCATTTTCCAGTACACAATATGTTAAAACCAATGGTGTCGTTCAAAATTACAACTTGTTCCGCAAAAAACAAGCCCTCACATGGCCATTTTGACCAAAAATAAAAAAGTTATGGCTCTGGGAAGAAGGGGAGCAAAAAAATGAAAACGCAAAAAAACGAAAAATCTTCCGGTTATGAAGGGGTTAATGGAGCAGAGGAAAAGATTTATAGTCCCTGGTATGTCATATGATCCCAGTTGCTGCATTTTGCTAGGTAAATAATTAGTTTTATTTTAAATCACCAAATTCTAAAGCTTTTCTCTACCCTCTGAACTGAGAAATGACAGAACATAATCCCTCGGAGTTTAGTATTGGCTGGAAGTGTGGCACTGGCTATATTTAAAGGGATTTCCAGGATTTACATTGCTATCCATATATGATCCGCTGCGATTCCACCCACAGACACCCTCTTTTTCTAATCCTGGAACAACCCCTTTAAGTGCTATAAAATTATGTATTTTGTAATCTAATAGTCTGATACGAAGAAAACACCTGCCAGTTTCTTTTAATATTCACCAAGTCACAAGAAGCATCCGCCTCCCCCAGACTCATTCCAAAAGCCACAGTATATTTATCTGCTGCTGGAGGAAATCGTCCCTAAATCCCAGACACTGATTTTACTTACACTCTGAGTGATAAAAAAATTATCTAGAAATTTTCTGAAAACATTTCAGGTCATCTCCGGTCTCGTCAGAGAAGAATGTTTTTATCCAGAGTGCAGAGTATTGTACCAATGTTACTCCGCACTGAGTACAATTACCGCTTGTTTATTTGTCTGCTCCCTGTTTATTCAAGAGTCTGAGCTAGAAGCCCTGTAAATATTGGAGCCCGTCCGTTCCTGCCAAACAGTGCAACCATCTGATACTCTGTCACTGTACAATTATGTATCTTCCATTAGACGTCACTTACTAAGAGTATATAAGTAAAATACAAAGGATATAGGCAGCAAAGTGCCAGTATTATAGTAGATATATTCTTATACAGAGGAGAAGTATTAAAGTAGTTATGTTCTTGTATATAGGAGCAGTATTATAGTAGTTATATTCTTATACAGAGGAGCAGTATTATAGTAGTTATATTCTTGTATATAGGAGCAGTATTATAGTAGTTATATTCTTATACAGAGGAGCAGTATTATAGTAGTTATATTCTTATACAGAGGAGTAGTATTATAGTAGTTATATTCTTGTACATAGGGGCAGTATTATAGTAGTTATATTCTTGTACATAGGAGCAGCATTATAGTAGTTATATTCTTGTACATAGGGGCAGTATTATAGTAGTTATATTTGTGTGGCCCAGCTGTGCTTGGTACACATGTTCCCAGGAGGATGTGTGTAGCCCTGGTATGTAAGGCACACAATACCAGGAGGATGAGTGGAGAGGTAACGGTTAAGGGTTCTACATGAGGCATACCCACTTCAGACACACCCAGCAGGGGTGTAGAGGGGAGTGGCCTTTTTAGCACAAGAGAGTCTGAAGTTCTCCTGAGAGAGTGGAGGGAGTCAGGACTAGTGCCTGTTAGGGAACCAAGATTCCTGTCGATACAAAGAGACAGTACAGTAGTGGAGGCTAGTACGGATAACCAAATATTATCCTAGCCTAGTCAGTGCTGATATTGAGAGAGTGAGCAGGTCGAAGGGCGCAGAGGAAAAGGATTCTAAGAGTTGCCTTAAGGATTGGATTATCCTGCACATTGCTCACTGGTCACTGGCGACCGAAGTGTCACTATAGCTTTAGGCATAGTGATAGAAAAACCAGAGTCTTACTGGACCTTAGGTCGCAGCAAGCAGTCCTTGGAGTGTCAGTACGTAACAGGGGTCCGGTGGAATAGGGACTTTGAGCCTGATCAGCAAAAACAAGAACCTAGTTCCATCACCAGAAGGCTCCGACCACAAAACTGACTGGGCAGTACAGCTTTGGAGAAGCTGGAGAAATCAGAGTGAACTTAGCTCTATGCAGGTTGGACTCATCATATTGGAAAGTAAAGGAGGCCCCTAAACTGCTCTGCCGTTACCTCAAAACTCATCCTCCATCTACCTCATCAGCTTCCCGGGACCTGCCTGAACAACTTGAAGTAAAAGGTATGGAAAGAAGCTTTGATGTGTGAGACTGTTTCATTTAATTGTATTCCTGCACAACATCGTCATCATCATAGCCCTGAGGGAAGAGTCCCACCTGTAGGGGACCCGACATCTAGCTGCCACACCATCCCCTCAGAGATCTACAGCAGCGCTGGTCTTAGTGATCAGAGAACTACAGGTGGCGTCACGAACTGTATATATACCTATCCCCTGTAAATATACCCCCAACATACGCCTGACCGCCAGGGCCACAGACCGAGCCAGCGCTACCTGTGACAACCCCATAGACTTCCATGGGCTCGGCTCTGAGTACCCCATTGCTCTGGTAAACCACAATTGTGGTGCGGGTCACTCAGATGCACGGAAAGGTAATTCACAAATACCTGATAAGCACACAACACTTGACATTTTTCCTGGTTCCACCAGAGGGAGCCCTTGAGACAGCAGTGAGATAAAGACAATCTAGCTGAAAGTTAGGAGTCGTTGGTGTTACCTCAGGAGGAACAGACACAACATCTCTGAACGGAGTTACCTCACGAGAAGCTGACATCTATTGCTGCCTGTGCTCATATTAAGGTGTGTGTAGGACGACAGGCGAGTGGACAAAGGGAAAGAGTGACCGAGGTGATATAGCAACGATAGCTGCCTCCACTCTACACAACCGGACACCGGGTCCGAAGCTTGCTAGAACCTTCACGGCTAGTGGGAGAAAACCGGAATCCCTGCTGGACTTCAGGTCGCAGAGGGGCCCTTCAGTGCTGATACGTAACCGAGGTTAGGAAGACAGGGGTCTGGCAGGTACCGCCATAGAGACACTGTTCTGTCCACAAAAAGACCTCATCACAAGATCAGCCGGGCGTAGAAAGGAGAAGGAGTTAAACTTAGTTTCATGCAGGTTGGAAACTCACACATTAAGAAGTAAGGAGGCCTTAAACCTACTCAGTGATTACCTGGATGTGCATCCTCCACCCTGAGCAGCTTCCCGGGACATACCTGCAACCATCACCAGTAAAGGTATGGAAGGAGACTGATTTGTGTGTGACTGCCTTATTGCCCTGCACCCTGCACCGCCATTTATACCTAGAGGGACCAGTCTTACCTGTGGAAGACTTAACATCTTGCTGCCCAGTAACAACCCCTCTGAGGATTCACCCTGCAGCGCTGGTCACCTTGATCAGAAACCACAGGTGGCGTCACGAACAATTACCGTTATCCCCTGTAAATATCCCCCTTTGTATGAGCGCCCAGGGCAACGGACCGAGCTGTGCTACTTGTGACATTCCCCATAGACTTCAACGGGCTCGGTTCCGAGTACCCCATAACCCTGGTGTTGTGCGACTCATCTTTGGCGTCACGAACAGGATAAGAAGCTCGCTATATGTGAGTCCTGTGTGCCTAGATTGGACTGTTTTGTGCATAAAGACTGTGTTGCTGTTTTGCGATTTTTGGCGCCAATTGTCCGCCATTGCCCGCCAAACTACAGCGCTACAGCGCAAAGAGAAGGGGCGTACCTGCAGAAAGCGCGCGGAGTCCCGGACACGCCCCCAACGCTGACGCGGCGGCAGGTCCTGTGGAGAGCTTCAGAGTGCCGGCGACGCAGGTCCTTCCCCATCGCTGTGCCTGGCAGAGCTGCAGCCTTCAGGAGAAGGTAGGCCACACTTAACTAGGGGGGGGCACAGACATGTCGCAGCCACAAGCTGACAGCGCGGCCCAGAGCGACCGCTCCGGTGACTTACCCGCCGGCGCTGCAGCGCAGGATGGAATCGCTGGCCCCTCACCAGGTCCGGTGGCCCCGATAATACCGCTGACGCTCCCATACCTGCCTGGAGCAAAGTGGCTCCCTCAGTATAGCGGTAAGCCGGATACCCTGTCAGGGTTCAAGCGCAAAATATGCAGCATAATGGACATGTACCCTATGACAGAGAAGCAAAGAGCTGCAGTAGTATTAGGACAATTGACTGGGGCTGCAGAAAGAGAAGTAGAGACTTGTACAGCTGCAGACCAGGAATCAGTGCCTTCAATTTTCTTAAAGCTACAGACTATTTTGAGGACCATACTGAAACAGATCTCCGGATGACGTTTTACCAATGCTCCTAGAGACCAGATGACAGTATTAGGGACTACGCCTGCCGACTACAGGGGGCCCTGCGAGCTCTCAAACAGGTTAACCCTATAAGTGCCATTAATGAAAGCAAAATGTTGAAGGAACAATTTGTACGGGGACTGAGGTCCCAAGCTGAAAGCAGGACTGTGCACTGGTGGTCCTTGGATCATCCTGACGCTACCTTTGATGCCCTAAAAGATATGGCTATAAAAGGACTGCGACCCCTGGAGAAGCCTGAGGTGGCAAGTATCACCCGGGTGAAGCCACTCTAAAGCCGGCAGCATCCACCTTTTCCCCGCTGGTGGCGGAAGCCAAAACGCAGGTGGCGCCCCCTACTGAGTTGGATTGTCTGCGCTCAGAAGTGCGCCAGCTGACTAAAAACCTGGCCGCTGTAATGAGTGCCCTGCAACTGCGGAAGGAAGAAGGAGGAAAGATCCTGCTAGCCGACTGCCCAGAGGATGTCCCTTGGATGAACCGGAGGAAAAGGAGGACGTCGCCCCACCGGAGGAGGACAACGCCACCCCTAGGAGCGACCCCTGATCAGCACCATCCTCGCCGAGAGATCATCTGCTACCGTTGCAACGGACAGGTCATCTAGCCCAATAGAGTCCTTTAAACGAGCAGATCCTGGGTCCGAGGGCCAACACCCAGGAATAGACTCATCAGGCCCCTAAGACTGGAACCGCAGGTTTGTGGGAGGAAGACCCTACCTGTCCATCATCCTGGACGGAATCGCAATCCCTGCCCTGCTGGACACTGGATCTCAGGTGACCATCATACCTGATGTCCTTTATAATAAGTTTTGGTCCATGGACAGTCTCCAGCCCCCAAGCCCTGACTTTGCTGTGTATGCCTCTAATGGTCTCCCTGTTGATATACTCGGAGCCAAAAACGTGGACGTAAAGATGGGCAGAGTGGAGCTGAAGAACCAGGGACTCTTAGTAGTAAAGACTGTAAATGAGGAAAATGGCTTAAATGTGGTTTTAGGTACAAACATTATTAGTAACTGTCTGGGAGAAGTTGTGTTTTTGCTCCAACAGCTCGCTGAAGTTGCCAAGCCAAAGCAAAAGGGAGTGATCCAGAGGGAGATCCGGGCCCTGATGTGCCAGCAGCAAGCGAAGCTGACAGATGGTGAAATTGGTAATGTA
Source organism: Oophaga sylvatica (assembly GCA_033576555.1). Taxonomy (NCBI): domain Eukaryota; kingdom Metazoa; phylum Chordata; class Amphibia; order Anura; family Dendrobatidae; genus Oophaga; species Oophaga sylvatica. The sequence goes on along the minus strand of JARQOD010000006.1, from coordinate 426,743,905 downwards.
CGGGTGACAGACCCGAACCCCATTGTGATACCCCCAATGAGTGAAATGCTTATATGGTGTAGAGCAGCAATAGGTCTGAGAGGACAGAACTACCAAGCAGTAGTAGAGCCCCATTGTTCAGAGCACAGACCTACACTCTTGACTGCTAGAGGGGTAGTAGAAGTACGAAATGGGAGAGTACCAGTACGTCTTCTCAACTGGGAGAAGATGAAGTAAATTTACCACGTTATGCCACTGTTGCTAAATTACATACCGTAGATAACAACTCCATTCTTACGACCGAGTCCTTAGCCTCCCGCCAACCAGCGGAGGATAATGACCCAGCAACCCAGGTGGTGGATTGGTGTCAGCAGCTCCATGTCGGGACAGACACCAATCCAGCCCACCAGAAACAGGGAGTACTACGGGTGGTACAGGAGTATGCACAGGTATTTAGCAAACACCCACTTGACTTTGGGACCATAAAGGGAGTACAACATCACATCCCTACAGGCAGCCATCCTCCTATCAAAGAGCGATACAGGCCTATACCTCCAGCACACTACCAGAAAGCCAAGGAAATGTTGCGTGATATGAAGGTAGCAGGGGTGAGAAGGGATAGTTGTAGTCCCTGGGCAGCACCTCTAGTCCTAGTTAAGAAAAAGGATGGAAGCATGAGAATGTGTGTAGATTACAGACAAGTAAATCGCATAACACATAAAGATGCATACCCTTTACCACGCATTGAGGAATCCTTAGCTGCCTTAAAAACTGCTAACTACTTTTCCACCCTCGACCTCACTAGTGGGTACTGGCAAGTAGCTGTGGCTGAGGAGGATCGGGAGAAGACGGCTTTCACCACCCCGATGGGACTCTGTGAGTTTGACAGAATGCCGTTTGGACTCAGCAGTGCCCCGGGAACGTTCCAGCGAGTGATGGAGAGCTGCCTGGGACATCTCAACTTTGAAACCGTGTTGCTGTACCTGGACGACGTAATTGTGTACTCCAAGACGTATGAGGAGCATCTGAACCACCTGGCAGAGGTATTCGAGTCCCTGTCCAAGTACGGGATGAAACTGAAGCCTTCAAAGTGCCATCTGCTCAAACAAAAGGTACAGTACTTGGGACATATTGTCAGCTCAGAAGGAGTAGCGCCGGACCCCGAGAAGGTCACTGCCATCCAGAAATGGCCAGAACCAAGGAATCTCAAGGAGGTGCGCCAGTTCCTGGGACTGACAGGTTACTACCGGAGGTTTGTAAAGGACTACACCAAGAAAGCAGCGCCTCTGCAGGACCTCCTGGTAGGACAACCCCTCAAGAGCAGAAATCCTCCATTCCACTGGGGTAAAGAACAAGCTGAGGCGTTCAAAGAGATGAAGGAGATCCTGACAGGCGACGAGATCTTAGCCTATCCTGACTACAGCCAACCGTTCCTGCTGTATACTGATGCCAGCAACGAAGGATTGGGAGCTGTCCTCAGTCAGAAGCAAAATGGCCAAGAAAAAGTCATCGCATATGCAAGCAGGAAGCTCCGGCCGACCGAAAGAAACCCAGAGAACTATAGCAGCTTCAAGTTGGAGTTCCTGGCGCTGGTCTGGGCCATTACAGAAAGGTTCAAGCATTACCTAGCCTCCAGCAAGTTCACTGCTTACACAGACAATAACCCCTTGACACATCTAGAAACAGCCAAGCTGGGAGGCATGGAACAACGATGGATGGCTCGGCTGTCGAATTATCAATTTACAATCAAGTACAGGGCAGGCCGTAAGAACGCCAATGCTGACGCCTTGTCCAGAATGCCGCATGAATCCGACACGGAAGAGGAACTGGATGACCTAGAAGAAATTGAGCTACCTGCATTCCACAGAAATGGATGATCCACGAGCAACGAGCCTACAGGAGGCAGCGTGGTAAGACGTTAAACCCTTTACCTCACCACAGCTGGAAGGAGACCCAGAACAGTGACCCGGTTGTCAGCCACATCAAGGAACTGATAACTCAGGAAGGTTCCTCCTTGGAGAAGGATGCGTCTCAACAAGCGAAGCAGCTGTGGAACGAGAGAAGCCGGCTGTTCATCTACCGAGAGAAGCTGTGCCGAAGGTACGTCAACCCAGAACCCATGAGATGATATGGCAGATAGTAGTGCCAAGAACAGACATCCAGATGGTGTTGGAAGCCTACCACGATCGAGCGGGGCACTTTGGCTGGAAGAAGCTGGAAACCCTGCTGAAGTGTCGTTTCTACTGGGTGGGAATGCGAAGTTCCATCGAGAAATGGTGTAAAAACTGTGCGTCCTGTAGCCTCCGAAGAAAAGACTACAGTAGCCAGAAAGCACCCCTGCAGCCCATCAAGACTACTCGTCCCTTGGAGATCGTGGCATTGGACCATGTCAAGTTGTCACCCAGCCGGTCAGGACACTCGTATGCCCTGACGATGGTGGATCACTACTCCAGGTTCCTGGTGGTCGCCCCTGTCAAAGATCTGACAGCTGAAACAGCAGCAAAGACGTTTCAGGCATGTTTCTGCAGACCCCATGGATATCCAGAGCAAGTGTTAACTGATCAAGGTCCTGCATTTGAAGCCTAACTGTTTAAGGAATTCTGTCACTTGTACGGGTGTAAGAAGATAAGAACCACACCGTACCACCCCCAAACCAATGGTCTCTGTGAGAAGATGAATCACATAGTCATTGATCTGCTGAAGACGGTACCACTTGAGGAGAGGAATCGGTGGCCAGACCTACTACCTGACCTGGTAGATCTGTACAATCATATACCGGTGAGTTCCACCAACTGCACTCCAGCCTACCTTATGCGAGCAAGACCAGGAAAGCTGCCCATGGATTTGGAACTTGGTGTTGTAGAACCAGAAGCTGATGTTACTACTGAAGATTGGAACACAAACAGACAGGAACAGTTCAGGAGAGTACAAGCCTGCGTGGAAGATAGTCTCAATAAAGTAAGGGAAAAGCAAGAGCAGAACTACAACAAGAGTGCGCCAGCTAAGCCTTTTATGCCTGGAGAAATTGTGCTAAAAAGAAAAAGAAGAATGCACAAATTGGATGATCAGTGGGAACAAGAGCCATATGTCGTGCAAAATTCCAAATTTGACAACAGGAAAACTGTACCATTAGCAAAGATGGAGGAAAAACGACCACCACGGTATCCAGAGACCACCTAAAACTGTGTCCAGACATGTTAAAACTTCCCGAGGAAGAACTTGTTATGGAAAAAGAGAAATCAGGTGAAGTCATACACACGGACCTAGGAGATTTTCCTGCAGATTGGCCTTGTATCGGGGACGCTGTGATTATTCCAGTACTTCAATTTTACCAACCACAGGAAGCGCTTCAACGTCCAGTCGAGCCAGTTGCCGCAGCAGAAGAAATAGTTCAAGAAGAACCTGCTCCTGTAGCATCTCCAGAAGTAGTATCACAAGAAATGGAACCTCAAGACGTGGAACTACCAGAAGAATCCCCTAGTGAAACAGAACCGCATCGCCCAGCCACCAGTATGCTTGCCAGATCACTAGAGAGGTTAAGGCAGTATTACAGTTTGCCAGCACGCAGGACAGATAGGCTAGATGCTACTATACCTGACACCACACCACGTAGGTCAGTACGTACAACGAAAGGAAGGTTACCTGTTAGGTACCAAGAGTAGTCCTAGCAAACTAGTCTAGTATGACCCAGATAGGGTTTACTTAATTGTACAAAGTTATGAGGAAAATTGCATTTTATTGAGAATGTTATATGATGATAATGTTTACATGCTAAAGTGGTTATGATTGAAATGTGATTTTTCTAGAAATGTTCTTATGCCAAGGACTGCGTGGCTGAGGACTTTGCCAGCCCAAAAACTGTGTTGTAAATAGTTGGCACTCAGTGCCCCATCTTGGTTTTACGTAAAGCCATTCTACCTCAGAAGAAAAACCCGTATGGTGTGGCCTTGAGTGAGGTCTGCAGCAATGAAGTCCTGCAGCCCACCCAGGACCACCGTGGGAGGTTTTTGGTGCGGGTCCTCCACAAGAATATTGTATTTATTTGCACTGTGAAAATATTTTGATATTTTTCTATTTTGCAACTTGTACACAATGTAACGTTAAAGTGTCCTTACCTCCCACAAGGGATGAGTTATGTTGTTAATGTTATTATAAAAATTGTTTTTTCTTTTTCAGCCCGGGAGTGCTGAATATAACTAGGGGGGGATGTGTGGCCCAGCTGCGCTTGGTACACATGTTCCCAGGAGGATGCACGGAAAGGTAATTCACAAATACCTGATAAGCACACAACACTTGACATTTTTCCTGGTTCCACCAGAGGGAGCCCTTGAGACAGCAGTGAGATAAAGACAATCTAGCTGAAAGTTAGGAGTCGTTGGTGTTACCTCAGGAAGAACAGACACGACATCTCTGAACGGAGTTACCTCACGAGAAGCTGACATCTATTGCTGCCTGTGCTCATATTAAGGTGTGTGTAGGACGACAGGCGAGTGGACAAAGGGAAAGCGTGACCGAGGTGATATAGCAACGATAGCTGCCTCCACTCTACACAACCGGACACCGGGTCCGAAGCTTGCTAGAACCTTCACGGCTAGTGGGAGAAAACCGGAATCCCTGCTGGACTTCAGGTCGCAGAGGGGCCCTTCAGTGCTGATACGTAACCGAGGTTAGGAAGACAGGGGTCTGGCAGGTACCACCATAGAGACACTGTTCTGTCCACAAAAAGACCTCATCATAAGATCAGCCGGGCGTAGAAAGGAGAAGGAGTTAAACTTAGCTTCATGCAGGTTGGAAACTCACACATTAAGAAGTAAGGAGGCCTTAAACCTACTCAGTGATTACCTGGATGTGCATCCTCCACCCTGAGCAGCTTCCCGGGACATACCTGCAACCATCACCAGTAAAGGTATGGAAGGAGACTGATTTGTGTGTGACTGCCTTATTGCCCTGCACCCTGCACTGCCATTTATACCTAGAGGGACCAGTCTTACCTGTGGAAGACTTAACATCTTGCTGCCCAGTAACAACCCCTCTGAGGATTCACCCTGCAGCGCTGGTCACCTTGATCAGAAACCACAGGTGGCGTCACAAACAATTACCGTTATCCCCTGTAAATATCCCCCTTTGTATGAGCGCCCAGGGCAACGGACCGAGCTGTGCTACTTGTGACATTCCCATAGACTTCAACGGGCTCGGTTCCGAGTACCCCATAACCCTGGTGTTGTGCGACTCATATTCTTGTACATAGGAGCAGTATTATAGTAGATATATTCTTGTACATAGGAGCAGTATTATAGTAGTTATATTCTTGTACATAGGAGCAGCATTATAGTAGTTATATTCTTGTACATAGGAGCAGTATTATAGTAGATATATTCTTGTACATAGGGGCAGTATTATAGTAGTTATATTCTTGTACATAGGAGCAGTATTATAGTAGTTATATTCTTGCACATAGGAGCAGTATTATAGTAGATATATTCTTGTACATAGGGGCAGTATTATAGTAGTTATATTCTTGTACGTAGAAGCAGTATTATAGTAGTTATATTCTTGTAGATAAGGGGCAGTATTATAGTAGATATATTCTTGTACATAGGGGCAGTATTATAGTAGTTACATTTTTGTACATAGGGGCAGTATTATAGTAGTTATATTCTTGTACATAGGGACAGTATTATAGTAGTTATATTCTTGTACATAGGAGCAGTATTATAGTAGTTATATTCTTGTACATAGAGTCAGTATTATAGTAGTTATATTCTTGTAGATAAGGGACAGTATTATAGTAGTTATATTCTTGTACATAGGAGTAGTATTTTAGTAGTCATATTCTTGTACATAGGGGCAGTATTATAGTAGTTATATTCTTGTACATAGAGTCAGTATTATAGTAGTTATATTCTTTTTGATAAGGGACAGTATTATAGTAGTTACATTCTTGTACGTAGGAGTAGTATTTTAGTAGTTATATTCTTGTACATAGGGGCAGTATTATAGTAGTTATATTCTTGTACATAGAGTCAGTATTATAGTAGTTATATTCTTGTACATAGGGCAGTCTTATAATAGTTATATTCTTGTACATAGGAGCAGTATTATAGTAGTTATATTCTTGTACATAGGGGCAGTATTATAGTAGTTATATTCTTGTACATAGGAGCAGTATTATAGTAGTTATATTCTTGTACATAGGGAGCAGTATTATAGTAGTTATATTCTTGTACATAGGAGCAGTATTATAGTAGTTATATTCTTGTACATAGGAGCAGTGTTATAGTAGTTACATTCTTGTACATTGAGTCAGTATTATAGTAGTTATATTCTTGTACATAGGAGCAGTATTATAGTAGTTACATTCTTGTACATTGAGTCAGTATTATAGTAGTTATATTCTTGTACATAGGGGCAGTATTATAGTAGTTATATTCTTGTACATAGGGGCAGTATTATAGTAGTTATATTATTGTACAAAGGAGCAGTATTATAGTAGTTATATTCTTGTACATAGAGGCAGTATTATAGTAGTTATATTCTTGTAGATAAGGAGCAGTATTATAGTAGTTATATTCTTGTACATAGGGGCAGTATTATAGTAGTTATATTTTTGTACATAGGAGCAGTATTATAGTAGTTATATTCTTGTACATAGGAGCAGTATTATAGTAGTTATATTCTTGTACATAGGAGCAGTATTATAGTAGTTGTATTCTTGTACATAGGAGCAGTATTATAATAGTTATATTCTTGTACATAGGGAGCAGTATTATAGTAGTTATATTCTTGTACATAGGGAGCAGTATTATAGTAGTTATATTCTTGTACATAGGGGCAGTATTATAGTAGTTATATTCTTGTACATAGGAGCAGTATTATAGTAGTTATATTCTTGTACATAGGAGCAGTATTATAGTAGTTATATTCTTGTACATAGGAGCAGTATTATAGTAGTTATATTCTTGTACATAGGAGCAGTATTATAGTAGATATATTCTTGTACATAGGAGCAGTATTATAATAGTTATATTCTTGTACATAGGAGCAGTATTATAGTAGTTATATTCTTGTACATAGGGGCAGTATTATAGTAGTTATATTCTTGTACATAGGGGGCAGTATTATAGTAGTTATATTCTTGTACATAGGGCAGTATTATAGTAGTTATATTCTTGTACATAGGAGCAGTATTATAGTAGTTATATTCTTGTACATAGGAGCAGTATTATAATAGTTATATTCTTGTACATAGGAGCAGTATTATAGTAGTTATATTCTTGTACATAGGGGCAGTATTATAGTAGTTATATTCTTGTACATAGGGGCAGTATTATAGTAGTTATATTCTTGTACATAGGGGCAGTATTATAGTAGTTATATTCTTGTTAATACTATGGGATACATATTACACTATAATACTAAACTCCTCACTGTATGTGGGTTGTGTATAATTAGAGGTATCGCTTGTTGAGCTTTGCTTTTAATTAAACCTCCAGATTTTGCTGTGCGGAGATTATTGACAACATTTGAGAAACCGGATTCAGCTGAATGAAAACCATTGATGTATGAATGAGATGCAATTAAAAGTCCATGGGAACTGAAGACATGAAGGGATAACCTCACCCGACTGGTAACTGATCAGCTGCCCTTTACACTCACATGATCTGTCATTTTATTTCAGCCTATTGAAATCTTTCCAAACATCAGTTAGAAGCATAAAAAACATAATTTTTGGTGCTGTCAGTCTTATATTTTAATTATACTTGGCTCTTATACAACAATAATGCAAACACCTCAGTCCACGCTATAGGAGAACAGAAGCAGAGCAGGTTTGTCTATAATTTTACATTATAAACTGCAATTCAACTAAAGCACCGTCTAAAAGCTGAACCGCCATCTATATATATAAAAATGAGTGTGTGTGTGTATGTGTATCAAGCCACACCCATGTATGACCGCTTCAGCATTTTCTTTCTGATTGACAACAGGGTTTTCTTCACGGAGCTGTAATGGGCCAGGACACAACTTTAAATGATCTCTAGACACCGTTGCCGTCGTTTTTCCTCCATCCTTACTAATGGTACAGACCTTTCTGTTATCAAAATTGGAATTTTGCACGACGTATGGCTCCTGTTCCCACTGATCATCCAACTTGTGTGTTCTTCTTTTCCTTTTGAGCACCATTTCTCCAGGCATTAAAGGCTTAGCGGGAGCATTTTTGTTATAGTTCTTCTCTTGTGTTTCTCTTACTCTATTGAGACTGTCTTCCACACAGGCTTGTACTCTCTTGTACTGTTCCTGTCGAGTTGTGTCCCAATCTTCAGCACTGTCATCAGCCTCTGGTTCTACTACTCCCAGCTCCAAATCCATTGGCAGTCTTCCAGGTCTTGCTCTCATAAGGTAAGCTGGAGTGCAGTTAGTGGAACTTACTGGGATGTGTTGTACAAGTCAACCAGGTCGGGTAACAAGTCTGGCCACCGATTCCTTTCTTCCAGGGGTACAGTTTTCAGTAAATCCATGACAATGTGATTCATCTTTTCACAAAGGCCGTTGGTCTGAGGGTGGTATGGTGTTGTTCTGATCTTTTTGCATCCATACAGTTGACAGAATTCCTGAAACAGTTCAGCTTCAAATGCAGGACCTCGATCAGTCAGTACCTGCTCGGGATATCCGTGTGGTCTGCAGAAACTGGCTTGGAAGGTTCTTGCTGCTGTCTCTGCTGTCATATCTTTGACAGGGGCGACCACCAGAAACCTGGAATAGTGATCCACCATGGTCAGGGCATATGAGTATCCTGACCTGCTTGGGGACAACTTGACGTGATCCAATGCCACGATTTCCAGGGGACGAGTCGTCCGGATAGGCTGCAGGGGTGCTCTCTGACTATGATAGTCTTTTCGTCTGAGTCCACAGGGCCCACAGTTCCGGCACCACTTCTCGATGGAGCTGCACATCCCTACCCAGTAGAACCGACACCTCAACAGGGTCTCCAGCTTTTTCCAGCCAAAGTGTCCTGCTTGATCGTGGTAGGCTTCCAACACCATTTGGATGTCTGCTCTGGGCACCACTATCTGCCAAACCATCTCATGGGTCCTTGGATCGACGTATCTCCTGCACAACTTCTCTCGGTATATGAACAACCGGCTTCTTTCTTTCCACAGGAGCTTTGCTGGTATGGGTGCGTCTTTCTCCAAGGAGGAACCTTCTTGTCTTATCAACTCCTTGATACGGCTGACCACTGGATCGCTGTCTTGAGTCTCCTTCCAGCTGTGATGAGGTAAAGGGTTCAACATCTCACCACACCGCTTTCTGTAGACTCGTTGCTCTTGGACCATCCCATTTCGGTGGAACGCAGGTAGCTCGATTTCTTCCAAATCATCTGATTCTTCCTCCGTGTCGGATTCATGCGGCATTCTGGACAAGGCGTCCGCGTTGGCATTTTTACGGCCTGCCCTGTACTTGATGGTAAACTGGTAATTTGACAACCGAGCCATCCAACGTTGCTCCATGGCTCCCAGCTTGGCTGTTTCCAGATGCGTCAAGGGGTTATTGTCTGTAAACGCAGTGAACCTGTTGGAGGCAAGGTAATGTTTAAATCTTTCGGTAATGGCCCAGACCAGCGCCAGGAACTCCAGTTTGAAGCTGCTATAGTTTTCCGGATTCCTCTCAGTTGGCCTGAGTTTTCGGCTGGCATATGCGATGACTTTTTCTTGGCCGTTCTGCTTCTGACTGAGGACCGCTCCTAATCCTTCGTTACTGGCATCTGTGTATAGCAGGAACGGTTGGCTGTAATCTGGGTAGGCTAAGATTTCATCGCCGGTAAGGATCTCTTTCATCTCTTTGAATGCCTCAGCTTGTTCTTTTCCCCAATTAAATGGAAGGTTTCTGCTCTTAAGAGGTTGTCCTACCAGGAGGTCCTGTAAAGGCGCCGCCTTCTTAGTGTAATCTTTCACGAACCTCCTGTAGTAACCTGTTATTCCCAGGAACTGACGCACCTCCTTTAGATTCTTCGGCTCCGGCCATTTCTGGATGGCTGTGACCTTCTCGGGGTCCGGCGCTACTCCTTCGGAACTGACAATGTGTCCCAAGTACTGTACCTTCCGTTTGAGCAGGTGGCATTTAGAGGGCTTTAGTTTCATCCCAAACTTGGACAATGACTCAAATACCTCCGCCAGGTGCTTCAGATGATCTTCATATGTCTTAGAGTACACAATTACGTCGTCCAAGTACAGCAGCACAGTTTCGAAGTTGAGATGTCCTAGACAGCTCTCCATCACCCTCTGGAATGTTCCTGGGGCACTGCTGAGACCAAACGGCATCCTGTCGAACTCGCAGAGTCCCATTGGGGTGGTGAATGCAGTTTTCTCCCGGTCCTCCTCAGCCACAGCTACTTGCCAGTACCCACTAGTAAGGTCGAGGGTAGAAAAGTAGTTAGCCGTTTTCAGAGCAGCTAAGGATTCCTCTATATGTGGTAATGGGTATGCATCTTTATGTGTTATAACGATTTACTTGCCTATAATCTACACACATTCGCATGCTACCATCCTTTTTCTTCACTAGAACCAGAGGTGCTGCCCAGGGGCTACAACTATCCCTTATCACCCCGGCTTCCTTCATGTCATGCAGCATTTCCTTAGCTTTCTGATAGTGGGCTGGAGGTATAGGCCTGTACCGCTCTTTGATGGGAGGATGACTGCTAGAGTTGAGCGATACTTTCCGATATCCTAAAGTATCGGAATCGGAATGGTATCGCCGATATCACTAAAATATCGGCGATACCCGATACCGATACCGGAAGTCCCATGTAAATCTATGGGAACAAAATATCGCAACTAAAAAAACCCCATTCTTTCCTTGTAAACACTAAATATACACACATAGAATACAATATATATATATATACATGTCATTGTGACATATATATATACATATATGTATAGTTTATACACTTCTACATAGTAAAATATCCTTTGATTCAATTGCCGGGTAAAGCCGGCTTCAGTGAAAAGACAGAAGCACCCGACATGAAATGACACTTGGTGTACATAGGGTTAACCATGTCTTTTCATGTCGTTTGCTATCTGATTTGCACAAACAATTAAATCAGTCTATGTGTGCAAAATTTCACACCTGTAGGGGTTAATTAAAGGTGTAAATTCGTTGTAAAAAAAACGGACTTTTTTGCTACGAATTTACACCTTTAATTAACCCCTACAGGTGTGAAATTTTGCACACATAGTCTGATTTAATTGTTTGTGCAAATTAGATAGCAAAGGACATGAAAAGACATGGTTAACCCTATGTACACCAAGTGTCATTTCATGTCGGGTCATAGGTCATAGGTGTTCGGTCTGGATGCCGAACTTTACTGTTCGGGTTCGCCCATCTCTACTCGCAAAATCACCAATCTATAGCACTAGCTTCTCCAAGAGCAGTTCTCCTAATCACAGCTCTGACTATCCTGAGCTATGTGCTTGTTCAAGTGCCATTATCTCTATATGTACCGTAAATACAGTGATAGCAGTGTACATTATAAAACAAATCACTAATAGCTGAATGTGTTACAGCAGAACTTTATAGTTCTACTAATACTATAACTCAGCCTATCCTATCAGAAACAAAGAAGTAAAGAGCAACATAGCTCTGACCTGCTCCAGAGACAAATTGAGAATATTTCTTTAATTGTAACCACAACAATACCAGCACATTAAAAAGTTGTTGTTGTCCAATGTCCATATAGTACTATATTATGCTAAACAGTGGCCAGAGACCGCCATACCATGCCACAATAGTCCCATAGTTTGTTTTCATAGGACAGTGCGATTCTGTGCCTGCACACAGCCATATACTTTGCATAAAGTACCATATTCTACCTGCAAAGAACCAAATTGTGTGTTTGCAGTCCTACAATGAGCCTATATTGCACCCAATAAACTACACATTAGACCCAAATTAGAGTAATACTTGCCCATGTACATAGATGCCAGAGAGAACCACGTTTGTAAGTTACTGTGTATAACAACGCACATTATTCCATATTGTGCCCTGTTTGATTGATCCGATTCCTAACTGAAGGTGGTTTTCCAATCCTTAAAGAAAACTTCAAACTTGCTCCAAATAGTAAAACATAATCTAATATATTCATGTTTTACCCTTACCCCTCCTGTGCTGCTGGCCACAGGACCAACCGTGTGTTGCTTTCCATTGCGCTTGACAGCAGTGATTGGCTGCCTGAGTGACATGGCATTCAATCGACCTCAAAGCATGGTTAACAACTCCTGAAGGTTCTCAGCTCCCAAAACTTTCATGAATGGGCTAATCTCTAAATCCCACCCTTGCCCACTCAAATTGTATAAAATATAGACATGCGGACCCTCGATTTTACCTGATCCGTAGACCATATTGTTTTATATCCATTCAGGAGTTAGGAACACTCTGGCACAACAAGATACTTCTCTTTTATATCCTAAATATGCATGCATGCTAATATTCTGTTACTTTTGATGATGCCAAACCCTATATAGATTTGTATAATCATTGGGTCACATGGCAAAACAAAAATAGGGACAAAGTCAAGTTTGACACCAAATCAGACAAATTCACATTTAGGAGAATCAAAGAACAATCAGACTAATGATCTGTTGAGACTGGGTACACCTTTAGAATACATATAGCCAGTGGCACAACATAAATCTTTTACACGTCAATGCAAAGTCAATAACATGGCCCTCTATAATTGAAAATAAAAATAGTTTGCGCACATAAAAACTACAAGACACAAAAGGATCTGTAGAAAAATAGGAATATGCATGTGTCAAATGGAAAACAATACATAAATTCAGACGCACTCTGTAGAACAGTTTGAGATGCAGATGTAATAATACAGTAATAAATAAATATTGCACTAAGACCCGTGAGAAAAAGGTGATGAGAAAAGCCTGTAGTCTATTATGTAGTAAACCCCAAACCAAAGGACTAAATAGTCATAATACGCATAAGGTATTTATTCATATGGGTATTAATATGGACAAACCCTGAAAAAGTAAAAGAGGTCCTCTTTTAACGATGGAGCAGAAAAACGCTGCAGAAATCCTAAAAAACCTTTTATGCAGAAAGGTCAGAAGAAATTTACACTGTCCCGGCCGGTGACAGCTCAGATGAATGAGTATTAGTGGTGCACTGTGGAGAAAATAGTCCTGTTTGCACAGGTTTTACCTGACAACCCCGATGGGTCACTTGCAATAGAAAGTCCAATTTCAGCCTCCTCTGGCCTGCTGACAACCCTGATGGGTCACTTGCAGTAGAAAGTCCGACTTCAGCCTCCTATGGCCCGCAGACGAAACTTACATCCGTTGATGAAAGCCGGTGATCTCTGGCCTCCGTGGCCAGATCAGGAACGCCGGCTGATGATGTTGAATCCTCACTAGGAAGAAGGATGTGGGCAGGACCTGTTGGTAAACTAGCCTGCCTCAAGCACAGTAGTACACAAAATCGCAATATCTAACTGTCCCTCAGAGTGAGCAGAGTAGCGTTCTGTCCCTAACTGAGTTCACAGCACAGTGACGCTAAAATGGCTGCGGCGCCTTTTATAGTGCATTCTGACATCATTTCAGCAGCCAATCACAGCCATGCCATTAGTTAAGATGACCGCAGCATTACAGGATGTGCCCACACTTCATAAGATTCATCATTGGCTGACTAACATCACATTGCCTCTCAAAGAATTATGGGAACTTCCGATTCCGGTATACGATATTGAAAAAGTATCGGAATTAAGTATCGGAATTCCGATAACGCGAATATCGGCCGATACCCGATACTTGCGGTATCGGAATGCTCAACACTAATGACTGCCTGTAGGGATATGATGCTGTACTCCCTTAATGGTCCCAAAATCAAGTGGGTGCTTGCTAAATACTTGTGCGTACTCTTGTACCACCCGTAGTACCCCCTGTTTCTGGTGGACGGAAATGGTGTCTGTCCCTATATGAAGCTGCTGACACCAGTCCGCTACCGGGGTTGCCGGATCATTATCCTCCGCTGGTTGGCGGGAGGCTAAGGACTCGGTTGTGAGGATAGAATTGTTATCTACGGCATGTAATTTAGCAACTGTAGCATAACGTGGCAAATTTACTTCATCGTCCCCCCAGTTGAGAAGTCGTACAGGTACTCTCCCATTTACTACTTCCACTACCCCTCTAGCAATCATGAGTGTAGGTCTGTGTTCTGAGCGATGGGGTTCTACTACTGCTTGGTAGTTCTGTCCCCTCAGACCTATGGCTGCTCTACACCATATTAACATTTCACTCATTGGGGTATTACAATGGGGTTCGAGTCTGTGACCCGTACATTACCGATTTCACCATCTGTAAGCTTCGCTTGCTGCTGGCACATCAGGGCCCGGATCTCCCTCTGGATCACTCCCTTCTGCTTTGGCTTGGCAACTTCAGCGAGCTGTTGGAGCAAAAACACAACTTCTCCCAGACAGTTACTGATAATGTTAGTACCTAGTATCACATTTAAGGCATTCTCCTCATTTAGGCTATGGTTCCACGGTCCGGAACCATAGCGCTTTTGACGGAGCGGAAATTCCGCTCCGTCTAAGCCCCGCCCCCTTTCTGACGCGCGCTCTTTCCGGAGGTGTTCAGGACACCTCCGGAACACCTCCGGAAAGAGCGCAGGGCTACATAGCCCTGTGTTAATTATGTTGCGGCGACGCACCGTCGCCGCAATACGCGAGGACATGCTGCGGTCTAAAAAGACGCGCCGCATGTCCGTTTACGCAGGTTTGCCACCTGCGTATTGTTACGCATAGTGGAGACGGGATTTCTTTAAATCCCCTCCACTATGCTGTAACATCTGGACGCTGCGTGTTTGGCGCTGCGCCAGCGCACAGCGCCAAACACGCAGCGTTTCCTGACCGTGGAAACTCACCCTTACAGTCTTTACCACTAAAAGTCCCTGATCCTTCAGCTCCACCCTGCCCACTTTTACGTCCACGTTTTTGGCTCCAATTACTTCAACAGGGAGACCATTGGTGGCGTACACTGTCAAGTCAGGGTTTGGGGGCTGGAGACTGTCCATGGACCAAAATTTATTGTAAAGGACATCAGGTATGATGGTCACCTGAGATCCAGTGTCCAGCAGTGCAGGGATTGCAATCCCGTCCAGAATCATGGACAGGTAGGGCCGTCCACCCACGAACCTGCGATTCCAGTCTAAGGGGCCTGATGAGTCTACTCCTGGGTGTTGGCCCTCTGACCCAGGATCGGCTCGTTTAAAGGACATTGCTGAGCCATATGACCTTTTTGGTTGCAGCGGTAGCAGACGATCTTCCGCCGAGGATGATGTTGATCAGGAGTCGCTCCTGGGGTGGCGTGGTCCTCCTCCGGTGTGGCGACGTCCTCCATTTCCTCCGGTTCATCCAAGGGACATCCTCCGGACAGTCGGCTAGTAGGATCTTTCCTCCTTCCTCTTTCCGCAGTTGCAGGGCATCCATTACAGTGGCCAAGTTCTTAGTCAGCTGGCGCACTTCTGAGCGCAGACATTCCAACTCACTAGGGGGCGCCACCTGCATTGTAGCTTCGGCCACCTGCGGGGAAAAGGTGGGTACTGCCGGCTTAAGAGTGGCTTCACCCGGGTGATACTGATTTGCCACCTCAGGCTTTTCCAGGGGTCGCAGTCCCTTTATTGCCATATCCTTTAGATCATCAAAAGTGGCATCTGGATGATCCAAGGACCACCAGTTTACAGTCCTGCTTTCCTCTGGAGACCTCAGTCCCCGCACGAATTGCTCTTTTAACATTTGGCTCTCATCAATGGGACTTGTGGGGTTAGCCTGTTTGAGAGCTCGCAGGGCCCCCTGTAGTCGGCAGGCGTAGTCCCTAATACTGTCACCTGGTCTCTGGAAGCACTGATAAAATGCCATCCGGAGATCCGTTTCTGTGCGGTCCTCGAAGATGGCCTGTAGCTTTAAGAGTATCGCAGGTACCGACTCCTGGTCTGCAGTGGTCCAAGTCTCTACTTCTCTCTCAGCCGCACCAGCTAACTGTCCTATTACCACAGCAGCTTTTGCTTCTCAGTCATTGAGTACATATCTAAAATACTACATATCTTCCGTTTAAATCCTGGCAGGGTGCTTGGCTCGCCGCTGTACTGGGGGAGCCACTTCTCTCCAGGCATGTATGGGAGGGTTAGCGGCATTAGCGGGACCACCGGGCCAGGTGAGGGGCCTGCACCCCATCCTGCGGTACGACGCCAAGCGGTGGGTTATTGGGGCCGCTCCGTCTGCTGGTTGCTGCAACATATTGATGCCCCCTTGGTTAATCTGAGCCTACCTCTTTTACAGGCTGCAGCGGTGGAGACAGGACCTTTGTCGCTGGCGTTCTGATGATGCCGCGGTATCTTGTGATGCAGTTTGCTATGCGGATTGTGATGCAGATTGCGATGCAGTTTGCGATGCAGATTGCGATGCAGATTGTGATGCAGTTTGCGATGCAGATTGCTATGCAGTTCGCGATGCGGCTTGCGATGCAGTTTGGGGTGCAGGTTGGGGGCGTGTCCAGGAAACTGCGCGTTGTTTTAGGTACGCCCCCCTTCTTCACCAGCGCCTGAGGGCTCGAACATGGCGGTAAAATGGCGGTATTTTGGCGCCAAATGCAGCAAACAGTTCAATAGACACACAGGACTCACAATTGCAAGCTTTCGTATCCTGTTCGTGACGCCAAAGATTGAGTCGCACTTAGTACCGGGGCAATGGGGTACTCGGCACTGAGCCCATGAAAGTCTATGGGATTTGTCACTGGCAGCAGGACTCGGTCCGTGGCCCTGGGCGCTCATACAATGGGGGTATTTACAGGGGATTATTAGGATAGGTAGTTCGTGACGCCACCTGTGGTATCTGGTTAATTGAACCAGCGCTGCTCTAAGGACTTTCACAGGGGATGTTATGGGGCAGCTTGGTAGTAAGTCTCCCACAGGTGAGACGGGTCCCTGGAAGTCTATGGTGATGATGATGCAGGGTATAGATAATAATTCAGTCGCACACAATGCAGCTTCTTTTCATACCTTTTACTGGTAGATGGTTCACGTAGATCCCGGGAGCTGGTCGGGGTGGAGAATGCACATTCGGGTAACCGCTGAGCAGGTTAGAGGCCTCCTTTACTTCGAATGTAGGTGAGTCCAACTTGCCTGAAGCGAAGTTAACTCTGAATCTCCAGCTTTCTCAATAGCTGTACTGCCCGGCCAACGTTGTGGTGGAAACTTCTAAGTGGTGAAAACTAAGTCTATATTTGCTGATCAGGCTAGACTCCTGCTTTCCCTGTCTCCGGTTACGTATTGACACTTAGGCTGCTCTCTGCGACCTGAAGTCCAGATGCCTCCGGTGTTCTTGTTACTAAGCTTGAAACTGTAGCAACGCTTCGGACCCCGGTGTCCGGCAATTTAGTGCAGGCAATCCAATACCTGTAGCACTTCTCTAACTTCTCCACTGCGCCCTTCGCCCTGCTTCTGCTCTTTGCATAAGCACTTGTAGCTTTCGATGGAAATAGTCAGCTTTCTCCCAAGCTCGCTGAGCAGCTCTCAGTTTCCTCCTTGTTTCAGCTTCTACTGAGGTACTGATTAAGGGTAGCTCTGACTAGGCTAGGATGATGCACTTCACCCGTACTAGCCTCCACTTCTTTGTCAGGTGAGCTACGCTAGCTCTGCGAGGATTCAGTCCTCTCTCCTAGTCCAGACTGAACTGGCACTGAACTGCACTGTCTGAAGACAGGAAACTATCTGGTCTGCACTGTCCTGAGACAGGAAGCTTGACTGAGCTCTGCTACGTGTCACCCCCTCCTATACCCCTGGTGGGTGTGTCTGAAATTGTAAGTGAAGGGCATGAATAGCAAGCTTTTGCGATTACCTTCCTGTGCATTCTCCTGGATTTTATGTGTGTGCCTGCGTAGCTGGGCTACACACCCACTCCACATAGCCACACTCACACCACACGCAAAGCCCATATAATAAATATCTAATATATATATTTCATAGGAACATCTTCTTGACCACAACAGGTTACACTGCCTGTGTCTGTCCATAGCAGCCAATCACTAAGCATCTTTCATTTCACTAGAGCTGTTTAAAAGATGAAAGCTGAACTGTGATTGGTTGCTATGAGCAACAGTTTTCCCACTCCACAACACTTCAGCAGACAGTGACCGGGTGAGAGAAATCTAGCATCCCGGGAACATAAGCTCCAGCCATTGTCTGCCCCCCAGAAAGGAGCAGAGAGCACATGACAGAAATGAATCACCCCTCCTCTATTACTGCCACGCGCTATTGTTACTGGCGTAGAACATCGCATTATCAGCTGCCGCACACAGAACCGCACACACTGAGCCGCACGCACAGAGCCGCACGCACAGAGCCGCACACAGAGCCCCGCACACACTGAGCCCCGCACACACTGATCCGCGCACAGAGCCCCGCACACACTGAGCCGCGCACAGAGCCGCACGCACAGAGCTGCACACTGAGCCGCGCACAGAGCCCGGCACGCACAGAGCCCCGCACACACTGAGCCGCGCACACACTGATCCACGCACAGAGCCTCACACAGAGCCTCACACACAGAGCTGCACTGCCAGGTTACATAACAGCACATCTCCAGGAACTCCCTAGTCAGCGCCATCCGGCTCGCGACTATGGGATGGAGGATGTGTGATGGGTATATGGGCACGGGACTATTGGATGGAGGATGTGTGATGGGTATATGGCCATGGGACTATGAGATGGAGGATGTGTATGATGGGTATATGGGCACGGGACTATGGGATGGAGGATATGTATGATGGGTATATGGGCACGCGACTATGGGATGGAGGATATGTATGATGGGTATATGGTCACGGGACTATGGGAAGGAGGATGTGTGATGGGTATATGGGCATGGGACTATGGGATGGAGGATGTATGATGGGTATATGGGCACGAGACTATGGAATGGAGTATGTGTGATGGGTATATGGTCACAGGACTATGGGATGGAGGGTATGTATGATGGATATATAGGCACGGGACTATGGGATGGAGGATATATATGATGGGTATATGGGCATGGGACTATGGGATGGAGCCGCACACAGAGCCGCTCATACTGTGCCACACACACAGAGCCGCACACAGAGTCGCACACTGAGCCACACACTGTGCCACACACACAGAGCCGCACACTGAGCCGCACACTGAGCAACACACTGAGCCGCACACTGAGCCGCACACTGAGCCCCGCACACACTGAGCCGCGCACACACTGAGCCCCGCACACACTGAGCCGCGCACAGAGCCCGGCCCGCACAGAGCCCCGCACACACAGCCGCACACTGAGCCGCACACTGTGCCACACACACAGAGCCGCACACTGAGCCACACACAGAGCCGCACACTGAGCCCCGCACACACTGAGCCCCGCACACACTGAGCCCCGCACACACTGAGCCGTGCATACACTGAGCCCCGCACACACTGAGCCACGCACAGAGCCCGGGCCGCACAGAGCCCCGCACACACTGAGCCGCGCACATAGCCGCACGCACAGAGCCACACACTGAGCCGCGCACAGAGCCCCACACACACAGAGCCGCACACAGAGCCTCACACACAGAGCTGCACTGCAAGGTTACATAACAGCACATCTCCAGGAACTCCCTAGTCAGCGCCACCCGGCTCGCGACTATGGAATGGAGGATGTGTGATGGGTATATGGGCGCGGGACTATTGGATGGAGGATGTGTGATGGGTATATGGGCACTGGATTATGGGATGGAGGATATGTATGATGGGTATATGGGCACGGGACTATGGGATAGAGGATGTGTGATGGGTACATGGGCACGGGACTATGGGATGGAGGATGTGTGATGGTATATGGGCACTGACTATGGGATGGAGGATGTGTGATGGGTATATGGGCACGGGACTATGGGATGGAGGATATGTGTGATGGGTATATGGGCATGGGACTATGGAATGGAGGATATGTATGATGGGTATATGGGCACAGGACTATGGGATGGAGGATGTGTGATGTGTATATGGGCACTGGACTATGGGATGGAGAGTATGTATGGATGGAAACATTGGCACGGGACTATGGAATGGAAGATGTGTGATGTGTATATGGATACGAGACTATGGGATGGAGGATGTGTGATGGATATATGGCTATAAGACTATGGAATGGAGGATATGTGATGGAGGATGTGTGATGGGTATATGGGCACTGGACTATGGGATGGAGAATATGTATGATGAGTATATGGGCACTGAACTATGGGATGGAGAATATGTGTGATGGGTATAAGGTCACTGGACTATGGGATGGTGGATAATCATTATAATTTGTTATAACTAACCACAGTTAGTTACTATGCCCGGGCAACGCCGGGCTCTTCAGCTAGTAATTCATAGGGACAACTAGTTATCCCACATAACCACTATACAAGTGTGAAAGCCAAAATAAAACACTGATAGATTTCAGCTCTGAACAGTGCAGCTCTAAAGTATAATACAGGATGTAACTCAGGATCAGTATGGGGTCAGTAATGTAATGTATACACAGTGACTGCACCAGCGAATAGTGAGTGCAGCTCTGGAGTATAATACAGGATGTAACTCAGGATCAGTATGGGGTCAGTAATGTAATGTATGTACACAGTGACTGCACCAGCAGAATAGTGAGTGCAGCTCTGGAGTATAATACAGGATGTAACTCTGGAACAGTAATATAATGTATGTACACAGTGACTGCCCAGCAGAATAGTGAGTGCAGCTCTGGAGTATAATACATAATGTAACTCAGGATCAGCAATGTAATGTATGTACACAGTGACTGTACCAGCAGAATAGTCAGTGCAGCTCTGGAGTATAATACAGGATGTAACTCAGGATCAGTCAGGATCATAATGTAATGTATGTACACAGTGACTGCACCAGCAGAATAGGTGAGTGCAGCTCTGGAGTATAATACAGGATGTAACTCAGGATCAGTAATGTAAATGTATGTACACAGTGACTGCACCAGCAGAATAGTGAGTGCAGCTCTGGAGTATAATACAGGATGTAACTCAGGATCAGTAATGTAATGTATGTACACAGTGACTGCACCAGCAGAATAGTGAGTGCAGCTCTGGAGTATAATACAGGATGTAACTCAGGATCAGTAATGTAATGTATGTACACAGTGACTGCACCAGCAGAATAGTGAGTGCAGCTCTGGAGTATAATACAGGATGTAACTCAGGATCAGTAATGTAATGTATGTACACAGTGACTCCACCAGCAGAATAGTGAGTGCAGCTCTGGAGTATAATACAGGATGTAACTCAGGATCAGTATGGGGTCAGTAATGTAATGTATGTACACAGTGACTGCACCAGCAGAATAGTGAGTGCAGCTCTGGAGTATAATACAGGATGTAACTCTGAACAGTAATATAATGTATGTACACAGTGACGCACCAGCAGAATAGTGAGTGCAGCTCTGGAGTATAATACATAATGTAACTCAGGATCAGCAATGTAATGTATGTACACAGTGACTGTACCAGCAGAATAGTCAGTGCAGCTCTGGAGTATAATACAGATGTAACTCAGGATCAGTACAGGATCAGTAATGTAATGTATGTACACAGTGACTGCACCAGCAGAATAGTGAGTGCAGCTCTGGAGTATAATACAGGATGTAACTCAGATCAGTAATGTAAATGTATGTACACAGTGACTGCACCAGCAGAATAGTGAGTGCAGCTCTGGAGTATAATACAGGATGTAACTCAGGATCAGTAATGTAATGTATGTACACAGTGACTGCACCAGCAGAATAGTGAGTGCAGCTCTGGAGTATAATACAGGATGTAACTCAGGATCAGTAATGTAATGTATGTACACAGTGACTGCACCAGCAGAATAGTGAGTGCAGCTCTGGAGTATAATACAGGATGTAACTCAGGATCAGTAATGTAATGTATGTACACAGTGACTCCACCAGCAGAATAGTGAGTGCAGCTCTGGAGTATAATACAGGATGTAACTCAGGATCAGTAATGTAATGTATGTACACAGTGACTGCACCAGCAGAATAGTGAGTGCAGCTCTGGGTATAATACAGGATGTAACTCAGATCAGTACATGATCAGTAATGTAATGTATGTACTTAATGACTAAAGGTACTGCCACACTTAGCGATCTCGTTAGCGAAACTCGATAACGACGCAAGCTAACAAGATCGTTGGTGTGATCTCTTTTAGGTCGCTAGTAGCTGCCAAACAGGAGATCTCATAAACAACTCATCAGCGGTCAGCGATCTCTTTAACGACTTTGGCGGGCGTTGGGACGTCATTAGCATGTACTGATGCTTCTGATTCATAGGAATTTCCAGCATCGCTCCTGCTCTCTGCGTCCTGCTAGCCTGCTTTGCAACTTCTGCGATCCTCTCTGTGTTGCAAAAGAGAACTTACAGATATTGCGATCCACTCCGTGACGCTAAAAACAGTCATATGCGTCACAAACGAGGTCGCTCGTCGTTCGCAAAAGGTGCCAAACACAGTGATATAGGCTCACCAGCGGGACGCCAACGATCAAAAAACGGTCCAGAACGCTAGTGAACGATCAGCGACATCACAGCAGGGGCCACATCGTTGCTACATGCCACACACAACGAGGTCGCTAACGAGATCGCTAAATAGTGACGTTTTAGTGATCTCGTTAGCGATCTCGTTTGCGATCTCGTTTAGTGTGGCATACCCTTAAGGTGAACCTACGTCTGTATTGCATAATATGTTGTGGTATGGTTACACAATGTGCCCACATAAGATAGGTCTTCCATTGTTTAGTGAACAGGTCGGAGCAGTGAAGAGATGTAAATATTTACTGTTTTAGTTCCTAATTATGCAAGGATACAAGGATGCTGATTACTTCATTATATAAATAATGATTCAAAATCTAATATACTAATCTTTGATAATCTGTTATCCTAACCTACACTGGATAGTTATATAATCATATTACTATCTACAGTCATGGCCAAAAGTTTTGAGAATGACACAAATATTATATTTTCACATGATCTGCTGCCCTCTGGTTTTTATGTGTGTTTTGACAGATGTTTTTATCACAGACAGAAATATAATTGCAAACATATGAGTAGCAAAAGCTTATATTGACAGTTAGAATGAGTTAATGCAGCAAGTCAATATTTGCAGTGTTGACCCTTCTTCTTCAGGACCTCTGCAATTCTCCCTGGCATGCTCTCAATCAACTTCTGGACCAAATCCTGACTGATAGCAGTCCATTCTTGCACAATCAATGCTTTAATTTTGTCAGAATTTTTAGGTTTTTGTTTGTCCACCCGTCTCTTGATGATTGACCACAAGTTCTCAATGGGATTAAGATCTGGGAGTTTCCAGGCCATGGACCCAAAATCTCTATGTTTTGTTCCCTGAGCCATTTAGTTATCACCTTTGCTTTATGGCAAGGTGCTCCATCATGCTGGAAAAGGCATTGTTGATCGCCAAACTGCTTTGGAGGGTTGGGAGAAGTTGCTCTTGGAGGACATTCTGGTACCATTCTTTATTCATGGCTATGTTTTTAGGCAAGACTGTGAGAGAGCCGATTCCCTTGGCTGAGAAGCAACCCCACACATGAATGGTTTCAGGATGCTTAACAGTTGGCATGAGACAAGACTGGTGGTAGCGCTCACCTTGTCTTCTCCGAATGAGGCGTTTTCCTGATGTCCCAAACAATCGAAAAGGGGATTCATCAGAGAAAATAACTTTACCCCAGTCCTCAGCAGTCCACTGCCTGTACCTTTTGCAGAATATCAGTCTGTCCATGATGTTTTTTCTGGAGAGAAGTGGCTTCTTTGCTGCCCTCCTTGAGACCAGGCCTTGCTCCAAGAGTCTCCGCCTCACAGTGCGTGCAGATGCACTCACACCTGCCTGCTGCCATTCCTGAGCAAGCTCTGCACTGCTGGTAGCCCGATCCCGCAGCTGAAACACTTTTAAGAGATGGTCCTGGCACTTGCTGGTCTTTCTTGGGCGCCCTGGAGCCTTTTTGGCAACAATGGAACCTCTCTCCTTGAAGTTCTTGATGATGCGATAGATTGTTGACTGAGGTGCAATCTTTCTAGCTGCGATACTCTTCCCTGTTAGGCCATTTTTGTGCATTGCAATGATGACTGCACGTGTTTCTTTAGAGGTAACCATGGTTAACAGAAGAGAAACAATGATGCCAAGCACCAGCCTCCTTTTAAAGTGTCCAGTGGTCTCATTCTTACTTAATCATGACAGATTGATCTCCAGCCATGTCCTCATCAACACCCACACCTGTGTTAATGGAGCAATCACTGAAAAGAGGTTAGCTGGTCCTTTTAAGGCAGGGCTGCAATGATGTTGAAATGTGTTTTGGGGGATAAAGTTCATTTTTTAGCCAAATATTGACTTTGCAAGTAATTGCTGTTAAGCTGATCACTCTTTATAACATTCTGGAGTATATGCAAATTGCCATTAGAAAAAGTGAAGCAGTAGACTTTGTAAAAATTAATATTTGTGTCATTCTCAAAACTTTTGGCCATGACTGTACAGTGGGTACGGAAAGTATTCAGACCCCTTTACATTTTTCACTCTTTGTTTCATTGCAGCCATTTGGTAAATGCAAAAAAGTTCATTTTTTCTCATTAATGTACACTCTGCACCCCATCTTTACTGAAAAAAAACATATATGTAGACATTTTTGCAAATTTATTAAAAAAGAATTACTGAAAAATCACATGGTCATAAGTATTCAGACCCTTTGCTCAGACACTCATATTTACATCACATGCTGTCCATTTCCTTGTGATCCTCCTTGAGATGGTTCTACTCCTTCATTGGAGTTCAGCTGTGTTTAATTAAACTGATAGGACTTGATTTGTAAAGGTGCACACCTGTCTATATTAGACCTCACAGCTCACAGGGCATGTCACACCAAATGAGAATCATGAGGTCAAAGGAACTGGCCAAGGAGCTCAGAGACAGAATTGTGACAAGGCACACATCTGGCCAAGTTACAAAAGAATTTCTGCAGTACTCAAGGTTCCTAAGAGCACAGTGGCCTCCATAATCCTTAACTGGAAGAAGTTTGCGGTGACTGTTGTCGCTACATGCACGTATGTGCTCCATGTCTTAAAATCGATGTCTCCCAGGAGGAATAAAGTACATTTCCTCCCTTTTGCCATACTTTTAGTGCTGCTGCCAGACAGCATTATAACTCTTTTAAGAGGTTGGAAATGGATAAAGGTGTCCTTTCCAAAGCAACATGCTTGTCGGGGTCAATGGCATTGTGAGGACAGTCTCACTACAATACAATATATCTAATATATAAAGCTGAATGTATGTATGTGTGTATGTATTTGGGTATGTTTGTCCGGGATTGGAATCCGCACCGTCGCACTTATGGGCATGAAATTTTGCACGCCCGCACGTCTCGACCCCGAAAGAGTCCTAGGCTATGTTTTGAATCGAAATTTTAACCCCGCGCGTTCCAAATCGCCAAACAATTTTGGCCCTATCTACATAATGGGGAGAAAGCTGAATGCTTGTGTGTATGTCCGGCATAGGAATCTGCATTTACGGGCATGACATTTTGCACACCCGCACGTCTCGACCCCGGGAGCGTCATAGGCTAGGTTTTTAGTCAAAATTTTAACCCGCGCATTCCAAATTGGCAAATAATTTTGGCCCGGGATAGGAATCTGCACCGTTGTACTTACGGGCATGGAATTTTGCATGCCCGCACATCTCAACCCCAGGAGCATCATAGGCTATGTGTTGAATGGAAATTTTAACCCCCGCACGTTCCAAATCGCCAAACAATTTTGGCCTTATCTACATAATGGGGAGAAAGCTGAATGCTTGTGTGTATGTCCGGCATAGGAATCTGCATTTACGGGCATGAAATTTTGCACACCCGCACGTCTCGACCCCGGGAGCGTCATAGGCTAGGTTTTGAGTCGAAATTTTAACCCCGCGCATTCCAAATCGGCAAATAATTTTGGCCCGGGATAGGAATCTGCACCGTTGTACTTACGGGCATGAAATTTTGCATGCCCGCACATCTCAACCCCAGGAGCATCATAGGCTATGTGTTGAATGGAAATTTTAACCCCCGCACGTTCCAAATCGCCAAACTATTTTGGCCCTATCTACATAATGGGGAGAAAGCTGAATACTTATATATAGATATAATCATTACAATTTGTTATAACTAACCGTAGTTAGGTACTATGCCCGGGCAGCGCCGGGCTCTTCAGCTAGTATTGTATATTACTGGACTGCAATGTCTGGTACAAATTATCAAGTGATAGCAGGTTCAATACAAATTGTAAAAAAGCAAAAATATAAAAATGTTATTATTGTCGAAGGATCAAGTTTTCTTTAATTGACCTGCTTTACCATCAGAAAAATTGGGATATATGAAGTAGACATTACCCTAGATCAGACCTGGGCAAAGTGCGGCCGCGGGCCACATCCGGCCCTCTTGTTGTCTCAGTCCGGCCCGCGGACCGAGACAGCCGTGGGGCTGAAAACCTGAGGTCCGCAGGCTGCACCGTGCCCGCCCACTCGCTGTCTCTCTACCAGTGATTTTCAACCAGTGTTCCGCGGCACACTTGTGCCGTGGGGAAAGTTCCCCAAACTATGGTGCCAGGAGCCGGTGGCTGGGATCATACTCACACCTCCCCGTGCCATCGCTGAGGGTCCCTGCAATCCTGCATTCTCCCCGGCTCTGCAGCTCTCCAGCGCTGAGCGGTGATATAATACCCGCTCATTAAGGTCATGTAATATGGACGCGACGCCACTCCCATGGGCGTGGCTTCCATATTCATGGCCTTAATGAGCGGTATTACGTCACCGCTCAGTGCCGGAGAGCTGCAGGAAGACAGGGAGAACGCAGGATTGCAGGGACCCTCAGCGATGGCACGGGGAGGGGTGAGTATGATGGAGGAGAGGACAAGGAGCACGGAGCTGGACGGGGGATAGAACGGTGGATGGAGGAAGCATGGAGGACGGGGGGGGGAGAACGGAGGACGGGGGAAGCATGGAGCAGGATGGGGGGGAGAACGGAGGACGGGGAAGCATGGAGGAGGACGGGGGAGAACGGAGGACGGGGAAGCATGGAGGAGGACGGGGAAGCATGGAGCAGGACATGGGGGAGAACGGTGGACGGGGGAGAACGGTGGACGGGGGAAGCATGGAGGATGACCGGGGGGGAGAACGGAGGACGGGGGAAGCATGGAGGAGGACGGGGAAGCATGGAGCAGGACGGGGGAGGACAGGGGAAGCATGGAGGAGGACGGGGAAGCATGGAGCAGGACGGGGGGAGGACGGGGTAAGCATGGAGGAGGATGGGGGAGAACGGAGGACGGGGGAGGATGGAGGAGGACAATGAGCACGGAGCAGGACGGGGGGGAGAGGATGGAGGGCACAGAGGAGCATGGAGCAGGACGAGGGGGGGCACAGGAGGACGGAGAAGGAATGGGGGAGCACAGCGGAGGACGGAGCAGGAAGGGGTGAGTACAGAGGAGAATGGGGGAGCACAGAGCTGGATGGGGGAGCAAGGAGCAGGACGGGGGCAGCACAGAGCAGGAGGGCAGTTTATACACCCGGCTTATACACGAGTCAATAAGTTTTCCCAGTTTTTTGTGGCAAAATTAGGGGGGTCGGCTTATACACGAGTATATACGGTAGGTAGGAGACGTGTACAATAAGGGTGCTTTCACACGTTGCGGGTTGCAATGCGGTGTTTCCTGATGCGCGCTATGTATAATATGACTGTTTTAGTGTCATTTTGTGCTATTTTGGTTGGTGGTGTGCCCCAGGATTTTCTAAGTATAAAAAGTGTGCCGCGGCTCAAAAAAGGTTGAAAATCACAGAGTCTAGGCGCAGTCAGCATTGTGGGAGGAGGGGCCTCAGGCCACTTCCTCCACCAATCAGCGTGTGAAACAGCTGAAGTGATGACGTCATGTCATCGCATCAGCTGTGTACCGCCGGTGAGTCAGCGCATCGGAGACAGCAACAGCAGCAGCAGGGCGCCTGGGAACGGGACTGATGTGAGTATGTGGTGTTATTTTTTTTTCATGTGTATGAACATGGGGATTCAATGGAAGTGAACATGGGGATTCTATGGAGGTGAACGTGGGGATTCTATGGGGGTGAACGTGGGGATTCTATGGAAGTGAACATGGGGATTCTATGGGGTGAATATGGGGATTCTATGGGGTGAACATGGGGATTCTATGGAGGTGAACATGGGGATTCTATGGAGGTGAACATGGGGATTCTATGGAGGTGAACGTGGGGATTCTATGGGGTGAATATGGGGATTCTATGGAGGTGAACATGGGGATTCTATGGGGGTGAACATGGGGATTCTATGGAGGTGAACGTGGGGATTCTATGGGGTGAATATGGGGATTCTATGGAGGTGAACATGGGGATTCTATGGGGGTGAACATGGGGATTCTATGTGGTGAACATGGGGATTCTATGGAGGTGAACGTGGGGATTCTATGTGGTGAACATGGGGATTCTATGGAAGTGAACGTGGGGATTCTATGTGGTGAACGTGGGGATTCTATGGAAGTGAACATGGGGATTCTATGGAGGTGAACATGGGGATTCTATGGGGGTGAACATGGGGATTCTATGGAGGTGAACGTGGGGATTCTATGGAGGTGAACATGGGGATTCTATGGGGTGAACATGGGGATTCTATGGAGGTGAACGTGGGGATTCTATGGAGGTGAACATGGGGATTCTATGGAGGTGAACATGGGGATTCTATGGGGTGAACATGGGGATTCTATGTGGTGAACATGGGGATTCTATGGAGGTGAACGTGGGGATTCTATGTGGTGAACATGGGGATTCTATGGAAGTGAACGTGGGGATTCTATGTGGTGAACGTGGGGATTCTATGGAAGTGAACATGGGGATTCTATGGAGGTGAACATGGGGATTCTATGGGGGTGAACATGGGGATTCTATGGAGGTGAACGTGGGGATTCTATGGAGGTGAACATGGGATTCTATGGGGGTGAACATGGGATTCTATGTGGTGAACATGGGGATTCTATGAAGGTGAACGTGGGGATTCTATGTGGTGAACGTGGGGATTCTATGGAAGTGAACATGGGGATTCTATGGAGGTGAACATGGGGATTCTATGGAGGTGAACGTGGGGATTCTATGGGGTGAATATGGGGATTCTATGGAGGTGAACATGGGGATTCTATGGAGGTGAACGTGGGGATTCTATGTGGTGAACATGGGGATTCTATGGAGGTGAACACGGGGATTCTATGAAGGTGAACATGGGAATTCTATGGAAGTGAACATGGGAATTCTATGGAGGTGAACGTGGGGATTCTATGTGGTGAACATGGGATTCTTTGGGGGTGAACACGGGATTCTATGAAGGTGAACATGGGAATTCTATGGGAGTGAACATGTGAATTCTATGAAAGTGAACATGGGGATTCTTTGGGGGTGAACATGGGGATTCTATGGAAGTGAACATGGGATTCTATGGGAGTGAACACGTGGATTCTATGAAAGTGAACATGGGGATTCTATGGGGTGAACATGAGGATTCTATGGAGGTGAACATGGGAATTCTATGGAAGTAAACATGGGGATTCTATGGGGGTGAACATGGGGATTCTATAGGGGTGAACGTGGGGATTCTATGGGGGTGACGTACAGCACATGGGGATTCTATGGGGGTGACGTGCAGCACATGGGGAGGCTATGGGAAGGCTGTATACTCATGCAGTATATGGAAAGGCTGTGTGGGGCTCATGCAGTATATAGGGAGGCCGTGTGGGGCTCATGCAATATATATATATATATGTATATATATATATATATATGGAGGCTGTGTGGCGCTCATGCAGTGTATATAGGAAGGCTGTGTGGTGCTCATGCAGTATATATAGGGAGGCTGTGGGGCTCATGCAGTGTATATAGGGGGCTGTGTGGCACTCATGCAGTATGTAGGGAGGCTGTGTGGCGCTCATGCAGTATATATAAGGAGGCTGTGGGGCTCATGCAGTGTATATAGGGGGCTGTGTGGCACTCATGCAGTATGTAGGGAGGCTGTGTGGCGCTCATGCAGTATATAGGGAGACTGTGGGGCTCATGCAGTATATATAGGGGGGCTGTGTGGCGCTCATGCAGTATATATATGGAGGCTGTGTGGGTCTCATGCAGTATATAGGGAGGCTATGTGGGGCTCATGCTGTATATATAGGGAGGCTGTGTGAGGCTCATGCTGTATATAAGGGGCTGTGGGGGGTTCAAATATATATAGGGGGTGTCAGCATACTTAATTCTGCTCAATATTAAGTGATGCAATCAATATTAATAAGTTAATAAGTTGAGTAGAACTTAATTTCAAGCTATTGGTTCGGCCCTCCACAACAGTCATGGTCTCTCATGTGGCCCCTCGGGAAAATTAATTGCCCACCCCTGTCCTAGATATTACTTATATCAGTCACGCTCGATTATTCAGACACTCCCTTCATAAACATTAATACCAGAATTAAATGAACGTTCAAAGAATCTGCGTTTGTTTTACCCTGACACTTTGAAGGCTTCATGTAAATACATTTTCTACGATCACATTTGGATTTCTATTTGATGCTTCTGTATCCTTTGTTATAACCCCACAAAAGCTCTATGTTCCCTTCACATCTACCCAGGTTATTCTTGTAAACTGTGAACAACATATTACTGCATCATAATTCTGCAGACTTTGGAGCTGAAATCTCCAGCAACCATTTAATAGTTTGAGTCTCCTTGTAGGACTAGAAAAGACCAGAAGCGAACATCAGGAAAGAAATCCTAGGGATGGGCCCAGCCAAAAAACATGAGTTTACTATGTATCTGTGTGTGTAATATTTAGATGCATATAAATATGCTAGGTGTGTATTTTATTTATGAGTGCATATAAGTATGTACTACATATATGCATGTGTAAAGAACATATGTGTAAATGTGTGTGTAATGTACAGTACTAATTAAAATTTTGGAGACACTGGTTAATGCAATGGATTTCATTGTTCCTATTGGAAAGAGCACATTGTAGATTCAGACTGAAGGCAGCAAAATCACTAAGGAGCACACAGGTGCTTCTCACAAAATGAGAATATCATCTAAAAGTTAATATGTTTCAGTTCTTCAATACAAAAAGTGAATCTCATATTATATAGAGTCATTACACACAGAGTGATCTAGTTCACGTGTTTATTTCTGTTAATGTTGATGATTATGGCTTACAGCCAATGAAAACCCAAAAGTCATTATCTCAGTAAATTAGAATACTTTATAACACCAGCTTGAAAAATGATTTTAAAATCCAAAATGTTATCCTACTGAAATGTATGTTCAGTAAATGCACTCAATACTTGGTCGGGGCTCCTTTGGCATCAATTACTGCATCAATTAGGCGTGGCATGGAGGCGATCAGCCTGTGGCACTGCTGAGGGGTTATGGAAGCCCAGGTTGCTTTGATAGCAGCCTTCAGCTCGTCTGCATTGTTGGGTCTGGTGTCTCTCATCTTCCTCTTGACAATACCCCACAGATTCTCTATGGGGTTAAGGTCAGGCGAGTTTGCTGCCAATCAAGCACAGTGATACTGTTGTTTGTAAACCAGGTATCGGTACTTTTGGCATTGTGGACAGGTGCCAAGTCCTGCTGGAGAATGACATTTCCATCTCTCAAAAGCTTGTCGGCAGAGGGAAGCATGAAGTGCTCTAAAGTTTCCTGGTAGACGGCTGCGCTGACTTTGGTCTTGATAAAACACAATGGACCTACACCAGCAGATGACATGGCTCCCCAAACCATCACTGATTGTGGAAACTTCACACTAAACCTCCAGCAGCTTGGATTGTGGTCTCTCCACTCTTCCTCCAGACTCTGGGACCTTGATTTCCAAATGAAATGCAGAATTTCATCTGAAAACAACACCTTGGACTACTGAGCAAGAGTCCAGTTCTTTTTCTCCTTGGCCCAGGTAAGACGCTTCTGGCGTTGTCTATTGGTCATGAGTGGCTTGACACAAGGAATGTGACACTTGTAGCCCATGTCCTGGATACGTCTGTGTGTGGTGGCTCTTGAAGCAATGACTCCAGCAGCAGTCCACTCCTTGTGAATCTCCCCCAAATTTTTGAATGGCCTTTTCTTAACAATCCTTTCAAGGCTGCAGTTATCCCGGTTGCTTGTGCACCTTTTTCTACCACAATTTTTTCCTTCCACTCCACTTTCCATTAATATGCTTGGATACAGCACTCTGTGAACAGCCAGCTTCTTTGGCAATGACCTTTTGTGGCTTCCCCTCCTTGTGGAGTGTGTCAATGACTGCCTTCTGGACATCTGTCAGGTCAGCAGTCTTCCCCATGATTGTGGCGCTACTGAAACAGACTAAGGGACCTTTTTAAACACTTAGGAAGCCTTTACAGGTGTGTTTTGCTAATTATTCTAATTTACTGAGATAGTGACTTTTGGGATTTCATTGGCTGTAAGCCATAATCATTAAAATTAACAGAAATAAACACGTGAAATAGATCACTCTGTAATGACTCTATATGAGTTTCACTTTTTGTATTGAAGAACTGAAATAAATTAATTTTTTGATGATATTCTAAATTTGTGAGAAGCATCTGTATATGGAAACAAGAGGTAAAGAAATGCTTGTGAAACAAACCAGAATATGTGTTAAACCTTAGATTCCTCACAGTAACACCCTTTTACACTTATAGCAGTAATACATCCTGAGCATTCTCTCAAACAGCTTCATGAGGTCGTTATCAGGAATTGTTTTCAATAAACAGGTATAGCTTGTAAAGAGCTCCTTTGTGGAATTACTGGCCTTCAGAAAGTCATTATGACCATCAGGTTTTTTTGCAGAGGTAGTGTTGTTACACAGCTCTATACAGTGCTGCACCCTGTTCCACAACTGTCCTAGGCCAGAATATGGCAAAAATCACTCAACTAAGGGAACAGAAATGACAGTCCATCATTACTTTAAAATATGGTCAGTCAATCTGGAAAATTGCCTTTCATGAAGATCGCCCCATGAAAGGAAGACAGAGAATTACCTCTGTTGCAGAAGATAAGCTCATCAGAGTTACCAGCCTCAGACACCACAAACTAACAGCACCTCATATAATATAAATCATGCACAGACATCAAGTAACAGACTCATCTTAACATCAGCTGTCCAGGGGAGACTGCAAGAAGCAGGTCTTTATGGTCTAATTGCTGCAAAGAAGTCACTATAGAGGGCTGCAAACAAGAAGAAATTTGTTTGGCCTAAGCAACACAAGGACTAGACATTAGATCAGTGGAAATCTATCATTTGGTCTGATGAGTCAAAATTTGAGATTTTTAGTTTTTTGTCCTGTTAAAGAGGTCATGTAGAACCTTGAAACGCATTGACTTTTAAAACCTATGATATTAAACTTTTTGGATTTTACCTCTCCCTTTAGTGTTATCAGCAGCGCAAGTGAAATACACCACTGGCTTGCACATCAAAATTGGAGATTTTTAGCACCAACCACCATGTCTTTGTGAAACAAAGAAAAAGTGAGTTGATGTGTTAAAGATCACAGCCGGAGGGGGGTCACACTGAATCCACCACGCTGTTACTGTCATGATTCAGGCCGAGGTTTGTTTCATGTTATTCTCTCCCCGGTCTGGTCATTCGGGCTATTTCAGTCAACTGTGGCTTACAGACCAATGTCAGTGATAGTTCATTCTTCCAGGCTAGAGCAGCTGACCTCTTGATACCATGTTTTGTACTCTGCCCGTTTACTCTGTTCCCTTGACTTCCCTTTCCTGCCACGCCGTTTGTCTTAGTGTTCGCTCCCTGTGCTTGGACCCTTGGTATGTGACCCGGCTTGTCTTCTGACCTGTTTTACTGTCTCTCATCTTGGTTATCTCTGCTCCCGTCTGGCTCTGACTTTTGGCTTGTATTTGACCACGTGAATTGCTGTGACCTCTGGTACTTCTTGTCATGACTGTTTCTGACTTGGCTCATCTGACCGCTCTTTCGCCACCTGGTGGCGCTTGGGCTGCTGCTCAGTGGTGTTACGCTGTGTGTGCAACCGCTCTTCCCTCACCAGCATCCCCTGGTGGAGGTTGTGCTACACTGCACTGCAGCAGTATTACATTATCACTGACCCATACATTTAAAGGGGGATTTTGCATTTTTTTTCTCTGGTCATGTATCCGCTTTGTAACTTGGCAGGTCAGGTGTCCAGTTTGACACAGATGATGCGGGATTTATCGGGTGGAACATCAGACCCTAGCCACGTCCCATACTCAATTACAAAAAAAGTTGGCGGAGACTGTTAAGACCGTGCAGGGAACCACCCTTCATGCTGTTAATCGACCTGGTGATTCTGTAGATGTCGCTTTGCACTCTCCTGAACCCTTACTTAAGCTTCCTGACACTTTTTCTGGCAAGAAATATGAATTTTGTACGTTCAAGGAGAGTTGTAAATTATTGTTTTCCCTCAGACCTCGATCATCAGGGAATAAGACTCAGCGGGTGGGGATTATAATCTCCTTACTCAGAGAGGGTCCCCAATCTTGGGCTTTTTCGCTTCCCCCACTGCCCCTGAACGGATGTCGGTGGATAGGTTCTTTAACCCCTTTCCGACCTTTGACACAGCATATGCGTCATGAAAGTCGGTGCCAATCCGACCTGTGACGCATACCCTGTGTCATGAAAGGATCGCGTACCTGCGGGTCGGGTGACCGGGGTCAGTGAAAGGTCACCCGACCCGCAGGCACAAGAGGGTTGGCTTAACCCCCACGTGGCTACGATCGCTCTGATTGGATGTTAAAAGTGAAACAGCCAATCAGAGCAATTTGTAATATTTCACCAATGAAATTTCGTGAAATATTACAATCCAGCCATGGCCGATGCTGCAATAGCATCTGCCATGGCTGGACACCGAGATCCAACCCCCCCCCCACACCAAGTGACTGCGGCGATCGGTCACCGCCGTCACTATATGCTCCCCTCCTCCTTGCCTCCGCTTCCCCAGCTTCCGATGCCCTCCCTCACCTTCCGACCCCCCCCGCTCACCTCCCCTGGTCCTCCGATGTCCCTGGGTCCGTCCCAGCGTCCGTCCGGGATTCTTCATGGGCGCCGCCATCTTGCAAAATGGCGTGCGCATGCGCAGTGCGCCCGCTGGCCGGCAGATTTCATACATTTATTTTGATCATGGTTATACTCTCTCACAGTGATCAAAATAAGAAAAAAGTAAATAAATTCCCACTTTATCACCCCCATAGGTAGGGACAAATAATAAAATAAAGAAAATATTTTATTTTTTTATTTTTCTATTAGGCTGGGTTCATATTGCGTTATGGCAGTCCATTAGATGGACTGCATTACACCGCGATATAACACGGTGTAACGCAGTCCTTTAACTCTGCCATTCACCCCCATTTGAGGGCGCATCGCAACGCATGCCGTAAAGCGGCATGCGTTCGCGACGTGCAGTCATTCAGTGACGGAGCCTCGGACGCGGGCTGCAGCATCTGGGCTCCGTCACCGCTAGCACAGATGAATCATTTGCTGATTCATCTGTGCTAGCAGGTATAGCATAACGCGATCGCGTTATGCTATACCGTTAACAGCCCGTCAACGATATGTGTTGAACGGGCTGGTAAAACGCAATATGAACCCAGCCTTAGGGTTAGGGTTAGAACTAGGGTTAGGGTTAGCCTTAGGGTTAGGGTTAGCCTTAGGGTTAGAATTAGGGTTAGGGTTAGAATTAGGGTTATGGTTAGAATTTGGGTTAGGGTTGGAATTTGGGTTAGAATTAGGGTTAGGGTTGGAATTAGGGTTAGGTTTGTGGTTAGGGTTAGAGTTAGGATTAGTGTTAGCTGTGTTTTGGGGTTAGGGTTGGCATTAGGGTTAGGGGTGTGTTGGGGTTATGGTTAGGGTTTGGATTAGGGTTAGGGTGTGTAGGGGTTAGGGTTGGGGTTAGGGGTGTGTTGGGGTTAGGGTTGGAGTTAGAA
Source organism: Oophaga sylvatica (assembly GCA_033576555.1). NCBI lineage: Eukaryota > Metazoa > Chordata > Amphibia > Anura > Dendrobatidae > Oophaga > Oophaga sylvatica. The sequence continues at coordinate 426,707,817 of JARQOD010000006.1, read as the reverse complement.
TTGAGGGGTTTCCACTATTTAGGCACATCAGGGGGTCTCCATACTCGACATGGCACCACCATTGATTCCTGCAAATTTTGCGCTCAAAAAGCCAAACAGTGGTTTACCCCCACATATGGGGTATCAGTGTACTCAGGAAAAATTGCACAACACTTTGGGGTCTAATTTCTCCTGTTACCCTTGGGAAAAAAAAATTGGGACTAAAAAATTATTTTTGTGGAAAAAAAAATGATTTTTTATTTTCACGGCTCTGCGTTATAAACTTCTGTGAAGAACTTGGAGATTCAAAGTGCTCACCACACATCTAGAGGAGTTCCTTGGGGGATCTAGTTTCCAAAATGGGGTCTCTTGGGGGGGTTTCTACTGTTTAGGCACATCATGGGCTCTGCAAACGTAAGATGACGCCCGCAGACCATTCCATCAAGTCGGAATTACAAAACGTCACTACTTCCCTTCCGAGCCCCGACGTGTGCTTAAACAGTGGTTCCTCCCCACATATGGGGTACCAGCGTACTCAGGACAAACAGGACAACAACTTTTGGGTCCAATTTCTCCTGTTACCCTTGTGAAAATAAAAAATTTGGGCTAAAATATTATTTTTTGGGGAAAAAAATTATTTTTTTTATTTTCATGGCTCTGGGTTATAAACTTCTGTGAAGCACTTTAGGGTTGAAAGTGCTCACTACACATCTAGATAAGTTCCTTGGGTGGTCTAGTTTTCAAAATGGGGTCACTTGGGGGGGTTTCTACTGTTTAGGCACATCATGGGCTCTGCAAACGTAAGATGACGCCCGCAGACCATTCCATCAAGTCGGAATTACAAAACGTCACTACTTCCCTTCCGAGCCCAGACGTGTGCCCATACAGTAGTTTTCTCCCACATATGGGATATCAGCGTACTCAGGACAAGTTGTACAACAACTTTTGGGGTCTAATTTCTTCTGTTACCCTTGGGAAAATAAAATAATTGGGGACTAAAAGATCCTGTTTGTGGAAAAAATATGATTTTTTTATTTTCATGCCCGGGCGTTATAATCTTCTATGTAGCCCTTGGGGGTTCAAAGTGCTCAACCACATCTAGATAAGTTCCTGTGGGGTCTAGTTTCCAAAATGGAGTCACTTGTGGGGAGTTTCTACTGTTTAGGCACATCAGGGGCTCTGCAAACGTAACATGACGCCCGCAGACCATTCCATCAAAGTCGGCATTTCAAAACGTCACTACTTCCCTTCCGAGCCCCAACGTGTGACCGAACAGTGGTTCCCCCCCACATATGGGGTACTAGTGTACTCAGGACAAATTGTACAACAACTTTTGGGGTCCAATTTCTCCTGTTGCCCTTGTGAAAATAAAAAATTGCGGGTTAAAAAAATCAGTTTTTCAGGAAAAAAATGATTTTTTATTCTCATGGCTCTGCATTATAAACTTTTGTGAAGCACGTGGGGGTTCAAGGTGCTCACCACACATCTGGATAAGTTACTTGCGGGGTCTAGTTTCCAAAATGGGGTCACTTGTGGGGGTTTCTACTGTTTAGGCACATCAGGGGCTCTGCAAACATAACAAGATGCCCGCTGACCATTCCATCAAGTCGGCATTTCAAAGCGTCTCTACATCCCTTTCGAGCCCTGACGTGTGCCCGAACAGTGGTTCCCCCCACATATGGGGTACCAGTGTACTCAAGACAAACTGTACAACAACTTTTGGAGTCCAATTTCTCCTGTTACCCTTGTGAAAATAAAAAATTGCGGGTTAAAAAATCAGTTTTTCAGGAAAAAAATTATTTTTTATTTTCACGGCTCTGCGTTATAAACTTCTGTGAAGCACCTGGGGGTTCAAAGTGCTCACTGTGCATCTAGATAAGTTCCTTAGGGGGAGCTCCAAAGTTTAGGCACACAGGGGCTCTCCAAACACGACATGGTGTCCGTTAATGATTGGAGCTAATTTTCCTTTAAAAAAGTCAAAGGGCGCTCCTTCCCTCCTGTTGCCCATGTAAAAATGAAAAAATTGATGCTAAACGAAAATTTTTGTTGGAAAAATTTAAATGTCCATTTTTTCCTTCCACGTTGCTTTAGTTCCTGTGAAGCACCTGAAGGGTTAATAATCTTCTTGAATGTAGTTTTGAGTAGCTTGAGGGGTGCAGTTTTTAGAATGGTGTCACTTTTGGGTATTTTCTGCCATATAGACCCCTCAAAGTGACTTCAAATGTGAGGTGGTCCCTAAAAAAATGGTTTTGTAAATTTTGTTGTTAAAATGTGAAATCGCTGGTCAACTTTTAACCCTTATAACTTCCTAACAAAAAAAAATTTTGTTTCCAAAATTGTGCTGATGTAAAGTAGACATGTGGAAAATGTTATTTATTAACTATTTTATGTCACATAACTCTCCGGTTTAACAGAATAAAAATTCAAATTTTGAAAATTGCAAAATTGTTGCCAAATTTCCATTTTTTTCACAAATAAACGCAAAAATTATCGACCTAAATTTACCACTAACATGAAGCCCAATATGTCACGAAAAAAACAATCTAAGAATCGCTAGGATCCGTTGAAGCGTTCCTGAGTTATTACCTCATAAAGGGACACTGGTCAGAATTGCAAAAAACAGCAAGGTCTTTAAGGTCAAAATAGGCTGGGTCATGAAGGGGTTAAAGCCCTAGGACTTATCTATGACGAACCGGACCATGTTAGGGTGGCAAAGGACACTATTATGGGTCTGGTTCAAGGGAAGCGCTCAGCTTAATGGTATAGCTCCGAGTTCCATCGATGGTACACTGAGGTGTTCTGGGATGACCCTGCGCTGAGGTGTTTCATTCAGGAGAGGATTGTGGGATCACCTGAAGGACGCTCTGGCTCTCCATCCACCACCCAGCTCATTGAAGGAGGCTATGACTCAGGCGATCCGTATGGATCGGAGGCTGTGTGAGAGAGGTGTTACACAGCGAGAGGATCCATGGGCGTACCCACCATGGGACAGGGGGGCAGCTGCCCCCCCTAGAAGCAGGGGCGCCCGCGCGCACCTATCATGATGAGGCCACCCAGCCCCTTTTTCTTCTGCCGGCCCTTTAAAAGGTGCTTGCGACGCACATAGGGGTTAAGAACGTCCTGACGTTATATGTCAGGACATTCTTTGTGGGCGGAGAGAGTGCGCTCTGCTCTCCCGCCCCTGGCTGCAGGCCTGCAGCAGTTGGTTGTGAGAGCTGCAGCCTCAACGTATCAGGCATCAGGGAGTCCAGGCAGGACACACTCCCTACCCACGCGTGCCTGATGCCTGCCTGCTGCAATCACGTGGCATTAGGTTGGGTGGCGGGTATCATCACGTCAGGGACGCCGGTCTCTCTGGGACTGGGTGAGTCACTCAGACAGCCAGACTGAGTGTATAATAATAATAATTGATCCAGAAAGATGTTTAAAGTAAAATACATCAGCCCAGCGGCCAGCACCTGTAATGCAGTGGGGCTGATGTATATACAATGCTGGGCTGGGGTTGATGACGTATATACAGGTGCTGGGCTGGAGGCTGGGGCTGATGTATATACAGGTGCTGGGCTGGAGGCTGGTGACGTATATACAGGTGCTGGGCTGGAGGCTGGTGACGTATATACAGGTGCTGGGCTTGAGGCTGATGACGTATACAGGTGCTGGGCTGGAGGCCGGTGATGTATGCAGGTGCTGGCTGGAGGCTGGTGATGTATATACAGGTGCTGGGCTGGAGGCTGATGATGTATATACAGGTGCTGGGCTGGAGGCTGGTGACGTATACAGGTGCCGGGCTGGTGAGGTATACAGGTGCTGGGCTGGGGACGGATACAGGTGCTGGGCTGGTGATGTTTATACAGATATACAGGTGCTGGGCTGGTGATGTATATACAGGTGCTGGTGATGTATATACAGGTGCTGGACTGGTGATGTATACACAGGTGCTGTAATGCAGTGGGGCTGATGTATATACAATGCTGGGCTGGGGTTGGTGACGTATATACAGGTGCTGGGCTGGAGGCTGGGGCTGATGTATATACAGGTGCTGGGCTGGAGGCTGGTGACGTATATACAGGTGCTGGGCTGGAGGCTGGTGACGTATATACAGGTGCTGGGCTTGAGGCTGGTGACGTATACAGGTGCTGGGCTGGAGGCTGGTGATGTATGCAGGTGCTGGGCTGGAGGCTGGTGATGTATATACAGGTGCTGGGCTGGAGGCTGATGATGTATATACAGGTGCTGGGCTGGAGGCTGGTGACGTATACAGGTGCCGGGCTGGTGAGGTATACAGGTGCTGGGCTGGTGACGGATACAGGTGCTGGGCTGGTGATGTTTATACAGATATACAGGTGCTGGGCTGGTGATGTATATACAGGTGCTGGTGATGTATATACAGGTGCTGGACTGGTGATGTATACACAGGTGCTGGGCTGGTGATGTATATACAGGTGCTGGGCTGGTGATGTATATACAGATATACAGGTGCTGGGCTGGTGATGTATATACAGGTGCTGGGCTGGTGATGTATATACAGGTGCTGGATGGTGATGTATATACAGGTGCTGGGCTGGGGATGTATATACAGGTGCTGGGCTGGTGATGTATATACAGATATACTGGTTCTGGTCTGGTGATGTATATACAGGTGCTGGGCTGGTGATGTATATACAGGTGCTGGGCTGGTGATGTATATACAGGTGCTGGGCTGGGGCTGATGTATATACAGGGGCTGGGGCTGATGTATATACAGATATACAGGTGCTAGGCTGGTGATGTATATACAGGTGCTGGGTGATGATGTATATACAGGTGCTGGGGCTGGTGATGTATATACAGGTGCTGGTGATGTATATACAAATATACAGGTGCTGGAGATGTATATAAAGGTGCTGGGCCGGCCTTAAGTATATACAGGTACTGGGCTGTGGCTGGTGACGTATACAGGGGCTGGTCAATTTTCGTTTCATTCACCTTTTTCGTTCTAACATTTTACAACCTGAACAACCATGGCTTGCCCCCCCCTAGTTTTGATCCTGGGTACGCCCATGAGAGGATCAGTTACACCCTGCTAATCCTGTTGCTTTGCCACTGTCTGAACCTATGGAGGTGGGGGCCATCAACCTCAAGGCGACGTGAAGGAAAGCTGTGCTGTTACTGTGGAGATCCCAGACATTGGAGAAAGGACTGTCCCTCCTGTCCACTGACTAACAAGTGGCTGAGTCTGGGTGATTGTCTAGGAGGTCACCCAGACTCTCAGGTACCTTTTTCCTCATTCTCTAAAATAATGTTGGAAGTGGAACTTAGTTGTGGGAGTTGCTTCACATCCACTTCTGCTTTCATGCACTGCGGGTCATCTATGAACTTTATTGACTCTAACTTGGTGACCAATTGTAAGTTAGGGACAGTTAGGCTGGAGACTCCTATTCATATTATTGCCATTGACAACACACAGCTGGCTAAGAATGTCATTAAATTTGTCTCTCTGGAGTTTTTCCTGAAATTGGGTTCCTTGCACAAGGAACGTATTTCATGTTTTCTTCTGGACAATCTGCCGGCAGTATCGGTGTTGGGGTTCCCCTGGTTATCTGTACGTAACCCGGTCATTGACTGGGAAGCTCGGAACATTGTGAACTGGGGTTCCTATTGTTCTAAGAAATGTCTTGTTTCTGTATCTGTGTTATCCGTCAGTCTGGAGGGTATTCCAGAGTACCTGAATGACTTTGAGGATGTGTTCTCCGAAAAGGAGGCTGAGGTTCTAACACCACACCGCCCATTCGATTGTGCGGTTGATCTTGTTCCTGGTGCCAAATTTCCCAAGGCCCATCTGCGCAATCTCTCCGGCCCTGAGCGGGCTGCTATGAAGGAGTATATCTCTGATAGCCTTTGTAAAGGGCACATTGGGCCATCTGTTTCCCCCTTGGCGGCGGGGGTTCTTTTTCGTTAAGAAAATATGGTGATTTACGCCCATGCCTCGATTTTCGAGAATTTAATAAAATCACTGTAAGGAACACTTATCCCCTCCCACTTATACCTGATTTGTATAATCAATTGGCGGGGGCTAGGTGGTTCTCTAAGTTGGACCACAGGGGAGCATATAATCTCATCTGTATGCGGGAAGGGGATGAGTGAAAAACTGCATTTCTCACCTCTGAGGGGTTGTTTGAAAATTTGGTTATGCCCTTTGGCCTGACTAACGTTCCAGCAGTATTCCAGAATTTCATTAATCATGTTTTCTCAGATTTTATTGGGCGCTTCATGGTAGTTTATCTGGATGATATCCTCATATATTCTTCTGATAAACAGAGTCACATGGGTCACCTCCATACTGTTCTCCAGAGGCTCAGAGATAACTCACTCTTTGCTAAACTGGAGAAATGTGTATTTTTTGCTCAAGAATTGTCCTTTCTAGGGGTCATTTTATTGGCTGAGGGGTTTCATATGGACCTTTAGAAAGGTACAGGCTATTGTGGATTGGGTGCATCCCAGAGATGTCAATGGTCTTCAGCACTTTCTGGGTTTCGCTAATTACTATAAAAAATTAATCAAGGGGTTTTCCCAGGTGGTCAAACCCCACACTGATTTTACTCATAAGGGGGCTGATCTCAAAAACTGATCAGCTCCAGTTTTGGTGGCAATTTCTTCATTAAAAAACTGCTTCATGTCTGCAACGTGCTGATTCAACCTGATTTGTCTAAACCGTTTATTGTGGAGGTGGACACCTCCGAGGTGGGAGTGGGAGTGATGTTGTCCCAGGAGCCGACCACATTAACTAATTTGAGACCCTGTGCCTTCTTTTCAAAAAATTTTCCTCTGCTGAATGTGTAGCATCGGCGTCCCGGCCCTCTGCCAGGCAGGGACGTCGTTCCCCTTACCAGCGCTCTGCGTCCTCAGCGCCCCCAGCGTCCTCAGCGCCCCCAGCGTCCTCAGCACCCCCAGCATCCTCGGCGTCCTCATTCCGCCCTGCTGGGCCCGCGCGCTCCTTCCCTGCTGCTGGACTTAGGGCGCGCGCCCGCGCCCTCCCCCGCTCTTAAAGGAGCCGCGCGCATTTTCCAAATTAGTCTCCGGCCAATGCCGGAGGACTCCACCCTATATTAAGGGCTTCCTCCTTAATGGAGGTGCCCGAGCAATGTTGTTGTTGCACTGTATAACTCTGCTTCAGCCCTCAGCTCCTGTTTCCAGTTGCCTGCCTGTTACCCGTCTGTTTGCTGTCTGCCATCTGACTGCAGCCCTCCCCGGAGGTTCGGACATCACCTGCAGTGATCCCCAGCGATTACAGAGACTCTTGCCTGCTCACTTGGGAGTGATCATCTGCCATCCGACTGCAGCTCTATCCGAAGGTTCGGACTTCATCAGCAGTGATCACCGGCTACTTCAGAGACTCTTGCCTGCTCACTTGGGAGCGATCATCTGCCATCCGACTGCAGCTTTATCCGAAGGTTCGGACATCTCCAGCAGTGATCACCGGCTACTCCAGAGATTCCTGCCTGCTCGCTTGGGAGCGATCATCTGCCATCAGACTGCAGCCTACCAGGAGGCTCCAACATCTCAGGTCGTATAAGCCTGTCTATTCAGAAACTGTCCTGGTCACTTACTGTGACAACCTGCCTGTCCAGAGACTGCCCTGGTCACTTGCTGTGACAACCTGCCTGTCCAGAGACTGCCCTGGTCACTTACTGTGACAACCTGCCTGTCCAGAGACTGCCCTGGTCACTTGCTGTGACAACCTGCCTGTCCAGAGACTGCCCTGGTCACTTGCTGTGACAACCTGCCTGCCCAGAGACTGCCCCGGTCACTTGCTGTGACAACCTGCCTGCCCAGAGACTGCCCTGGTCACTTGCCGTGACAACCTGCCTACCCAGAGACTGCCCTGGTCACTTGCCGTGACAACCTGCCTACCCAGAGACTGCCCTGGTCACTTCCCGTGAATTCCTGTCCGTATTCCCCGGGCGCCACCTGCTCTCTTACAAGTATACTGTCTTGTATAATAAAGCTCAGTGGTTTCACCTACCAGACCCGTTACAGAATGGAATAATGATGTGGGTATCCGGGAGCTATTGGCCATTAAATTGGCGTTTGAAGAATGGAGGCATTTTTTGGAGGGGGCTGTCCATTGTATCACTGTCATTACGGACCACAAGAACCTGTCTTACATCGAGTCCGCCAAATGTTTAACCCCGAGACTGGCGAGGTGGTCACTTTTTTTTTCTCGATTTCAGTTTTCCATCACTTTCAGGTCCAAGAATGGGGTCCAAGAATGTAAGGCTGATGCCTTATCTCGCAGCCTGGATCTAATATCACCTCCTGAACCTCTTTCCTCCATTCTTCAGTGCGGAGTGGTGGTGGCTGCGGTTTCCTCGGCATTGGAGTGGGAGATTTGTGAGGCCCAATCTCTTGCTCCTCCGTCCGTACCTAATAATAAGTTCTTCGTTCCTGTCCAGTTAAGGGTGCTTCGGGAGTTCCATGACTCGGCTCTGAGTGGACATCCTGGAATCTCGGCCATGTGTAAAGCCATCACTAGGCTGTTTTGGTGGCCCTCGTTGGCTTCTGATGTCACTGGGTTTGTGTCCTCATGCGAAACTTGTGCCCGCACTAAAACCTCCCATAACAAGCCATCCGGGGAATTGGTGCCATTGCCAATTATAGATAGACCCCACGTGGACTCATGTGTCCATGGATTTTATCACCAATATTCCCCCCTCTAATGGCAAAACAGTGATCTGGGTAATTGTTGATAGGTTCAGTAAACAGGCACATTTTGTACCATTGGCGGGTCATCCTAATACTGAGACTCTATCAAAACTATTCATTGATCATGTGGTCCGATTGCATGGTGTGCTTGTCAGTGTGGTGTCTGATAGAGGGGTGCAGTTTGTCGAAATTCTGGAGGGCTTTTTGTAAAAGTCTGGGTATCAGTCTGACCTTTCGTTGGCCTATCATCCCGAGACCAACGGTCAGACTGAAAGGACCAATCAGTCTTTGGAGCAGATATTGCGGTGTCTTGTCACGTCTAGACAGGATGATTAGTGCTCTTCGGTACCCATGGCAGAATTCGCTTTCAACAATTGTGTCAATCAATCCACTGGTACTTCCCCATTTTTTTGCAACTATGGGTTTCACCCTCACTTTGGTTAGTTTTCCTGGCTGGATTCGGGGTGTCCAGGGGCGGATTCAGCATTTCAGCGGTTGGGGGAGGTCTGGAGGGAGGTTCAGAGAAACATTGGGAAGGCTCAGATCAAGTACAATTTTTTTTGCGGACAAACAACGTTTGGTGGGGTCGGCTTTCCAGGTGGGGATAAGGTATGGTTATGCACCAAGAATATAAGGTTGAGGATTCCTTCAGCTAACTTGGGTCCAAAGTTTATTGGTCCTTATGAAATTTTAGAGGTGGTTAATCCGGTGGCCTTTCGCCTGCGCCTGCCTTCATCGTTGCGGATCCCTAATGTTTTCCATAAGGCACTTCTGAAGCCGTCGGTGTCTTCCTCAGATGAGTTTCCCTCCCCTCGCACCCGCCACCTATTGTGGTAGATGGCCAGACCAAGTATGAGATGGAACGGGTTGTGGATTCTCGTATGCTCTGCCGTTCTCTTCAGTTTTTGGGTCCATTGGAAGGGTTATGGTCCTGAGGTCGGTCATGGTGCCGGCGCTTTTGGTACATGTGGATCGGTTGGTCTAGGCCTTTCACACTCGTTATCCAGGTAAACCTGGGGGTCTGGTGGCCCCCCCATTGAGGGAGGGGTACTGTCATGATCCAGGCCGGGGTTTATTTCATGTTATTCTCTCCTCGGTCTGGTCATGCGGGGGTTAACCTTCTCTGCCTTATTTTAGGTTCTGTGGGGCTATTTCAGTCTGCTGTGGCCTGCAGACGAATGTTAGTGATAGTTCATGCTTCCAGGCTAGAGCAGCTGACCCCTTGATACCGTGTTTTGTCCTCTGCCCGTTTACTCTGTTCCCGTGACTTCCCTTTCCTGCCACCCCGCTTGTCTTAGTGTTCGCTCCCTGTGCTTGGACCTTTGGTATGTGACCCGGCTTGTCTTCTGACCTGTTTTACTGCCTCTCTTCTCGGTTATCTCTTCTCCTGTCCGGCTCTGACTTTTGGCTTGTATTTGACCATGTGTATTGCTGTGACCTCTGGTACTTCTTGTCCTGACTGTTTATGACTCGGCTCGTCTGACCACTCTTTCGCCACCTGGTGGCGCTTGGGCTGCTGCTCAACGGTGTTACGCTGTGTGTGCAACCTCTCTTCTCTCACCAGCATCCCCTGGTGTAGGTTGCGCTAGACTGCACTGCAGCAGCATACAGTTACCTTTTGTCACTAAGTGCCCTCTGCTTCCCCCTATCGTGAGGACAATTACGCATTTGACAGACGATTAACGGAAGAGGCTGCGACTGTTACCACTACTATGTCGGTTGTTGGGGAACTCACAGTGAGCATCTGGTGTATATTATACAACCGATCAAGCACATGGAATATATGTATATATCCCCGTTATGGCCACTGCCAGCTCCACAAAAGAAAACTAAGTACTCGCTGCCACCACCAATCATTTATACAGGCCGATTGTACACCCAAAAGGTAGCGTATGTTTTTTAAGGTGTGGTTTACAGAACAAAAGGAACAGAACTATTACATTTTTTACTTAATCCAGAAAGATAGGCTGTTTATAAAAAAATATATACAAAAGATTTTACAAAGGGGACAAAACAATACTGCATATACAATTACATAAAATAAACAGGATTAACAAATGAAGCTTTCTAAGCGCTGGTTTACAGAGATGGCTCAGAGCTTAGCGAAAGGGAGCTCTTCGGTTGGAAAACAGATAGAAAACATGGCATGGCTGTTGTCAACTATCTGGTCACTATTATTTGGGGCTGACTGACATGTTTTACAGTTATGAAAAAATATACATGTTCTTCCCCTATTAGTTCTGAAGTTGAAAATGTATGTCCCTCAATATCGAGCCCATACAAACCCCAATAAATTCATAACTTTCCACTGGTGGACCACGTGTCTGAAGCAGTCTTTTGTTCCAAACAAGCTAGTTCTTGTGAAATGGTATTTCTCCGCCTTTTATTAAACAAACCCCGACTACATGTATATTGCCAGCAAATATACCAGTCTTAATTACCTGTCCACACCAGGGGGTGCTAGCTTCACTGGGTGTTTTAAAGAGTTTTCTCACCTCCCAGCTACACAAAATTTCCTCTTGCCCCATGTTAAACATGTGGTTCTAGTTTTAAAAAGTGTTTTAGATTGTAAGCTCTTTCTCTTCTAGAGACTCTGTGTGAGAGGGGGGGGTGAATGTCCCCAAACCTTCACCACTCTAGAGGCCTTATGATTTTTAATTTTTCTATGACAAGATGGTTTCTTCATGTCGGACCCACTATGAAGCTCGGTAGTAGAGGTTGATGGTGTGGAGGGGGGGGGCATTAGCTGGTGATTTATTTCAAAGTCAAGGTGTAAGGATTCCGGATGTTTCCTTGGAGCCTGTTTTGCCCTTACCAAGATGGAGTCTGGTACTTTGCCCTGTCCTGGAAATTTCTGTCTGTCCTGGCTATTTAAGTCGGGTTGGGAGATCCTCTTTGCCTGAGTATTTTGTTGCTGTCTGCTTCTGAGCTACCTCCTGGCTTGCCTCTGGAGTTCCTGCTGCTGCTCGTTTCTCGGTGCTCTGCCTCACCACTTCCAGTTGCCTTCAGTCTCTAAGCTGCTCCGGATCCTGGCGAGGTTAACCTTACTGTCCTAATTCTGAGACTGTATCTGCTGTGGGCTTCTTTGCAGGACTTGAACGGGACTTCTCAGCCCAAAAGTATATTTAAGGACCTTCTCCCTGTTAAGCTCCACCCATGTATTTCTGGACTTCCATGAAAGGTGTCATCTCATCTATCTGCATAGTTCTGGACTTCCCCATATAAGTGCCAGTCTCATTCTTGCTGCAAACTTCTGCTGGACTGCCACGTATAGGTGCTGGTCGCAATCTTTGCTGCATAAATTTCTGCTGGACTTGTTTGAATTAGCGGTTTGCGCCCCGCTACTAAGTTTGCTGGACTTTTATGTTTTGTGCTGTCTCTTCATTACAATTGCAGGAAAGTCTCTGTTAGTTTGTGTTTTTACTTTTTCTTTGTCTAAATACACTTATTTGTCTCAGTTTGGTCTCAGACTCGTTTTATCCCACGCAATCAGATTCCAAAAGTACCCACATAATTATTACACAAGGCAACCACACTATTCTAAAAAAACATGTGATCCCATTGGTTTTGCACTTCTTCAGGACAGGTTTGGGGGCCATTCCAGGTGACGACCTGATGAAGCTGCTGAAAGAATGCAAGGGGATGTAAAGTTGATATCAGGGATGTCATCAATGTAAAAAAGGGGTATCTGGAGGAATCTAAGATTTTAGGGCACTGGCGCTCTTGCTGGCAGTCTTTACCCTGGTGGGGTAGGTATGAGCTTTCAGCCTCCATTCCCTCTATACATCATTTACGTATTCTGTGATTTATATTTTTGAAGCTTTGAAGTTTAAATACATGATGAAGTTGTTCTACACTCTTTCATCTACACAAAAACTACCATACCCCTAATTACACCTAGCACAGTGAAAGATGACTTAAAGACTCCCAAAAAGATTTTGTTTCCTAATTTACATACATATCTCCTTCCACAATGTCTTTCATATTTTCTTTAACTAGAATAAAAATTCATAGATATACTGTATGTGCAACACAAGTAGCTGGCACATATTAGGTGGTGGGGCCCCGTTTCAGATTTTACTGACACCATTATACGGGCTCCGTACATAAAGTTCCTAGAGGGAACTGATGTCAATATCACAGTAGATTGTCTATTACTGTGCAACATAATAAACACTGAATATAAGAGTCTGCCTTGTTCTATGGACTAGGTCCTGACTATGCCACATATCCGCAACTCTGGGATCCTCTCCTATCAGGAAAACTTACATTACCTAGGAACACTACATAGACAAAGTATGTGCTCCCCTCCACATTACAACTTCAGGAGATTTCCGATAGACTACATTCTACATCCATTCACATTAATATGGAGTCGGTCCCTCTGCAGATACAGTGTAAAAGCTCCCGCTCTTCTGGGAAGACTTTCTACAAGATTTTGGAAATGTCTGTTGGAATTTTGCCCCTTCATCCAGAAGAGCATTTGTAAGATCAGACCCCGATGTTGGAGGAGAAGAATGGGTTCACTGTCTCTGTTCTAGTTCATCCCAAAGGTGTTGGATCCCAGGAGTAGGACCAGTATGACGTTCCCTCGTGAAGTCTTCTTCTATGGCATTGCCCACATCATCTCCAGATGGAAACTAAAGGCTGCAATTTAGATCTATCCTCTTCATCTTGAATGCAATAATAGCTAGGGATTGTGTGGAGACCATGTGGACAACGCAGGCAGAGTTCTTCATGAGGGAACATCAGACTAGTCCTTTTCCTGGGATTATGGTGTAGGGTGGCATAATGTACAATAGCCGGAACCCTCTTGTTTTCATTCCAGGTTTACTAACAGCTTGGCATGATATTGATTTTGTAGTGGAACCAGGAGTGCAACCATTTAGTCAAAAAGGCCTAGTTGTTTTCCAACATGAAAACATCATGTTCCTGGTGCTACTGTGAGCAGCCCGTGTGGCCTAATTGTGCTACCATAACTGCAGCGTCTCCGGACTTGTGTCCCGTTGAGCACATCCGCAACGTCATTGGTCGGTGATTACAGAGGAGCTGCCATCAGTGGATCTTGATTACTTATCCAACTGCATTCAGAGCAACAGAACCTTCCTCAGACGACCACTAATAACCTCACTGATAGCAGCCGAGGATTTCTCCACGTGGCGCTCATACTCCAGACTGAGTAAATCGATTGTTAGTGTAAAGCATATACAGAAGTTGGGAGATTTGTTTTACCTCACAGAGATAGATCTGGAAAGTACCAGGAATTACACGCTGCTAATTACTGACTTAGACCTTGCTTGATTTACTGTTCTTTGTGCAATACAGGAAAACAAAGTTACACCAAAGAAAAGTGATTTTAAATTTTATACTGATTTTTTTTTTACTAAAATTTAAAGGAATCAGGTTTGTCATCTATTAAAAAAAACAAAGAAAACACGAAAACATTTTGGACAATCCAAGTATGAGAGCCTACTGTAGTTGCATTTTGCTTGTGCTTGAATTAAGACTCAGTCTGCTAGAGTCCAGTTCTGGTTTGGATATCTAGAGCACTGGTGACCCTGAGGCATACTCTGGTCTGGACATTGGGAGGTAGTCGAGGACTGGAGGGTGGGTTTTGGTTTTTATATCAGACATGGTTGTGAGCTGTAGACCTATTCTGGTCTGAACATCGAGAGCAATGGTGGCCAGTTCTGGTATAGATATCAGAAGTAGTTGAGGACTGGAGGATGGGTCTGGTTTAGACATCAGAAGTGGTGGTGGGCTGGAGCTTGGTTCTGGTCTGAACATCAGAAGTGGTGGTGGGCTGGAGGTTGGTTCTGGTCTGAACATCAGACGTGGTGGTGGGTTCGAGGTTGGTTCTTGACTGGATATTAGAAGCGGAGGTGGATTGCAGGACAGATATGATCTAGACTTCAGAAGTAGTGGTATGTTGGAAGCCCGTTCTGGTCTGGATATCAGACGTGGTGGACTAGACGCTAGTTCTAATCTAGACATCAGAAGTGGTGGAGGATTACAAATGATTTCTCATTTGAACATCAAGAACATTGTCCTAGCAAAGGCATGGCTGGTTCTATGTATGTTGACCGAATGGACTTCCAGAATTGTTATACATGCACTAAGGAACCTTTTCCCACATACGTAATTGGAAAATATAATTCTTCACACAAACTTGTAAAATGAAAAAAAACCTTTTTTTGGCTCGGAGGATTAACAATCAGCCAAGATTCCCTGTAAGGAATTGCTGATCAGCCAAGAATAATGCAAAAGTAAAAAAAAAAATGCTTAAAACCCACTGCTGATATTAGGTCTAAAAGGCTTATGTGATGTATAGAGCGGCCATTATGATGTGTATAAAGCTGTTATTATAGCGGCTGGTGGGATGGACACAACAACCTTCTATTCCGGGGATACAGAACGTAGATTAGTGCTCCTACTGAACATATCACCGAGTAATGAGGAGAAAGCTCTGCTGCTGATCCTGGTAACGATGCAATTACTCCATCTGTATAATTAAAGGGAGACATAGAAAATGACTACTAAGTAAGAAATTTATAGGAACAGATACATTAAAGGGGTTCTCTGCTGTGAATAATCTCTGCTTGGTAGAAATAAGATGATCACACAGGGTCTATCTGCTGGGTAATCAGCTGTAATCACAGAGGGAAATCTTGCAGTAAATGTTGGATTTGCCTGCAGCACCTCCACAGGGGAAATTAAGAATTGCGCAATGTAATTCAAATTTAATTTCCATAAATATACAGTACAGACCAAAAGTTTGGACACACCTTCTAATTCAAAGATTTTTCTGTATTTTCATGACTATGAAAATTGTACATTCACACTGAAGGCATCAAAACTATGAATTAACACATGTGGAATTATACATTACACTTTACAAAAAAGTGTGAAACAACTGAAATTATGTCTTATATTCTAGGTTCTTCAAAGTAGCCACCTTTTGCTTTGATGACTGCTTTGCACACTCTTGGCATTCTCTTGATGAGCTTCAAGAGGTAGTCACTGGGAATGGTTTTCACTTCACAGGTGTGCCCTGTCAGGTCTAATAAGTGGGATTTCTGGCCTTATAAATGGGGTTGAGACCATCAGTTGTGTTGTGCAGAAGTCTGGTGGATACACAGCTGATAGTCCTACTGAATAGACTGTTAGAATTTGTATTATGGCAAGAAAAAAGCAGCTAAGTAAAGAAAAACGAGTGGCCATCATTACTTTAAGAAATGAAGGTTAGTCAGTCCGAAAAATTGGGAAAACTTTGAAAGTGTCCCCAAGTTCAGTTGCAAAAACCATCAAGCGCTACAAAGAAACTGGCTCACATGAGGACCACCCAGGAAAGGAAGACCAAGAGTCACCTCTGCTTCTGAGGATAAGTTTATCCGAGTCACCAGCCTCAGAAATCGCAGGTTTACAGCAGCTCAGATTAGAGACCAGGTCAATGCCACACAGAGTTCTAGCAGCAGACATATCTCTACAACAACTGTTAAGAGGAGACTTTGTGCAGCAGACCTTCATGGTAAAATAGCTGCTAGGAAACCACTGCTAAGGACAGGCAACAAGCAGAAGAGACTTGTTTTGGCTAAAGAACACAAGGAATGGACATTAGACCAGTGGAAATCTGTGCTTTGGTCTGATGAGTCCAAATTTGAGATCTTTGATTCTAACCATCGTGTCTTTGTGCGACGCAGAAAAGGTGAACGGATGGACTCTACATGCCTGGTTCCCACCGTGAAGCATGGAGGAGGAGGTGTGATGGTGTTTGGGTGCTTTGCTGGTGACACTGTTGGGGATTTATTCAAAATTGAAGGCATACTGAACCAGCATGGCTACCACAGCATCTTGCAGCGGCATGCTATTCCATCCGGTTTGCGTTTAGTTGGACCATCATTTATTTTTCAACAGGACAATGACCCCAAACACATCTCCAGGCTGTGTAAGGGCTATTAGACCAAGAAGGACAGTGTCGTGGTGCTACGCCAGATGACCTGGCCTCCACAGTCACCAGACCTGAACCCAATCGAGATGGTTTGGGGTGAGCTGGTCCGCAGAGTGAAGGCAAAAGGGCCAACAAGTGCTAAGCATCTCTGGGAACTCCTTCAAGATTGTTAGAAGACCATTTCCGGAGACTACCTCTTGAAGCTCATCAAGAGAATGCCAAGAGTGTGCAAAGCAGTCAACAAGGAAAAGGTGGCTACTTTGAAGAACCCAGAATATAAGGCATATTTTCAGTTGTTTCACAATTTTTTGTTAAGTATATAATTCCACATGTGTTAATTCATAGTTTTGATTCCTTCAGTGTGAATGTACAATTTTCATAGTCATGAAAATACAGAAAAATCTTTGAATTAGAAGGTGTGTCCAAACTTTTGGTCTGTACTGTATACATATTTTTAACCTGTTGTAAGCGCCTCTGTTTTCCTTAATCCGGCAATGTTTTTCTTTTGTTCCTCCTCCCCTCCGTTCTCGAGATGTGGCTTCCTCTTCCCTGTAAATGAATCTAATCTTAGTTGACGGAGCTTGGTCCTAAAGAAAACGCCCATAAAGAAGAGTTGAGGACCACGCCCACTTGGATAACAAAACTAGATTTACATACAAAGAAGAGAAGGCCGTATCTTGAGAATACTACCATATCATACATGACCCATGGACAGGAGTGGTGCCGCTTCTGCAAAAAAATTAGACCCTTCTTTTCTAACCTTGGACAACTCCTGTAATGTTTGTGCTGTGGATCTGGGGCTCTTAGATCATGAAAACACCTGTAAAGTTACAATTAGAAACGAACTGGAACAGAATATTGGACCTAAAAACATAATGTGGACGTTTACTTCAAAGGCAATCCCCGAGTTAAGAAACAAAGAGTGTCTCTCGCTGTGGAGGATCAAACATGTCCATGCATTACATGAAAAGCTGATTTATTTCACAAGGAGCTGTGAAATACGTCACACTATCTGTGGTGGCTTTGTAGGAAAAATGAACACTTGCTACAAACTGTGGGACTTCCGGAGATCAACCTATTGGAGAATCATTTTGATAAAAAAAGGACCTACCAAAGCAGATCACTCAAGCAAGGCTACACTGAATAAATTGTGTAAGCAAAAAATGTTAATAATTAGGACACCGATTACAAGCAAGGATAGATACAAGAGAAGAAAGAAAGAGAGAAAGGAAGGAAGAAGGGAGGGAGCGAAGAAAGAAAGGAAGGGAAGGAAGGAAGGAAGAATTGAGTGAGTGAAGGAAGGGAAGGAAAAAAGGAAGGGAAGGAAGAAGAAGGGAGTGAGTGAAGGAAGGGAAGGAAGGAAGAAGTTATGGAGTGAAGGAAGGGAAGAAGAAAGGATTGGAAGAACAGAAGGGAAGTAAGGAAGAAGTTAGCAAGTGAATGAAGGGAAGGAAGAAAGGAAGGGAAAGAAGAAGGGAGGGAGTAAAGGAAGAAAGGATGGGAAGAAAGAAAGAAGGGAGGGAGTGAAGGAAGGGAAGGAAGAAAGAAAAGAATGGAAGGAAGGAAGGGCAGGCAGGAGGTAGGAAGGGAGGGAAGGAATGAAGAAGTGAGGGAAGAAAGGAAACAGGAAGTACGGGGGAAGGAAGAAGGGAGGGAAGGAAGGTAGGAAGAAGTGAGGGAATGAAGGAAGGGAGGAAGAAGTGAGGGAAGGAAGGGAGATTGGAAGTAAGGTAGTAAGAAGGGAGGGAAGGAAGGTAGGAAGGAGGGAGGGAGGGAATGAATGAAGGGAGGAAAAAGGGAGGGAAGGAAGGTAGAAAGGAAGAAAAGAAGTAAGGAAGGAAATGAAGGGAAGGAAGAAAGGATCAGTTGAAATCCTGTTGAAATTCCAACTTCTTGATTCTTCCCTTCATCCATCAGGGGAGAGTTGGGAGGCACCCATACACATAAGATGGAGATAGATCAGGGCCGGACATACCACTGGTGCAGCCTGTATAGTCAATAAATAAAAAAAAATACACAGATAAACTAGATATACAGAGATAGATAATGGGCTAGATCAGGGGCGGACACAGACAGAAGAGGCTCCTGTATAAGAGCACTATATGGGCCCTTTGCAGTCCAATAGCTCACTATAATAGACAATTCCCCCTTATCTGTCGGGCCCCTGTTGGTTGCACCAATGGTATTTCTGCCCTGGGATGGATGATATCAGACACATGTGCATCTATAGTGAGTTAGAATAATTACAGTGCGCTTCTTGGGTTTCGGAGGTTGTACCACTGGCTACAAAGCTCCGTCCACGTTTTAGAAAAGTGCAATGAGGGTCATAAAAAGTTAAATGATTTGTGACTTTTTCTCACCGGATTATGAGGAATGATAACTTCCCCGAGTATCTGTTGACTGATGCCCATCACATGAAGCCCTGACACCCATAGTGACGTTGTCCTTACAATGTTCCCTGTACACATCCTGCAGGTGTGATTCATTGCAGACATCTTGGATTAGATTTATGCTCTTCATATCCAATATTCCGATAACATTCACCGGTGACCCTCATTTGGAGGACATGGACGTCACATCTACCCCCTCCCGTACCTCAGACCCTTTCTGGCTGTGGTTGTCAGCAGGATATACCAGTTATGTAGGACAGGTGGGCGGTGAGCGCTCAGGTGTAGCTTGGTGGTATGACTGGCAGGGCGACTTGTAGGACAAGTTCTGAGATTCTGCTCATATCTTATATTGACTTCTTGCTGCAATAAAAGGAGCATTGTGGGACGGCAGAGGTCACAGGAGGTAGAACTGTTTAGATGGTGAATTCCTCCCTCAAACATGACACATTTCATCTACTATTATTTTTTTAGTGCTGATTCCCAGAACATATAGAAAAAGGTTGTTTCATGTGACAACCCTTTTAAAGGGATAATAGTAATGTTTTATTAGCTGATGTTCGAGACAGGAGGACCCAAGCTTGTAATTCCATATTTTCCCTGCAGTGTCACTGTAGGAAGAATGGGTGACTGCAGCAGATTGATCTCCAGGGGGTCCATATTTATTTGTGCGTGCTTAAAATTCTACTTACCTGCAGATTACCATTATGGCTGCAGGTGAATTCTGTTTGTTTGTTTTTTTTTGCAGACATGTTGTCTTTAAGGAACTTTCCAGGATTTGCCTAATAGTTGGCAATATGAAAACATAATAAAAAGCATATTAATATTTTTAAAAGTTTCAATCCTGACATTCTTTAAGCTGGTCATGTGAATGATGTAAGGCACTTGATCCAATGTAGGACCTCTGGTGACCATCAGAGCATTGGCACAGTAAGATCCCAGCTCTGACCAGTGTTTTGGCTGATGTGGTCAGGTTGATCAGTGATTGGCTGATGGAGCCAAGTTGACTTTAGTGATTGGCTGATATGGTGAGATTGACCAGTGATTAGCTGATGTGATCAGGTTACCCAGTGATTGGCTGATATGGTGAGGTTGACCAGTGATTGGTTGATGTGATCAGGTTACCCAGTGATTGGCTGATGTGGATAGGTTGGCCAGTGATTGGCTGATGTGGTCAGGTTGACCAGTGATTGGCTGATGTGGTCAGGTTGACCAGTGATTGGCTGATGTGGTCAGGTTGACCAGTGATTAGCTGATGTGTTCAGGTTCACCAGTAATTGGCCGATGTGATCAGGTTACCCAGTGATTGGCTGATTTGGTCAGGATGACCATTGATTAGCTGATGTGGTTAGGTTGACCAGTGATTAGCTGATGTGGTCAGGTTACCCAGTGATTGGCTGATATGGTGAGTGTCATGTATAGTGTACAGTTCCTATAGCGTCTTGTGCTTGGGTGCGAGGAAAACACAGGAGACATAGGTTGAAATGAAATGACTTGTATTACTTCATACAAGCATGCTGAAAAGTTCACACAGTTTGCAGGAACAGCGACAGGAGACACAGCAGGCCAGAGTAACTTCAAGCACTACAATAAATCTCCAAAGCAGGTTCAGGATCTCTTCTCTGTACCGTAATTCCTCTGCAAACATGGATTCACCAAACAGCAGGTTTCCAGAGTCCAAAAGTGTTCCAAGGTTCCTCAGTAGGGAATAGCTGGAGTACAAGTCCAAGGCTTCCAGGAGTCAGGTCACAGACTGACTGAGGCTTGATTCAGGAGCACTGATTGTTCAGCTGAGGCTGCTTAAGAAGCAAGAGGGAAGAATCAGGGCGGGAACATGAAAACTGGAAACTCCATATTAACTGAGGGCAAGAGCTGCAGAAAGACAGAAAGCAAAATGGCCGACGGAAAACTGAGTTTCAAGGAACATGTCAACAGAGACAAAGAACCTTACATTACTCCCCCCTTAGGGACAACCTCCGGATGACCTCAGACCAGGCTTGTCAGGGTACCTCTGATGAAACTGGCGGAGCAGGCGAGGAGCATTTACATTATTGACTGGTTCCCATGAGTTGTCCTCCACTGGGTAGCCCTGCCATTTAATCAAATATTGCAACTGATTTCTGTACAACCTGGAATCTAGAATCCTTTCCACCATAAATTCTTCCTGACCATCGACCAGCACTGGGTCAGGGCAAGGAGAAGAACGTCCAGGAAACGTATTGGGTGTTGCAGCCTTTAGTAGGGATGCATGAAAGACAGGGTGGATTCTCATAGTTCTGGGCAGTTGAAGACGACAAGCAACAGCACTTATAATCTTATTGATCTTATAAGGTCCAATGTACTTATGTCCCAATTTAGACGATGGAATCTTTAATTTAAGATTTCTGGTTGGCAGCCAGACCAAATCTCCTACCTTGAAAGCTGGTGCAGGTTTATGAAATTTATCTGCTGCTTTCTTGTACCTTTCCTGAGCCAATTCCAGATTTTCCTTTAGAAGATCCATATTCTTTTGTAAAGAAGTGATTCTTTCAGCCACTGCCGACAAGGGCGTATCTATGGGAAATTGAGGAAGAATGTTAGGATGATAACCTAGATTGGAGTAAAAAGGAGACTGCTTAGTGGAGGCGCTCTGAGAGTTGTTATAAGAGAACTCAGCCAGTGGAAGTAGATCCACCCAATCATCCTGTAGGTGGCAGATAAAACAGCGGAGATACTGCTCCAGGGTCTGATTGGTTCGTTCTGTCTGTCCATTAGTCTGGGGATGAAAAGCAGAAGAAAGGTTTACTTTAATGTCCAATGCTGCACAGAAATTTTGCCAAAACCTTGAAGTGAATTGCACCCCTCGATCCGAAATGACCTCATCCGGTACTCCATGTAAGCGAAACACATTCTTAATCATCAAGTCTGATGTCTGTTTTGCAGTGGGTAAGCCGACACAAGGGATAAAATGAGCTGCCTTTGTTAGACGGTCAACCACCACTAGAATGGTGTTCTTCCCTTGAGAGGTTGGTAACTCCACAATGAAGTCCATAGAAATGGATCCCCACGGGCGGGACGGGGTGGGAAGAGGTTGCAACAGACCAGTTGGTGAGGAGCGAGGTGTTTTGCATCTTGCACAGACTTCACATGAAGTGACATAGTTTAAGACATCTTTCCTGTAAGTGGGCCACCAAAAGAAACGAGAAAGAAATTCTTGTGTCTTTAGAATTCCCCTATGCCCGGCTATCTTAGAATCGTGGATGAGTTGCAATACTCTCAATCTGACTGTTTCAGGTATATACAGACGTTGTCCCTGAATCCAAACACCATTCTTAAAGACAAGACTTACGTCCCTTGGGGTTGAGCCAACAAAGAATCCGCATGGTATGCTTCCTTGATGTCCTTAAGTAGGTCTTGATTATGAATCACTCCCAGGAATCTAGAGTCAGGAAGAATAGTCTTAGGAGGAGTAAGTGGACGTGTCTCTGCTGAATGAATCCTAGAGAGTGCATCAGCCTTTCCATTGCGCGATCCTGGTCTATAAGAAATGACAAAATTAAATTGGTTTAGGAAAAGATTCCAGCGAGCCTGGCGAGGAGTCAGGCACTTAGCCGACCTGATAAATTCAAGGTTACGATGGTCTGTCAGGACGACTATTTGCTGTGCAGCACCCTGAAGAAGGTGTCTCCATTCCTTGAAGGCGGCAATAATGGCCAACAATTCTCTATTGCCCACATCGTAGTTCCTCTCAGCCGAAGACAACTGCTGGGAAAAGAAGGCACAGGGATGCAAGACATTTTCTCCTGATGATCTTTACCCATAAGGACCCTCAAAGGCTCTGTTTCTTGATCCACTGGTCCAGAGGTCAGCAGGGAGCCATCCACAGTCTCCATCTGTACTGGAGTAGCCTTCTTCACTGAACGTATCCCCTGTTTCAGAGCAAAGGAGATATCCATAAAATTTCCACTTGCTCCTGAGTCGATCATAGCAGAGCTAGACACCCAGACAGAGTCAACCCAGAGTTTGATGGAAAGGAAGCAATGAGAATTGTTTCTTTTACAACTCAGCTGGGACACCGCTGAGGAAACTTGAAAAATTGCAGCGTTTATACCGTCATCGTCCCCAGAACTAACAGAGTTTAAGTCCGAGAAATCAAGATCTCTTGCAGCAGATCTCTCTGGAGCCTGAGGCTCGGACATGACAGAGCTCCTCTCGCAACACTCACAGTGAATGACTGCTGCAGTAGTCTTACGAGAACGGCTGGGGCAGTTTATAATGAAGTGCCCTGACTACCACAGTAGAAACATAGATTTTCCTTTATACGATGTTCTTTGCGTGCATCACTAACCCGTCTTGTAAAGAGTCCACCTGCATGGGTTCAGGTTCTGGTTCCCTTGTGATCCTACTCAAAGGTTCCTTAGCTGAGGAGGGAGGTAGTAAAAGGTTAGTGCGATTATTTTCGAACCATCTCTCTTGTCTGCGTTCAGTCAGACAGCATCAATACGGATACAATAGTTAATAAAGTCACCTAACGCAGTGGGAGGGT
>JARQOD010000006.1:426645713-426684196 GCA_033576555.1 Oophaga sylvatica | reverse complement strand
AAGCCTTTTAGACCTAATATCAGCAGTGGGTTTTAAGCATTTTTTTTTTACTTTTGCATTATTCTTGGGCTGATCAGCAATTCCTTACAGGGAATCTTGGCTGATTGTTAATCCTCCGAGCCAAAAAAAGGTTTTTTTTCATTTTACAAGTTTGTGTGAAGAATTATATTTTCCAATTACGTATGTGGGAAAAGGTTCCTTAGTGCATGTATAACAATTCTGGAAGTCCATTCGGTCAACATACATAGAACCAGCCATGCCTTTGCTAGGACAATGTTCTTGATGTTCAAATGAGAAATCATTTGTAATCCTCCACCACTTCTGATGTCTAGATTAGAACTAGCGTCTAGTCCACCACGTCTGATATCCAGACCAGAACGGGCTTCCAACATACCACTACTTCTGAAGTCTAGATCATATCTGTCCTGCAATCCACCTCCGCTTCTAATATCCAGTCAAGAACCAACCTCGAACCCACCACCACGTCTGATGTTCAGACCAGAACCAACCTCCAGCCCACCACCACTTCTGATGTTCAGACCAGAACCAAGCTCCAGCCCACCACCACTTCTGATGTCTAAACCAGACCCATCCTCCAGTCCTCAACTACTTCTGATATCTATACCAGAACTGGCCACCATTGCTCTCGATGTTCAGACCAGAATAGGTCTACAGCTCACAACCATGTCTGATATAAAAACCAAAACCCACCCTCCAGTCCTCGACTACCTCCCAATGTCCAGACCAGAGTATGCCTCAGGGTCACCAGTGCTCTAGATATCCAAACCAGAACTGGACTCTAGCAGACTGAGTCTTAATTCAAGCACAAGCAAAATGCAACTACAGTAGGCTCTCATACTTGGATTGTCCAAAATGTTTTCGTGTTTTCTTTGTTTTTTTTAATAGATGACAAACCTGATTCCTTTAAATTTTAGTAAAAAAAAAATCAGTATAAAATTTAAAATCACTTTTCTTTGGTGTAACTTTGTTTTCCTGTATTGCACAAAGAACAGTAAATCAAGCAAGGTGTAATGTATGTGATACAGTTCATATAGCGTCTTGTGCTTGGGTGCGATGAAAATACTTGAGACACAGGTTGATAAAGAAAGTCTTGTATTGCTTCATACAAATTGGCAAAAAATAAACACACAGGTTGCAAACACAGAAGCAGGAGACACAGCAGGCCAGAGTAATCTAAGTTCATCAATAACTCTCCACAACAGATTCAGATCTTCTTCTATGTTACCGCAAGTCCATGCAAACGTGAGGCTTTCAAGAGCAGAGTTCAGAGTCCACAAGTGCTTCAGAGTTTCTCAGTAGAAATGGCTGGAGTACAAGGTCCAAGGCTTCAGGAGTCAGAACACAGGTTCACTGCAGGCTAGATTCTGAAGCACTGATTGCTCAGGTGTGGCTGTTTAAGAAGCAAACAGAGAGAATCAGGGCGGGAACATGCAAGCTGGAAAACTCCATTTTAACTGAGGGCAAGATAGCTGCAGCAAAACAGAAAGCAAAATGGCCGACGAACAAACTGAGTTTCAGAAACAGATACACAGAACCTTACATTACTCCCCCCTTAGGGGCAACCTCCGGATGACCTCAGACCAGGCTTGTGTGGGTACCTCTGATGAAACTGACGGAGCAAGCGAGGAGCATTAACGTTATTGACTGGCTCCCATGAGTTGTCCTCCACTGGGTAGCCTGCCATTTAATCAGATATTGTAACTGATTTCTATACAACCTGGAATCTAAAATCCTTTCCACCACAAATTCTTCCTGACCATCGACTAGCACTGGGTCAGGGCAAGGAGAAGAACGTCCAGGAAACGTATTGGGTGTTGCAGCCTTTAGTAGGGATACATGAAAGACAGGGTGGATTCTCATAGTTCTGGGCAATTGAAGACGACAAGCAACGGCACTTATAATCTTACTGATTTTTATAGGGTCCAATGTATTTATGTCCCAACTTAGACGATGGAATCCTTAACTTAAGATTTCTGGTTGACAGCCAGACCAGGTCTCCTACCTTAAAAGCTGGTGCAGGTTTACGAAATTTATCTGCTGCCTTCTTGTACCTTTCCTGAGCCGATTCCAGATTCTCCTTTAGAAGATCCATATTCTTCTGTAAAGTCGTGACTCTTTCAGCCACTGCTGGCAAAGGCGTCTCTATGGGAAATCGTGGTAGAATGTTAGGATGATAACCTAAATTAGAGAAAAAAGGAGACTGTTTAGTGGAGGCACTCTGAGAGTTGTTGTAAGAGAACTCAGCCAATGGAAGTAGATCCACCCAATCATCCTGTAGGTGGCAGATAAAGCAGCGGAGATACTGCTCCAGGGTTTGATTGGTTCGTTCGGTTTGTCCATTAGTCTGGGGATGAAAAGCAGAAGAAAGGTTTACTTTAATGTCCAATGCTGCACAGAAATTTTGCCAAAACCTAGAAGTGAATTGCACCCCTCGATCCGAAATAACCTCATCCGGTACTCCATGTAAACGAAACACATCTTTAATCATCAAATCTGATGTCTGTTTTGCAGTGGGTAAGCCGACACAAGGGATAAAATGAGCTGCCTTTGTTAAACGATCAACCACCACTAGAATAGTGTTCTTCCCTTGAGGTTGGTAATTCCACAATGAAGTCCATAGAAATGGATCCCCACGGGCGGGACGGGGTGGGAAGAGGCTGTAACAGACCAGTTGGTGAAGAGCGAGGTGTTTTGCATCTTGCACAAACCTCACACGAAGTGACATAGTCCAAAACATCCTTCCTACAAGTGGGCCACCAAAAGAAACGAGAAAGAAATTCCTGTGTCTTTAGAATTCCTCTATGCCCGGCTATTTTGGAATCGTGAATGAGTTGCAATACTCTCAATCTGACTGTTTCAGGTATATACAGACGTTGTCCCAGAATCCACACACCATTCTTAAAGACAAGACTTACGTCCCTTGGGGGTTGAGCCAAAAAAGAATCCGCATGGTATGCTTCCTTGATGTCTTTAATTAGGTCTTGATGATGAATCACTCCTAGGAATCTAGAGTCAGGAAGAATAGTCTTAGGAGGAGTAATTGGACGTGTCTCTGCTGAGTAAATCCTAGAGAGTGCATCAGCCTTTCCATTGCGCGATCCTGGTCTATAAGAAATAATAAAATTAAATTGGTTTAAGAAAAGATTCCAGCGAGCCTGGTGAGGAGTCAGGCACTTAGCCGACCTGATAAACTCAAGATTACGATGATCTGTCAGAACGACTATTTGCTGTGCAGCTCCTTGAAGAAGGTGTCTCCATTCTTTGAAGGCGGCAATAATGGCCAACAACTCTCTATTGCCCACATCGTAGTTCTTCTCAGCCGAAGACAACTGCTGGGAAAAGAAGGCACAGGGATGCAAGACATTCTTCTCACCTGTTCTCTGAGAGAGTATAGCTCCCACGGCACAGTCTGAAGCATCCACCTCTATTATGAAGGCAAGCTCTGGTTGGGATGTACTAGGATAGGTGCAGTGGTAAATTTATCTTTTAGACGGGAAAATGCTTCCTGGGCTTGGGGAGTCCAGGAGAACTTAGACTCTTTCCGGGTAAGTTGGGTGATAGGTGACACTACCTCAGAGAAATTTCTAATGAAACGTCTATAGAAGTTTGCAAACCCGATGAAGCGCTGTACCTCCTTCACATTTCTAGGACTTGGCCAATCATTGATGGCTTGGGTTTTACTTCCATCCATACTAATTCCTTGTGTAGACAGTACATACCCCAGAAATTGAATTTCGGTCTTATGGAATTCACACTTTTCAAGCTTGATGTAAAGATGATTTTGTCTTAGACGTTCCAAGACCATTCTCACATGTCCATGATGTTCCTCTGTGGAGTTAGAAAAAATTAAAATATCATCCAAATAAATTACCACGAATGTATCTAGGAGATCCCTGAAGATGTCATTCACCAAGTGTTGGAAAGTGGCTGGGGCGGTACTCAGACCAAAAGGCATAACCAGATATTCAAAGTGTCCATAGCGTGACCTGAATGCAGTCTTCCATTCATCCCCAGGTCTAATACGGACTAAGTTATAGGCCCCACGAAGATCTAGTTTAGAAAAAATTTTGGCATGTCGCACTCTCTCCAATAACTCAGGGATTAAAGGCAATGGATAACGGTTTCTAATAGTAACCTTATTAAGTTCCCTATAGTCTACGCATGGTCTCAGGGATCCATCTTTCTTCTTTACAAAGAATATGGGTGCCCCTGCAGGAGATGAAGAGGGGCGTATGAAGCCCTTGGCTAGATTTTCGTCTATGTACTCTTTTAAAGCCTTCAGCTCGGGCCCCGCCAGGGGGTAGATCTTACCAAAAGGTATCTCTGCTCCAGGCAATAATTCAATTGGACAATCATATGGACGGTGAGGAGGAAGCTGGTCAGCGTTCTTCTTGTCACATAAATCCACATAGTCCTGGTATACAGCTGGTAATTCAGGGACTGACATGGTTCCTTTAGGAACAGAGCAAGCTGAAATTTTTTGACTCATCTGTTTCCCTGGAAAGTGTAATTCCTTGGTCTCCCAGTTAATGATAGGATTCTGAGCCTGCAGCCATGGTAGCCCTAGAATAATGGGAAAGTGAGGAGAAGAGATAAGCATAAAGGACAGTTTCTCTTGATGATCTTTACCCATAAGAACCTTTAAAGGCTCTGTTTCCTGATCCACTGGTCCAGAGGTCAGCAGGGAGCCATCCACAGTTTCCATCTGTACTGGAGCAGCCTTCTTCACTGAACGTATTCCCTGTTTTAGAGCAAAGGAGACATCCATAAAATTTCCACTTGCACCTGAGTCGATCATGGCAGAGCTAGACACCCAGGCTGAGTCAACCCAGAGTTTGATGGAAAGAAAACAGTGAGAATTGTTTTTCTTACAACTCAGCTGGGACACCGCTGAGGAAACTTGAAAGATGGCAGCATTTCACAGTCAACGTCCTCAGAGGTAACGGAGTTTAAGTCCGAGAAATCAAGATCTGTTGCTGCAGCTCTCTCTGGAGCCTGAGGCTCGGACCTGACAGATCCCCTCTCGCAACACTCACAATGAATGAGTGCTGCAGTAGTCTTGCGAGAACGGCTGGGACAGTTAATAATAAAGTGCCCTGACTTACCACAATAAAAACATAGATTCTCCTTAAAACGATGTTCCTTGCGTGCATCACTAACCCGTCGTAGTAAAGAGTCTACCTGCATGGGTTCAGGTTCAGGTTCCCGTGTAATCCTATTCAAAGGTTCCTTAGCTGGAGAGGAAGGTAGGAAAAGGTTAGTACGATTGCTTTCGAACCATCTCTCTTGCCTGCGTTCAGTTAAACGAGTATCAATACGGATGCAGTAGTTAATAAAGTCACCTAACGCAGTGGGAGGGTCGGCACGAGCAAGTTCATCCTTAATTAGTGGGGATAACCCCTTTCGAAAAATAGATTTTTTGGCGGAATTGTCCCAGGTGGTATCAAGGGCCCATCTCCTGAAATCCAAGGCATATTCAGCTACTGAGTGCTTACCTTGGCGCAAAGCTAACATGGCTGCTTCAGCTGTTGCACCTCGATTGGGGTCATCAAACACCTGCCCCATGGCTGAAATAAAATCATCAAGGTGATTCAAACAATCATCCTCAGTCTCAATCAGAGGGTTTGCCCATATCAAAGCCTTGTTGGTAAGCAACATAATTATAGTAAGCACCTTAGATCGTTCAGTAGGAAATTGTGAAGCATGTGCAGAAAAAAAAAGATTACATTGATTAACAAATCCCCTGAATTTTTCACGTTCACCACCAAAACGAAAAGGGGGCAACTTGGGAATCCCAGAACTCGGGGCCATGGCAGGAGCCTGGACTTGCCCCTCCAGAACCTCAATCCTGGCTCGCAAATCCTGAGTAGTCTGTCCAACCACTTGCAAATTGTGATTATTTAGGTCCTGAAGATTTGTAAAACGGGTCTTTAAATTCTGCAAATCTGCAAGGATATTATCAGTCACTCCACAAAGTTCCTTTATGCGGGCCTCCATTTTCCAGATCTTTTAAGACAGGATACTGGAAGAAGAGGAGAGAAAAAAAAAACAATAGTGTTCACCTGTGGCAACACTGAAGAAAGAAAAAACTTTAAGGGAACTGCTCACCTGGAATGGTTGTGAGAAGTCACAACCACTATCATCACAGAAAGCTTTCAACCAGACATCTGATATCCAGAGTTTCAGCAGACAAAAAGAGAAGAGAAAAAAAAAAAAACAATAGTGTTTACCTGTGATAACACTGCAGAAAAAAAAACTTAAGGGAATTGCTCACCTGGAATGGTTGTGAGAAGTCACAACCACTGTCATCACAGAAAGTACAACCGGACATCCGATATCCACAGTACAGCAGACAAGCCTTTCCAGACCCAGCAGACACTAACGTTTGGCTTCAGAATCTTGTAATGTATGTGATACAGTTCATATAGCGTCTTGTGCTTGGGTGCGATGAAAATACTTGAGACACAGGTTGATAAAGAAAGTCTTGTATTGCTTCATACAAATTGGCAAAAATAAACACACAGGTGTAATGTATGTGATACAGTTCATATAGCGTCTTGTGCTTGGGTGCGATGAAAATACTTGAGACACAGGTTGAAAAAGAAAGTCTTGTATTGCTTCATACAAATTGGCAAAAATAAACACACAGGTTGCAAACACAGAAGCAGGAGACACAGCAGGCCAAAGTAATCTAAGTTCATCAATAACTCTCCACAACAGATTCAGATCTTCTTCTATGTTACCGCAAGTCCATGCAACCGTGAGGCTTTCAAGAGCAGAGTTCAGAGTCCACAAGAGCTCCAGAGTTTCTCAGTAGAAATGGCTGGAGTACAAAGTCCAAGGCTTCAGGAGTCAGAACACAGGTTCACTGCAGGCCAGATTCTGAAGCACTGATTGCTCAGGTGTGGCTGTTTAAGAAGCAAACGGAGAGAATCAGGGCGGGAACATACAAGCTGGAAAACTCCATTTTAACTGAGGGCAAGATAGCTGCAGCAAAACAGAAAGCAAAATGGCCGACGAACAAACTGAGTTTCAGAAACAGATATACAGAACCTTACATTACTCCCCCCTTAGGGGCAACCTCCGGATGACCTCAGACCAGGCTTATGTGGGTACCTCTGATGAAACTGACGGAGCAAGCGAGGAGCATTAACGTTATTGACTGGTTCCCATGAGTTGTCCTCCACTGGGTAGCCCTGCCATTTGATCAGATATTGTAACTGATTTCTATACAACCTGGAATCTAAAATCCTTTCCACCACAAATTCTTCCTGACCATCGACTAGCACTGGGTCAGGGCAAGGAGAAGAACGTCCAGGAAACGTATTGGGTGTTGCAGCCTTTAGTAGGGATACATGAAAGACAGGGTGGATTCTCATAGTTCTGGGCAATTGAAGACGACAAGCAACGGCACTTATAATCTTACTGATTTTATAGGGTCCAATGTACTTATGTCCCAACTTAGATGATGGAATCCTTAACTTAAGATTTCTGGTTGACAGCCAGACCAGGTCTCCTACCTTAAAAACTGGTGCAGGTTTACGAAATTTATCTGCTGCCTTCTTGTACCTTTCCTGAGCCGATTCCAGATTCTCCTTTAGAAGATCCATATTCTTCTGTAAAGTCGTGACTCTTTCAGCCACTGCTGGCAAAGGCGTCTCTATGGGAAATCGTGGTAGAATATTAGGATGATAACCTAAATTAGAGAAAAAAGGAGACTGTTTAGTGGAGGCACTCTGAGAGTTGTTGTAAGAGAACTCAGCCAATGGAAGTAGATCCACCCAATCATCCTGTAGGTGGCAGATAAAACAGCGGAGATACTGCTCCAGGGTTTGATTGGTTCGTTCGGTTTGTCCATTAGTCTGGGATGAAAAGCAGAAGAAAGGTTTACTTTAATGTCCAATGCTGCACAGAAATTTTGCCAAAACCTAGAAGTGAATTGCACCCCTCGATCCGAAATAACCTCATCCGGTACTCCATGTAAACGAAACACATCTTTAATCATCAAATCTGATGTCTGTTTTGCAGTGGGTAAGCCGACACAAGGGATAAAATGAGCTGCCTTTGTTAAACGATCAACCACCACTAGAATAGTGTTCTTCCCTTGAGAGGTTGGTAATTCGACAATGAAGTCCATAGAAATGGATCCCCACGGGCGGGACGGGGTGGGAAGAGGCTGTAACAGACCAGTTGGTGAAGAGCGAGGTGTTTTGCATCTTGCACAAACCTCACACGAAGTGACATAATCCAAAACATCCTTCCTACAAGTGGGCCACCAAAAGAAACGAGAAAGAAATTCCTGTGTCTTTAGAATTCCTCTATGCCCGGCTATTTTGGAATCATGAATGAGTTGCAATACTCTCAATCTGACTGTTTCAGGTATATACAGACGTTGTCCCAGAATCCACACACCATTCTTAAAGACAAGACTTACGTCCCTTGGGGTTGAGCCAAAAAAGAATCCGCATGGTATGCTTCCTTGATGTCTTTAATTAGGTCTTGATGATGAATCACTCCTAGGAATCTAGAGTCAGGAAGAATAGTCTTAGGAGGAGTAATTGGACGTGTCTCTGCTGAGTAAATCCTAGAGAGTGCATCAGCCTTTCCATTGCGCGATCCTGGTCTATAAGAAATAATAAAATTAAATTGGTTTAAGAAAAGATTCCAGCGAGCCTGGCGAGGAGTCAGGCACTTAGCCGACCTGATAAACTCAAGATTACGATGATCTGTCAGAACGACTATTTGCTGTGCAGCTCCTTGCAGAAGGTGTCTCCATTCTTTGAAGGCGGCAATAATGGCCAACAACTCTCTATTGCCCACATCGTAGTTCTTCTCAGCCGAAGACAACTGCTGGGAAAAGAAGGCACAGGGATGCAAGACATTCTTCTCACCTGTTCTCTGAGAGAGTATAGCTCCCACGGCACAGTCTGAAGCATCCACCTCTATTATGAAGGCAAGCTCTGGGTTGGGATGTACTAGAATAGGTGCAGTGGTAAATTTATCTTTTAGACGGGAAAATGCTTCCTGGGCTTGGGGAGTCCAGGAGAACTTAGACTCTTTCCGGGTAAGTTGGGTGATAGGTGACACTACCTCAGAGAAATTTCTAATGAAACATCTATAGAAGTTTGCAAACCCGATGAAGCGCTGTACCTCCTTCACATTTCTAGGACTTGGCCAATCATTGATGGCTTGGGTTTTACTTCCATCCATACTAATTCCTTGTGTAGACAGTACATACCCCAGAAATTGAATTTCGGTCTTATGGAATTCACACTTTTCAAGCTTGATGTAAAGATGATTTTGTCTTAGACGTTCCAAGACCATTCTCACATGTCCATGATGTTCCTCTGTGGAGTTAGAAAAAATTAAAATATCATCCAAATAAATTACCACGAATGTATCTAGGAGATCCCTGAAGATGTCATTCACCAAGTGTTGGAAAGTGGCTGGGGCGGTACTCAGACCAAAAGGCATAACCAGATATTCAAAGTGTCCATAGCGTGACCTGAATGCAGTCTTCCATTCATCCCCAGGTCTAATACGGACTAAGTTATAGGCCCCACGAAGATCTAGTTTAGAAAAAATTTTAGCATGTCGCACTCTCTCCAATAACTCAGGGATTAAAGGCAATGGATAACGGTTTCTAATAGTAACCTTATTAAGTTCCCTATAGTCTACACATGGTCTCAGGGATCCATCTTTCTTCTTTACAAAGAATATGGGTGCCCCTGCAGGAGATGAAGAGGGGCGTATGAAGCCCTTGGCTAGATTTTCGTCTATGTACTCTTTTAAAGCCTTCAGCTCGGGCCCCGCCAGGGGTAGATCTTACCAAAAGGTATCTCTGCTCCAGGCAATAATTCAATTGGACAATCATATGGACGGTGAGGAGGAAGCTGGTCAGCATTCTTCTTGTCACATAAATCCACATAGTCCTGGTATACAGCTGGTAATTCAGGGACTGACATGGTTCCTTTAGGAACAGAGCAAGCTGAAATTTTTTGACTCATCTGTTTCTCTGGGAAGTGTAATTCCTTGGTCTCCCAGTTAATGGTAGGATTCTGAGCCTGCAGCCATGGTAGCCCTAGAATAATGGGAAAGTGAGGAGAAGAGATAAGCATAAAGGACAGTTTCTCTTGATGATCTTTACCCATAAGAACCTTTAAAGGCTCTGTTTCCTGATCCACTGGTCCAGAGGTCAGCAGGGAGCCATCCACAGTTTCCATCTGTACGGGAGCAGCCTTCTTCACTGAACGTATTCCCTGTTTTAGAGCAAAGGAGACATCCATAAAATTTCCACTTGCACCTGAGTCGATCATGGCAGAGCTAGACACCCAGGCTGAGTCAACCCAGAGTTTGATGGAAAGAAAACAGTGAGAATTGTTTTTCTTACAACTCAGCTGGGACACCGCTGAGGAAACTTGAAAGATGGCAGCATTTACACAGTCAACGTCCTCAGAGGTAACGGAGTTTAAGTCCGAGAAATCAAGATCTGCTGCGGCAGCTATCTCTGGAGCCTGAGGCTCGGACCTGACAGATCCCCTCTCACAACACTCACAATGAATGAGTGCTGCAGTAGTCTTGCGAGAACGGCTGGGACAGTTAATAATAAAGTGCCCTGACTTACCACAGTAAAAACATAGATTCTCCTTAAAACGATGTTCCTTGCGTGCATCACTAACCCGTCGTAGCAAAGAGTCTACCTGCATGGGTTCAGGTTCAGGTTCCGTGTAATCCTATTCAAAGGTTCCTTAGCTGGAGAGGAAGGTAGGAAAAGGTTAGTACGATTGCTTTCGAACCATCTCTCTTGCCTGCGTTCAGTTAAACGAGTATCAATACGGATGCAGTAGTTAATAAAGTCACCTAACGCAGTGGGAGGGTCGGCACGAGCAAGTTCATCCTTAATTAGTGGGGATAACCCCTTTCGAAAAATAGATTTTTTGGCGGAATTGTCCCAGGTGGTATCAAGGGCCCATCTCCTGAAATCCAAGGCATATTCAGCTACTGAGTGCTTACCTTGGCGCAAAACTAACATGGCTGCTTCAGCTGTTGCACCTCGATTGGGGTCATCAAACACCTGCCCCATGGCTGAAATAAAGTCATCAAGGTGATTCAAACAATCATCCTCAGTCTCAATCAGAGGGTTTGCCCATATCAAAGCCTTGTTGGTAAGCAACATAATTATAGTAAGCACCTTAGATCGTTCAGTAGGAAATTGTGAAGCATGTGCAGAAAAAAAAAGATTACATTGATTAACAAATCCCCTGAATTTTTCACGTTCACCACCAAAACGAAAAGGGGGCAACTTGGGAATCCCAGAACTCGGGGCCATGGCAGGAGCCTGGACTCGCCCCTCTAGAACCTCAATCCTGGCTCGCAAATCCTGAGTAGTCTGTCCAACCACTTGCAAATTGTGATTATTTAGGTCCTGAAGATTTGTAAGACGGGTCTTTATATTCTGCAAATCTGCAAGGATATTATCAGTCACTCCACAAAGTTCCTTTATGCGGGCCTCCATTTTCCAGATCTTTTAAGACAGGATACTGGAAGAAGAGGAGAGAAAAAAAACAATAGTGTTCACCTGTGGCAACACTGAAGAAAGAAAAAACTTTAAGGGAACTGCTCACCTGGAATGGTTGTGAGAAGTCACAACCACTATCATCACAGAAAGCTTTCAACCAGACATCTGATATCCAGAGTTTCAGCAGACAAAAGAGAAGAGAAAAAAAAAAAACAATAGTGTTTACCTGTGATAACTCTGCAGAAAAAAAAACTTAAGGGAATTGCTCACCTGGAATGGTTGTGAGAAGTCACAACCACTGTTATCACAGAAAGTACAACCGGACATCCGATATCCACAGTACAGCAGACAAGCCTTTCCAGACCCAGCAGACACTAACGTTTGGCTTCAGAATCTTGTAATGTATGTGATACAGTTCATATAGCGTCTTGTGCTTGGGTGCGATGAAAATACTTGAGACACAGGTTGAAAAAGAAAGTCTTGTATTGCTTCATACAAATTGGCAAAAATAAACACACAGGTTGCAAACACAGAAGCAGGAGACACAGCAGGCCAAAGTAATCTAAGTTCATCAATAACTCTCCACAACAGATTCAGATCTTCTTCTATGTTACCGCAAGTCCATGCAACCGTGAGGCTTTCAAGAGCAGAGTTCAGAGTCCACAAGAGCTCCAGAGTTTCTCAGTAGAAATGGCTGGAGTACAAAGTCCAAGGCTTCAGGAGTCAGAACACAGGTTCACTGCAGGCCAGATTCTGAAGCACTGATTGCTCAGGTGTGGCTGTTTAAGAAGCAAACGGAGAGAATCAGGGCGGGAACATACAAGCTGGAAAACTCCATTTTAACTGAGGGCAAGATAGCTGCAGCAAAACAGAAAGCAAAATGGCCGACGAACAAACTGAGTTTCAGAAACAGATATACAGAACCTTACAACAGGTTGCAAACACAGAAGCAGGAGACACAGCAGGCCAGAGTAATCTAAGTTCATCAATAACTCTCCACAACAGATTCAGATCTTCTTCTATGTTACCGCAAGTCCATGCAAACGTGAGGCTTTCAAGAGCAGAGTTCAGAGTCCACAAGTGCTTCAGAGTTTCTCAGTAGAAATGGCTGGAGTACAAGGTCCAAGGCTTCAGGAGTCAGAACACAGGTTCACTGCAGGCTAGATTCTGAAGCACTGATTGCTCAGGTGTGGCTGTTTAAGAAGCAAACAGAGAGAATCAGGGCGGGAACATGCAAGCTGGAAAACTCCATTTTAACTGAGGGCAAGATAGCTGCAGCAAAACAGAAAGCAAAATGGCCGACGAACAAACTGAGTTTCAGAAACAGATACACAGAACCTTACACAAGGTCTAAGTCAGTAATTAGCAGCGTGTAATTCCTGGTACTTTCCAGATCTATCTCTGTGAGGTAAAACAAATCTCCCAACTTCTGTATATGCTTTACACTAACAATCGATTTACTCAGTCTGGAGTATGAGCGCCACGTGGAGAAATCCCTCGGCTGCTATCAGTGAGGTTATTAGTGGTCGTCTGAGGAAGGTTCTGTTGCTCTGAATGCAGTTGGATAAGTAATCAAGATCCACTGATGGCAGCTCCTCTGTAATCACCGACCAATGACGTTGCGGATGTGCTCAACGGGACACAAGTCCGGAGACGCTGCAGTTATGGTAGCACAATTAGGCCACACGGGCTGCTCACAGTAGCACCAGGAACATGATGTTTTCATGTTGGAAAACAACTAGGCCTTTTTGACTAAATGGTTGCACTCCTGGTTCCACTACAAAATCAATATCATGCCAAGCTGTTAGTAAACCTGGAATGAAAACAAGAGGGTTCCGGCTATTGTACATTATGCCACCCTACACCATAATCCCAGGAAAAGGACTAGTCTGATGTTCCCTCATGAAGAACTCTGCCTGCGTTGTCCACATGGTCTCCACACAATCCCTAGCTATTATTGCATTCAAGATGAAGAGGATAGATCTAAATTGCAGCCTTTAGTTTCCATCTGGAGATGATGTGGGCAATGCCATAGAAGAAGACTTCACGAGGGAACGTCATACTGGTCCTACTCCTGGGATCCAACACCTTTGGGATGAACTAGAACAGAGACAGTGAACCCATTCTTCTCCTCCAACATCGGGGTCTGATCTTACAAATGCTCTTCTGGATGAAGGGGCAAAATTCCAACAGACATTTCCAAAATCTTGTAGAAAGTCTTCCCAGAAGAGCGGGAGCTTTTACACTATATCTGCAGAGGGACCGACTCCATATTAATGTGAATGGATGTAGAATGTAGTCTATCGGAAATCTCCTGAAGTTGTAATGTGGAGGGGAGCACATACTTTGTCTATGTAGTGTTCCTAGGTAATGTAAGTTTTCCTGATAGGAGAGGATCCCAGAGTTGCGGATATGTGGCATAGTCAGGACCTAGTCCATAGAACAAGGCAGACATCTTATATTCAGTGTTTATTATGTTGCACAGTAATAGACAATCTACTGTGAATATTGACATCAGTTCCCTCTAGGAACTTTATGTACGGAGCCCGTATAATGGTGTCAGTTCATTTATTGCAGCTCGTTGAGATGGAACGCTGCCGCGCTGCAGAACACTCACTCATTATGAGCCGCTCAACAGATCTGCAAGTGTTTCTCCTATTGACATCTATAATGATTAATAAGGGAAGTCGTCCAAACCCTCGCACTGAATGTAACCTATTATGTGCTATTCATTTACCCAGAATTACGCAAAACAAACATGTTCTGTGGTTGTAGCCTCATGTTGTTCCTTCTCCTGGAGATATTATGTTTCTAGTGCATTATGGAACATACAGAGGTCCCAGTGCAAAATCTGAAACGGGGCCCCACCACCTAATATGTGCCAGCTACTTGTGTTGCACATACAGTATATCTATGAATTTATATTCTAGTTAAAGAAAATATGAAAGACATTGTGGAAGGAGATATGTATGTAAATTAGGAAACAAAATCTTTTTGGGAGTCTTATAAGTCATCTTTCACTGTGCTAGGTGTAATAAGGGGTATAGTACGTATATTGTGTAGATGAAAGAGTGTAGAAACAACTTCAATCCATGATTTTAAACTTCAAAGCTTCCAAAAATATAAATCACAGAATACGTAAATGATGTATAGAGGGAATGGAGGCTGAAAGCTCATACCTACCCCATCCAGGGGTAAAGACTGCCAGCAAGGAGCGCCAGTGCCCTAAAAATCTTAGATTCCTCCAGATACCCCTTTTTTCATTGATGACATCCCCTGATATCAACTTTACATCCCCTTGGCATTCTTTCAGCAGCTTCATCAGGTCGTCACCTGGAATGGCCTCCAACTGTCCTGAAGAAGTGCAAACCAGATGGGATCACATGTTGTTGTAGAATAGTGTGGTGTACCTTGTGTAATAATTATGTGGGTACTATGGAATCTGATTGCGTGGGATAAAACGAGTCTGAGACCAAAACTGAGACAAATAAGTGTAATTAGACAAAGCAAAAAGTAGAACACAAACTAACAGAGACTTTCCTGCAATTGTAATGAAGAGACAGCACAAAACATAAAAGTCCAGCAAACTTAGTAGCGGGGCGCGACCGCTAATTCAAACAAGTCCAGCAGTAATATGCAGCAAGAATGCGACCAGCACCTATACGTGGCAGTCCAGCAGAAGTTTGCAGCAAGAATGAGACTGACACTTATATGTGGAAGTCCAGAACCATGCAGATAGATGAGATGACACCTTTCATGGAAGTCCAGAAATACATGGGTGGAGCTTAACAGGGAGAAGGTCCTTAAATATACCTTTTGGGCTGAGAAGTCCCGTTCAAGTCCTGCAAAGAAGCCCACAGCAGATACAGTCTCAGAAGTTAGGACAGTAGGTAACCTCAGCCAGGATCCGGAAGCAGCTTAGAAGACTGAAGGCAACTGGAAGTGGTGAGGCAGAGCACCGAGTAACGAGCAGCAGCAGGAACTCCAGAGGCAAGCCAGGAGGTAGCTAAGAAGCAGACAGCAACAAAATACTCAGGCAAAGAGGATCTCCCAACCCGGACTTAAATAGCAGGACAGACAGAAATTTCCAGGACAGGGCAAAGTACCAGACTCCATCTTGGATAAGGCAGAACAGGCTCCAAGGAACATCCGGAATCCTTACACCTTGACTTTGAAATAAATCACCAGCTAATGCCCCCCCCTCCACCCATCACACCTCTACTACCGAGCTTCATAGTGGGTCCGACATGAAGAAACCATCTTGTCATAGAAAAATTAAAAATCATAAGGCCTCTAGAGTGGTGAAGGTTGGGGACATTCACCCCCTCCCCTCTCACACAGAGTCTCTAGAAGAGAAAGAGCTTACAATCTAAAACACTTTTTAAACTAGAACCACATGTTTAACATGGGGCAAGAGGAAATTTTGTGTAGCTGGGAGGTGAGAAAACTCTTTAAAACACCCAGTGAAGCTAGCATCCCCTGGTGTGGACAGGTAATTAAGACTGGTATATTTGCTGGCAATATACATGTAGTCGGGGTTTGTTTAATAAAAGGCGGAGAAATACCATTTCACAAGAACTAGCTTGTTTGGAACAAAAGACTGCTTCAGACACGTGGGCACCAGTGGAAAGTTATGAATATTGGGGTTTGTATGGGCTCGATATTGAGGGACATACATTTTCAACTTCAGAACTAATAGGGGAAGAACATGTATATTTTTTCATAACTGTAAAACATGTCAGTCAGCCCCAAATTAATAGTGACCAGATAGTTGACAACAGCCATGCCATGTTTTCTATCTGTTTTCCAACCGAAGAGCTCCCTTTCGCTAAGCTCTGAGCCATCTCTGTAACCAGCGCTTAGAAAGCTTCATTTGTTAATCCTGTTTATTTTATGTAATTGGATATGCAGTATTGTTTTGTCCCCTTTGTAAAATCTTTTGTATATATTTTTTTATAAACAGCCTATCTTTCTGGATTAAGTAAAAAATGTAATAGTTCTGTTCCTTTTGTTCTGTAAACCACACCCTTAAAAAACATACGCTACCTTTTGGGTGTACAATCGGCCTGTATAAATGATTGGTGGTGGCAGCGAGTACTTAGTTTTCTTTTTGTGGAGCTGGCAGTGGCCATAACGGGGATATATACATATATTCCATGTGCTTGAATCGGT
This sequence comes from Oophaga sylvatica, assembly GCA_033576555.1. Taxonomy (NCBI): domain Eukaryota; kingdom Metazoa; phylum Chordata; class Amphibia; order Anura; family Dendrobatidae; genus Oophaga; species Oophaga sylvatica. The sequence goes on along the minus strand of JARQOD010000006.1, from coordinate 426,667,485 downwards.
TGTATATATACACCAGATGCTCACTGTGAGTTCCCCAACAACCGACATAGTAGTGGTAACAGTCGCAGCCTCTTCCGTTAATCGTCTGTCAAATGCGTAATTGTCCTCACGATAGGGGGAAGCAGAGGGCACTTAGTGACAAAAAGGTAACTGTAATGCTGCTGCAGTGCAGTCTAGCGCAACCTACACCAGGGGATGCTGGTGAGAGAAGAGAGGTTGCACACACAGCGTAACACCATTGAGCAGCAGCCCAAGCGCCACCAGGTGGCGAAAGAGTGGTCAGACGAGCCGAGTCATAAACAGTCAGGACAAGAAGTACCAGAGGTCACAGCAATACACATGGTCAAATACAAGCCAAAAGTCAGAGCCGGACAGGAGAAGAGATAACCGAGAAGAGAGGCAGTAAAACAGGTCAGAAGACAAGCCGGGTCACATACCAAAGGTCCAAGCACAGGGAGCGAACACTAAGACAAGCGGGTGGCAGGAAAGGGAAGTCACGGGAACAGAGTAAACGGGCAGAGGACAAAACACGGTATCAAGGGGTCAGCTGCTCTAGCCTGGAAGCATGAACTATCACTAACATTCGTCTGCAGGCCACAGCAGACTGAAATAGCCCCACAGAACCCAAAATAAGGCAGAGAAGGTTAACCCCCGCATGACCAGACCGAGGAGAGAATAACATGAAATAAACCCCGGCCTGGATCATGACAGTACCCCTCCCTCAATGGGGGGCCACCAGACCCCCAGGTTTACCTGGATAACGAGTGTGAAAGGCCTAGACCAACCGATCCACATGTACCAAAAGCGCCGGCACCCATGACCGATCCTCAGGACCATAACCCTTCCAATGGACCAAATACTGAAGAGAACGGCAGAGCATACGAGAATCCACAACCCGTTCCATCTCATACTTGGTCTGGCCATCTACCACAATAGGTGGCGGGTGCGAGGGGAGGGAAACTCATCTGAGGAAGACACCGACGGCTTCAGAAGCGCCTTATGGAAAACATTAGGGATCCGCAACGACGAAGGCAGGCGCAGGCGAAAGGCCACCGGATTAACCACCTCTAAAATTTCATAAGGACCAATAAACTTTGGACCCAAGTTAGCTGAAGGAATCCTCAACCTTATATTCTTGGTGCATAACCATACCTTATCCCCACCTGGAAAGCAGACCCCACCAAACGTTGTTTGTCCGCAAAAAAAATTGTACTTGATCTGAGCCTTCCCAATGTTTCTCTGAACCTCCCTCCAGACCTCCCCCAACCGCTGAAATGCTGAATCCGCCCCTGGACACCCCGAATCCAGCCAGGAAAACTAACCAAAGTGAGGGTGAAACCCATAGTTGCAAAAAAATGGGGAAGTACCAGTGGATTGATTGACACAATTGTTGAAAGCGAATTCTGCCATGGGTACCGAAGAGCACTAATCATCCTGTCTAGACGTGACAAGACACCGCAATATCTGCTCCAAAGACTGATTGGTCCTTTCAGTCTGACCGTTGGTCTCGGGATGATAGGCCAACGAAAAGGTCAGACTGATACCCAGACTTTTACAAAAAGCCCTCCAGAATTTCGACACAAACTGCACCCCTCTATCAGACACCACACTGACAAGCACACCATGCAATCGGACCACATGATCAATGAATAATTTTGATAGAGTCTCAGTATTAGGACGACCCGCCAATGGTACAAAATGTGCCTGTTTACTGAACCTATCAACAATTACCCAGATCACTGTTTTGCCATTAGAGGGGGGAAGATTGGTGATAAAATCCATGGACAGATGAGTCCACGTGGGGTCTATCTATAATTGGCAATGGCACCAATTCCCCGGCTGGCTTGTTATGGGAGGTTTTAGTGCGGGCACAAGTTTCGCATGAGGACACAAACCCAGTGACATCAGAAGCCAACGAGGGACACCAAAACAGCCTAGTGATGGCTTTACACATGGCCGAGATTCCAGGATGTCCACTCAGAGCCGAGCCATGGAACTCCCGAAGCACCCTTAACTGGACAGGAACGAAGAACTTATTTATTAGGTACGGACGGAGGAGCAAGAGATTGGGCCTCACAAATCTCCCACTCCAATGCCGAGGAAACCGCAGCCACCACCACTCCGCACTGAAGAATGGAGGAAAGAGGTTCAGGAGGTGATATTAGATCCAGGCTGCGAGATAAGGCATCAGCCTTACATTCTTGGACCCCATTCTTGGACCTGAAAGTGATGGAAAACTGAAATTGAGAAAAAAAAAGTGACCACCTCGCCAGTCTCGGGGTTAAACATTTGGCGGACTCGATGTAAGACAGGTTCTTGTGGTCCGTAATGACAGTGATACAATGGACAGCCCCCTCCAAAAAATGCCTCCATTCTTCAAACGCCAATTTAATGGCCAATAGCTCCGGATACCCACATCATTATTCCATTCAGCAGAGGAAAATTTTTTTGAAAAGAAGGCACAGGGTCTCAAATTAGTTAATGTGGTGGGCTCCTGGGACAACATCACTCCCACTCCCACCTCGGAGGTGTCCACCTCCACAATAAACGGTTTAGACAAATCAGGTTGAATCAGCAAGGGGCAGACATGAAGCAGTTTTTTAATGAAGAAATTGCCACCAAAACTGGAGCTGATCAGTTTTTGAGATCAGCCCCCTTATGAGTAAAATCAGTGTGGGGTTTGACCACCTGGGAAAACCCCTTGATTAATTTTTTATAGTAATTAGCGAAACCCAGAAAGTGCTGAAGACCATTGACATCTCTGGGATGCACCCAATCCACAATAGCCTGTACCTTTCTAAAGGTCCATATGAAACCCCTCAGCCAATAAAATGACCCCTAGAAAGGACAATTCTTGAGCAAAAAATACACATTTCTCCAGTTTAGCAAAGAGTGAGTTATCTCTGAGCCTCTGGAGAACAGTATGGAGGTGACCCATGTGACTCTGTTTATCAGAAGAATATATGAGGATATCATCCAGATAAACTACCATGAAGCGCCCAATAAAATCTGAGAAAACATGATTAATGAAATTCTGGAATACTTCTGGAACGTTAGTCAGGCCAAAGGGCATAACCAAATTTTCAAACAACCCCTCAGAGGTGAGAAATGCAGTTTTTCACTCATCCCCTTCCCGCATACAGATGAGATTATATGCTCCCCTGTGGTCCAACTTAGAGAACCACCTAGCCCCCGCCAATTGATTGTACAAATCAGGTATAAGTGGGAGGGGATAAGTGTTCCTTACAGTGATTTTATTAAATTCTCGAAAATCGAGGCATGGGCGTAAATCACCATATTTTCTTAACGAAAAAGAACCCCCGCCGCCAAGGGGAAACAGATGGCCCAATGTGCCCTTTACAAAGGCTATCAGAGATATACTCCTTCATAGCAGCCCGCTCAGGGCCAGAGAGATTGCGCAGATGGGCCTTGGGAAATTTGGCACCAGGAACAAGATCAACCGCACAATCGAATGGCGGTGTGGTGGTAGAACCTCAGCCTCCTTTTCGGAGAACACATCCTCAAAGTCATTCAGGTACTCTGGAATACCCTCCAGACTGACGGATAACACAGATACAGAAACAAGACATTTCTTAGAACAATAGGAACCCCAGTTCACAATGTTCCGAGCTTCCCAGTCAATGACCGGGTTACGTACAGATAACCAGGGGAACCCCAACACCGATACTGCCGGCAGATTATCCAGAAGAAAACATGAAATACGTTCCTTGTGCAAGGAACCCAATTTCAGGAATGACTCCACAGAGACAAATTTAATGACATTCTTAGCCAGCTGTGTGTTGTCAATGGCAATAATATGAATAAGAGTCTCCAGCCTAACTGTCCCTAACTTACAATTGGTCACCAAGTTAGAGTCAATAAAGTTCATAGATGACCCGCAGTGCATGAAAGCAGAAGTGGATGTGAAGCAACTCCCACAACTAAGTTCCACTTCCAACATTATTTTAGAGAATGAGGAAAAAGGTACCTGAGAGTCTGGGTGACCTCCTAGACAATCACCCAGACTCAGCCACTTGTTAGTCAGTGGACAGTAGGGACAGTCCTTTCTCCAATGTCTGGGATCTCCACTGTAACAGCACAGCTTTCCTTCACGTCGCCTTGAGGTTGATGGCCCCCACCTCCATAGGTTCAGACAGTGGCAAAGCAACAGGATTAGCAGGGTGTAACTGATCCTCTCATGGGCGTACCCAGGATCAAAACTAGGGGGGGGGGCAAGCCATGGTTGTTCAGGTTGTAAACTGTTAGAACGAAAAAGGTGAATGAAACGAAAATTGACCAGCCCCTGTATACGTCACCAGCCACAGCCCAGTACCTGTATATACTTAAGGCCCAGCCCAGCACCTTTATATACATCTCCAGCACCTGTATATTTGTATATACATCACCAGCACCTGTATATACATCACCAGCCCCAGCACCTGTATATACATCATCACCCAGCACCTGTATATACATCACCAGCCTAGCACCTGTATATCTGTATATACATCAGCCCCAGCCCCTGTATATACATCAGCCCAGCCCAGCACCTGTATATACATCACCAGCCCAGCACCTGTATATACATCACCAGCCCAGCACCTGTATATCTGTATATACACCAGCAGGCCAGCACCTGTATATACATCACCAGCCCAGCACCTGTGTATACATCATAAGCCCAGCACCTGTATATACATCACCAGCACCTGTATATACATCACCAGCCCAGCACCTGTATATACATCACCAGCCCAGCACCTGTATATACATCACCAGACCAGCACCTGTATATCTGTATATACATCACCAGCCCAGCACCTGTATATACATCCCCAGCCCAGCACCTGTATATACATCACCATCCAGCACCTGTATATACATCACCAGCCCAGCACCTGTATATACATCACCAGCCCAGCACCTGTATATCTGTATATACATCACCAGCCCAGCACCTGTATATACATCACCAGCCCAGCACCTGTGTATACATCACCAGTCCAGCACCTGTATATACATCACCAGCACCTGTATATACATCACCAGCCCAGCACCTGTATATCTGTATAAACATCACCAGCCCAGCACCTGTATCCGTCACCAGCCCAGCACCTGTATACGTCACCAGCCTCCAGCCCAGCACCTGTATATACATCATCAGCCTCCAGCCCAGCACCTGCATATACATCACCAGCCTCCAGCCCAGCACCTGCATACATCACCAGCCTCCAGCCCAGCACCTGTATACGTCACCAGCCTCAAGCCCAGCACCTGTATATACGTCACCAGCCTCCAGCCCAGCACCTGTATATACATCACCAGCCTCCAGCCCAGCACCTGTATATACATCAGCCCCAGCCTCCAGCCCAGCACCTGTATATACGTCACCAACCCCAGCCCAGCATTGTATATACATCAGCCCCACTGCATTACAGCACCTGTGTATACATCACCAGTCCAGCACCTGTATATACATCACCAGCACCTGTATATACATCACCAGCCCAGCACCTGTATTGTTATGTTTCGGTAGCTGAGGAGTGCAGGTAAAAAAGGAAATACACCAGAGCAGTTGGAATCTATGAGATTGCAGTACCCTGACTAACCACCACAACTAGAGGCAGCCGTGGAGCGTTCCTACGTTGGTCCTAGATGCCTCGTCACAGCCTGAGAAACTAACTACACCTAAAGATAGATATAGGAAAGCTATCTGCCCCGGAGCAGAACCCCAAAGATATTAGAAAGCCCCCAAACATGTAATGGCAGTTAGACAAGATGAAATACTGACACAGAAAAAATAGTATGAGCAAACGCTGGGGCCCAAACTAACTAAATAGAAAAGGATAGGAAGGGTACTTACTGCAATCCCAGAAAACCCTGAAAAGCGCCAACTCTACTAATTTCAAAAATACCTGAGATCACACGACCTCTACCACCTAAATTAGTTCTCTGGTGTAACAAAATCAAAACAGCAGCCACTGAAAAAACTGGAAAAAGCAAAAGTACAAACATCAGTGGCTGAACAAAACTGAGAGGGCAGAAGCCCCCGAGGGGACCCTGAAGGCCCCCACAGAAGTGCAGGACAAAATGCAAAAATATAGCACAAACACAAAAGAAGAAAATGTCTTATCTGTTAGCAGGAGATGCAGACACGACACAGCAGGCTACAAGGGAAACTGGAATAAAGGATTCAGACCAGAACAATTGATCACCGGCAACCCTGATGGGAAAGTGACTCCCTTATATAAGACCAGTCAGTAACACCTGATTCCCAGTCCTCACAATCTTCACTGAACAGACCAGCACCGCTTGTAACCACCAGAGGGAGTCTCTGCTCAGAACTCATCTCAAACCCATTCACAACAGTACCCCCCCCTTGAGGAGTGGTCACCGAACCCTCATTTGAGCAACCAGGTCGGTCAGGATGAGTTCTATGATACGCACGGATGAGTCTCCTAGCATGGATGTTCGAAGCAAACACCCAAGAATTGTCTTCCTGACCATAACCTCTCCACTTAACCAAATACTGGAGTTTCCGTCTAGAAAAACGAGAATCTAATATTTTCTCAATCACATACTCCAGATTGCCCTCAACCAAAACAGGGTCAGGAGGCACAGCAGCAGGAACCACTGGCTCAACAAACCTCTTCAACAAGGACTTGTGGAACACGTTATGGATCTTAAATGTCCCTGGAAGAAGCAAACGAAAAGAAACAGGATTAAGAATCTCAATGATCTTATAAGGTCCAATGAACCTAGGCTTAAATTTAGGAGATGCTACTCTCATAGGAATATTCTTTGAGGACAACCAGACCAAGTCCCCCACTTTAAACCGAGGACCATCAGTCCTATGCCGGTTAGCAAACCGCTGGGCCCTCTCCTGAGAGAGGGACAACCTCTCCACTACCTGGTCCCAAATCTGTTGCATACGCTCCACAACAGAGTCAACACCTGGACAGACAGAAGCCTCCGTCTGTCCTGAAGAAAATCGAGGGTGAAACCCAGAATTACAGAAAAACGGAGACATCAAAGTGGCAGAGCTAGCCCTATTATTAAGAGCAAACTCAGCCAAAGGTAAAAAAGAGACCCAGTCATCCTGATCAGCAGACACAAAGCATCTAAGATAAGTCTCCAATGTCTGGTTTGTTCTCTCAGTTTTGACCATTGGTCTGAGGATGAAATGCCGAGGAGAAAGACAATTGAACACCCAGTTTAGAACAAAAAGTCCTCCAAAATCTGGAAACAAACTGGACTCCTCTGTCAGACACAATGTTCTCAGGAATGCCGTGTAAACGAACCACGTGCTGAAGGAACAACGGCACCAATTCAGAGGAGGAAGGCAACTTAGGTAATGGCACAAGATGTATCATTTTGGAAAACCTATCACAAATTACCCAGATGGTGGTCATTCTCTGAGAAACAGGAAGGTCGGAAATGAAATCCATAGAGATATGGGTCCATGGTCTCTTGGGCACAGGCAATGGCATCAACAAACCACTAGAGCGAGAGCAAGGCTTGGAGCGAGAGCAAGTCCCGCAGGACTGCACAAATTCCCTGACATCACGAGACAAGGTAGGCCACCAAAAGGACCGACTAACCAAGTCTCTGGTACCAAAAATTCCGGGATGCCCAGCCAATGCGGAACAATGAATCTCAGACATCACACTCTTTTTCCACTGGTCCGGGACAAACAATTTTCCAACAGGGCAGCACTCGGGCCTATCCTCCTGACACCCCTCCAGAGCAAGTCTCAAATTGGGCGAGATGGCGGAAAGAACTACACCTCTTTCAAAATAACAGAAGGATCAGATAACTCAGGAGAGTCCGCAAGGAAACTCCTCGAGAGGGCATCCGCCTTAACATTCTTAGTGCCAGGAAGAAAGGAAACCACAAAATTAAAACGTGTGAAAAACAAGGCCCACCTGGCCTGTCTAGGATTGAGTCGCTTGGCAGATTCCAGATAGACCAGATTCTTATGGTCCGTAAGGACCACCACCTGATGTTTGGCTCCTCCAGCCAATGTCTCCACTCTTCAAAAGCCCACTTCATGGCCAATAACTCTCGATTACCCACGTCATAATTACGTTCAGTAGGAGAAAATTTTCGAGAGAAAAGGGCACAAGGGTTACTTTTAGAGGTCTCTGGATCTTTTTGGGACAAAACGGCACCTGCCCCAATTTCAGAGGCATCAACCTCCACCTGAAATGGCAGAGAAACATCAGGCTGCCGTAGAACAGGAGCAGAAGTGAATCTCTGCTTAAGTTCCTGAAACGCAGAGACTGCCTCAGGAGGCCAATTCACCACATCAGAACCCTTTCTGGTCAAATCAGTTAATGGTTTAACAATAACCGAGAAATTACCAATAAATTTACGATAAAAATTGGCAAAACCCAAAAATCTCTGAAGAGCCTTTAATGAAGTAGGTTGGACCCAATCACAGATGGCCTGAACCTTGACCGGGTCCATTTCAATAACAGATGGGACAAAATGAATCCCAGAAATGAGATCCTCTGTACGCCAAAAAGACACTTTGATCCCTCACATACAGAGCATTCTCTCTCAAAATCTGGAACACAGTTCGAACATGTTTCACATGAGAGTCCCAGTCATTAGAAAAAATCAAGATATCATCCAAATAAACAATCAGAAATTTGTCCACAAAATCCCTGAAAATGTCATTCATGAAGGACTGGAAGACGGAAGGAGCATTAGTGAGCCCAAAGGGCATCACAAGGTACTCAAAATGCCCTTCAGGGGTATTGAATGCCGTCTTCCATTCATCCCCGTGCTTAATGCGAATAAGGTTATACGCCCCCTGAGGTCAAGCTTGGTAAACCAAGTAGCGTTTTTCACCCTGGAAAACAGGTCAGAAATCAAGGTAACGGGTATTGATATTTCACAGTAATATTGTTCAAGAGACGATAATCAATACCCCTTAAAACCATTTTTTTGGCCACAAAGAAAAAACCGCCCTAAGGGTGAAGGGAGGCTGATATGACCCTTCTCCAATGATTCCTTATTAAACCGCTAGCGTCTTTCAGGTAAGAAGTTAAAAGGCGACCTTTAGGGAATTACTACCCGGACTAATTCAATAGCGCATCAAGCTCCTATGGGGAGGCAAGGTAGATTTACTTTCACTAAACACATCAGAAAAAATCAATCAAAATCAGAACATCCTGAACCGGGGGAGGCAAAAAAACAGGGTTTGTATTAACACATTGGCACCCCAACGGTTACAGACCAGATTTCCAATCCAAAACAGATTATAACGTAACCAAGGGAAACCCAACGAAATTCATGCAGATTATATAGAACCAAAATTTGCAGCATCCTGGTGATCAGTTCAACCCTCATTTCACCTGAGTAGAAAACGGGTTTATTTCTCAGCCAAAGGGGTAAATCATCCCCTAGGGGAAAGACTTCTTAGGGTTCAAGGGAAACCCACAACGTTTAGCAAAAATATAATCCACAGGTAATCTCTCCAGAATAACGAAAGCCTTAGCAGAAAAAAGGAAGAGGCATATCAAGTGACAGTTAATAAAAACTTAGTCTGAACATACCCAAGACAAGAGCGTGCAAAACGTCTTCCCCGTTTTGGGAAGACTGAATCTGAGAGGCATCACCACGTAGAAACATAAACCATTGCCTTTCGAACTCATGACCTGTGCCCCAACCCCACTTTCACCTGCGGGTTCAAACGGTTCACAACAAACCATTCCACGCATAACTTCCCCTCACGCAAATCTGTCATTTAATCGAAATGCAATAGAACTTGAGACCAGAGGGGACAGGAATCCCACATAACATCCTTTACATTACGAAGACCCTTCCGGAAAAGGGTGCCAAAGCGCGTCATTCCATTTGGTCGGACTGCCCACCTGGAACTCTGACGTAAACTCACGTCAAAGGCCCCGATTAAGCAAACAAGGCTTTTTCACTTGATCGTGCTTAGGTCATCGTACAATAACCCCAAAGCCTGAAAAAATGCATCAACACACTCAAAAGGTCCCCAGGTCGGGAAAAAGCCCAATCCTGAGGATCCCGCGCAGGAGAGAGATGAAATTTGAACCTGCTGCCTGCGTTCCCGAGGACTTAGATTTTAAGGAAAAAAACAATTTACAATTATTTTTGAAATTCTAAACTTAGCTCGATCCCCAAAAAAATCTGGCATGGGGATCCTAGGTTCCCCAACAGCAAACCCTAGCAATATCAGCAATACCTGAACCTCGTGGCAACTATCCCACACCAGACAACTGTGCAAACTCCATTGAAGAAAAAATCCTCCCCCACCCAAGATACAGGGGGAAAAAAAAAAAAATGCAACAAATAGAAAAATACTTGACACCTGAAACCTTTTTTCTTTCACAATATTTTTTCCCTTCTGTGAGTCCAACAAATTTCAATTTTAGGGCCGGGTGATACGTTAGTTCGGTACTGAGGGGTGCAGGTAAAAAAGGAAAACACCAAGCAGTTGGAACTATGAATTTGCATACCCTGACTAACCACCACAAATAAGGCAGCCGTGGAGCGTCCCTTGGTCCTAAGCGCCTCGTCACGCCTGAAAACTAACTACACCTAAAGATAGATTAGGAAAGCATCTGCCCCGGAGCGAACCCCAAAGATATTAGAAACCCCCAAACATGAATGGCGGTTAGACAAGATGAAATATGACACAAAAAAATAGAGGCAAACCGGGGCCCAATTAACTAAATAGAAAAGGAAAGGAAGGGTACTTACTGCAATCCCAGAAAACCCTGAAAAGCGCCAACTTACTCATTTCAAAAACACCTGGTCACACGACCTCTACCCTAAATTAGTTCTCTGGTGTAACAAAATCAAAACAGCAGCCCTGAAAAAACCGGAAAAGCAAAAGTACAAACATGGGCGAACAAAACTGAAGGGCGAACCCCGGAGGGGACCCTGAAGGCCCCCACAGAAGTGCAGACAAAATGCAAAAATATAGCACAAACACAAAAGAAGAAAAGTTTATCTGTTGAGGAGTGCAGACATAACAGCAGGCTACAAGGGAAACTGGAATAAAAAGGATTCGACCAGAAAATTGACACCGGCAACCCTGAGGAAAGTGACTCCCTTATATAAGACCAGTCATAACACCTGATTCCGTCCTCACAATTCACTGAACAACCAGCCCGCTTGTAACCACCAAGGGAGTCTCTGCCAGAACTCATCCAAACCCATTCAAACACTGTATATCTGTTAAACATCACCACCCCACCTTGTAAACCGTCACAAGCCCAGCACCTGTATACCTCACCAGCCCGGCCCTGTATCATCACCAGCCCCAGCCCAGACCTGTATATACATCATCACCTCCCGCCCAACCTGTTATACTCACCACCTCCCCCAGCACCTGCATACATCACTGGCCTCCAGCCCAGCACTGTATACTCACCCACCTCACCCCAGCACCGATATAGTCCCGCCCCAGCCCCGCACCTGTATATACGTCACCCGCCTCCAGCCCAACCTGTAATACACACCCCACCCCAGCCCAGACCTGAAATTATTTCCCAAACCCCCCCCAGCATTTTATCATCAGCCCCACGCTTTTCAGGTGTGGCCGCTGGGCTGAGATTTTACTTTAAACATCTTTCTGGATCAATTATTATTATTTACACTCATCTGGCGTTGAGGACCACCCAGTCCCAAGAGCCGGCTCCCTGATTGATGATCCCCCACCCAACCTAATCCACGTATTGCAGCAGGAGGCATCAGGCACGGTGGGTAGGGATGTGTCCTGCCGGACTCCCGTCCTGATACGTTGAGGCTGCAGCTCTCAAACAAACTGCTGCGGGGCCCGCAGCCAGGGGCGGGAGAGCAGAGCGCACTCTCTCCGCCCACAAAGAATGTCCTGACATAAACGTCGGACGTTCTAACCCCTATGTGCTCGCAAGCACCTTTTAAAGGGCCGGCAGAAGAAAAAGGGGCGGGTGGCCTCATCATGAAGGTGCGCGCCGGGCGCCCCGCTTCTAGGGGGGGCGCTGCCCCCCTGTCCCATGGGGGTACGCCCCAGGACCTCTCGCTGTTAACACCTCTCTCACACAGCCCGACCTACGGATCGCCTGAGTCATGCTTCTTCTTGACTGGGTGGTGGATGGAGACCAAGCTCCTTCAGGTGATCCCACAATCCCCCTGAATGAACCCTCAGGCAGGGTATCCCAGAAACCTCAGGTAAGATGAACCGGACATACCATTAAGCGGAGCGCTTCCCTTAACCAGACCCAAATAGTGCCTTTGCCACCCTAACAGGTCCGTTCTCATAGATAATCCTAGGGCTTTAAACCCCTTCATGCCCAGCCTATTTTGACCTTAAAGCCCTTTTGCTGTTTTTTGCAATTCTGACCATGTCCCTTTATAGGTAATAACTCCGGAACCTTCAACGGATCCTAGGTTCTTAGATTTTTTTTTTTCGTGACAATTGGGCTTCAGTTTTGGTAAATTTAGGTCATAATTTTTGATTTATTGTGAAAAAAATGGAAATTTGGCAAAAATTTTTTGCAATTTTCAAAATTTGAATTTTTATTCTGTTAAACGGAGAGTTTGGACTAAAATAGTTAATAAATAACATTTTCCACATGTTACTTTACTCAACATTTTGGAAACAAAATTTTTTTTTGTTAGGAAGTTAAAGGGTTAAAAGTTGACCACGATTTCACATTTAACAACAAAATTTACAAAACCATTTTTTTTAGGGACACTCACTTTGAAGTCCTTTGAGGGGTCTATATGGCAAAAATACCCAAAATTACCCATTCTAAAAACGCACCCTCAAGCTACTCAAAATACATTCAAGAAGATTAAACCCTTCAGGTGCTTCACAGGAACTAAAGCAACGGGAAGGAAAAAATGGACATTTAAATTTTTTCCAACAAAAATTTTTTGTTTAGCATCAATTTTTTATTTTACATGGGCAACAGGAGGGAAGGAGCGCCCTTTGACTTTTTTAAAGGGAAAAAATTGCTCCAATCATTAGCGGACACCATTCGTTTTGGAACCCCTGTGTGCCTAAACTTTAGCTCCCCTAAGGAATTATAGATCACCGTGAGCACTTTGAACCCCCCGGTGCTTCACGAAGTTTATAACGCAGAGCCGTGAAAATAAAAAAAAAATTTTTTTCCTAAAAAAGATTTTTTTAACCCGCAATTTTTTTTTTAAAAAAAGGGTAACAGAGAAATTGGACTCCAAAAGTTGTTTTACAGTTTGTCTTGAGTACACTGGTAAACCCCAATTTTGGGGGGGGGGAACCACTTTCGGGCACACGTCGGGTCGAAAGGGATGTAAACGCTTTGAAATGCCGACTTGAGGAATGGTCAGCGGGCATTTGTTTTGTTTGCAGAGCCCCGGGCCTAAACAGTGAAACCCCCCACAATGACCCCATTTTGGAAACTAGACCCCGAAGTAACTTATCCGATGTGTGGTGAGCACCTTGAACCCCCACGGCTTCACAAAAGTTTTAATGCAACCATGAGAAAAAAAATCTTTTTTTCCTGAAAACTGATTTTTTTTTAAACCCCAATTTTTTATTTCACAAGGGCAACGGGAAATTGGCCCCAAAATTTGTACGTTTGTCCTGAGTACACTTACCCCAAGTGGGGGGGGAACCACTGTTCGGTCACAGTTGGGGCCGGAAGGGAAGTATGACGTTTTGAAATGCCGACTTTAATGAATTTTGGGGCTCAGTTCGTTTGAGAGCCCCCGGATTGCCTAAACATAGAAACTCCCCACAAGTACCCATTTTGGAACTAACCCCCAAGGACTTATTAGTGGGTTGAGCATTGAACCCCAAGGGCACATAGAAGATTATAACGCCCGGCAGAAAATAAAAAAATCATATTTTTTCCACAAACAGGGATCTTTTTTGTCCCCAATTTTTTTTTTTCCCAAGGGTAACAGAAAAATTTGACCCCAAAATTTGTTGTACTTTGTCCTGATACGGATTCCCATATGGGGAGAAAACTACGTAGGGCAACGTCTGGGCTGAAGGGAAGTAGTGACTTTTTAATTCCGACTTGATGGAATGGCTGGGGGTCATCTTCGTTTGCAGAGCCCATGATGTCCTAAACAGTAGAAACCCCCCAAGTCCCCATTTTGGAAATAGCCACCCAAGGAACTTATCTAGATTTTTTATGAGCACTTTCAACCCCAAAAGTGCTTACAGAAGTTTAAACCCAGACCCCTGAAAATAAAAACATTTTTTTTTCCCAAAAAATAATATTTTAGCCCAAAATTTTTTATTTTCACAAGGTAAAGGAGAAATGGGACCCCAAAAGTTTGTTGTCCTGTTTGCGATCGTGGTACCCATATGTTGGGGGGAACCACTGTTTGGCACATCGGGGCCGGAAGGGAAAGTGTGACTTTTGTAATTCCGACTTGATGAATGGTCTGCGGGCGTCACTTACGTTTGCAGAGCCCATGATGTGCCTAAACAGTAGAAACCCCCCAAGAGACCCCATTTTGGAAACTAATCCCCCAAGAACTCCCTTAATGTGTGGTGAGCATTGAATCTCCAATTCTTCACAGAAGTTTATAACGCAGGCTGTAAAATAAAAAATCATTTTTTTTTCCACAAAAATAATTTTAAGTCCCAATTTTTTTTTCCCAGGGTAACAGGAGAAATTTAGCCCCAAAGTGTTGGATTTTTCCTGATACAAGAACCCAATGTGGGGTAAAACCACTGTTGGCTTTTTGAGGCAAAATTTGTTCATGTGGCATTGCCACGAAGATGTCGGGGTTTTGCACATTTTTGACTCTCACGCTGAGCTGCTGTTCTTTGGTTTGGCAGCTAGGGAGTTAATTTGTCTGTGCCCGTTGGGACTGGTTGAAGTTTCTCCCCTGCAATTGATATTTTTGATTGGTTTCCTTTAAATTTCTGGTTGTCTGCTTGGGAGTTCCATTGAAACCTCATAAACCCCACAGATAGGAATGAATCTGTAAGACTTTAGTTGTGGCCCTTAGTTGTTCTAAGCCAACTTGGTAGAGTTTATTTCCCAGACCATTTGTTTCCTTTGGTGTTTGAGTTTATGCAAGCGAGTGTTTCCCTGTCTTCTTAAATGTCCTAATCTGTGTATTTAGCTAAGATCAGCCATACCCTTTGGTGGTATCAGGATCCTTCTTAGGACTGATACAGGTTAAAGGGGTTTGAAAGACAGGGTTAGGTGGTGACTTGGACCTCGAACCATACATACCTCCAAGGTGGGGATTAGTTAGGACCCCGTTTAGGGTCAGGTTAAACCCCCGTCCACCCTTTCCTGTTTCAGCCATCAAGTCCCAAGATTAACCCTGAGTTCAGCAGATATGTGTCGTAAATTATTTAAACTTACATGTGAGTTGTATAATTGTTTATGGAGTGTTTTCCTGTAATTAATAGTTTATGACATTGTAAATATATTGACAGCGTGACAATTTGCAGGAATCAATGGTGGTGCCAGTCGATATGGAGACCCCCTGATGTCCCTAAAAGTGGAAACCCCTCAATTCTAACTCCAACCCTAACCCCAAACACCCCTAACCCAAAAAAAAAACCCCCTACACACCCCTAACCCTTCCAAACCCTAAACCCATAACCCCAACAACCCCTAACCCTAATGCCAACCCTAACCCCAAAACACGCTAACAAATCTAACTCTAACCCAAAACCACAAACCTAACCCTAATTCCAACCTAACCCAATTCTAAACCCAAAATCCAACCCTAACCCAAATTCTAACCTAACCAATCAAACCCTAACCCAATTTCTAACCCTAAGGTAACCCTAACCCTAAGGCTAACCCTAACCCTATTCAAACCCAAAACCCTAAGGCTGGTTATTTGCTTTTACCAAGCCCTTCAACCATACTTGCGGGCTGTTAACGGTAAAACATACGCATCGCGTTGCAACCTGCTACCAGATGTCAGCAAATGATTCATCTTGCTAGGGGACGGAGCCCAGAGTGCAGCCCGCCGGTGGGCTCCGTCACTGAATGACTGCCGTCCAACGCATGCCTTTACGGCATGCGTTGCGATGGCCCCTCAAATGGGGGGTGAATGGCAAGTTAAAGGACGCGTTACCTGTTTAATCGCGGTGTAATGCATCCATTAATGGGGCTGCCAAAGCAATAGAACCCAGCCTAAATGAAAAATAAAAAAATAAAAATTTTTTTTTATTTTATTATTTGTCCCTACTATGGGGGTGATAAATGGGAATTTTTTACTTTTTTCTTATTTTGATCATGGAGAGAGATAACCATATCAAAATAAATGTAAGAAACTCCGCCACGGGCCACGCCAGCGACGCCATTTGCAAATGGCGCGCCCGAAGAACCCGGACGGACGCTGGACGGACCCGGGGACATCGGGACCGGGGGAGGTGAGCGGGGAGGGTCGAGGTGAGGGGAGGGATCGAAGCGGGGAAGCGGAGGCGGGGAGGGGAGCAATTTTGGGGACGGCGGGCCGATCGCCGCAGTCCTTGGTGTGGGGGGGGTTGGATCTCTGCCAGCCAGGCCGATGCTTGCAAGCATCGGCCATGGCTGGATTGAAATTTCACAAAAAATTCATTGGTGAAAATATTAAAATCGCTCTATTGGCTGTTTCACTTTTAACATCCAATCAGAGCGATCGTAGCCACTGGGGTTAAGCCCCCCTTTGCCTGCGGGTCGGGTGCCTTTCACTGACCCCGGTCACCGACCCCAGGCCGATCCTTTCATGACCAAAAGGTTGCTACGGTCGGATTGGCACCGATTTCAGATGCAATGGTGTCAAAGGTCGGGAAGGGGTTAAAGAACCTACCACGACTCCGTTAGGGCTGGGTAAGCGAAAAAGCCCAAGATTGGGGACCCTCTCGAGAAAGATTATAATCCCCACCCGCTGATCTTATTCCTGGATGACGAGGTCTGAGGGAAAAACAATAATTTTTAAAACCTCCTTGAAGTACAAAATTCATCTTTCTTGCCAGAAAAATGAGGAAAGTTAAGTAAGGGTTCAGGAGAGTGCAAAGCGACATTACAGAATCACCAGGCATTAACAGCATGAAGGGTGGTTCCCGCACGGTTTAAAGCTCCGCCACTTTTTTTGTAATTGAGTAGGGGTGGCTAGGTCTGATGTTTTCCCCCCGATAAATCCCCACATCTGGTCAAACTGGGGCACCTGACCTGAAGTTACAAAGCGGTAAGACCAGAAAAAAAAATGCAAAATCCCCCTTTAAAAAGTATGGGTCAGTGATAATGTAATACGCGCATGCAGTGTACACAACCTCCCACCAGGGGATGCTGGTGAGGGAAGAGCGGTTGCACACACAGGTAAACCATGGAAAGCCCAAGCCCACCAGGTGGCGAAAGAGTGTCAGATAGCCAAGTCGAAACAGTCCATGACAAGAAGTACCAGAGGTCACAACAATTCACTGGTCAAATACACCAAAAAGTCAAGCCAGACGGAGCAGAGATAACCAAGATGAGGACAGTAAAACAGGTCAGAAGACAAGCCGGTCACATACCAAGGGTCCAAACGGGAGCGAACACTAAGACAACGGGGTGGCAGGAAAGGGAAGTAAGGGAAAGAGGAAACGGTGTAAGTTTCCGGGGGGTTTAGCTCTTGGATCGCTTCTGGGTAACCGAATGGCACGGAAACAGTTCAATTCAGACAGCATTTGGTGAAAACTGGCCGCAACCAGTTTTATTAAAGTCCACAGCCACAGATAAAAAAATCAAAACAGAAAACCTGGGCTTGTCTAGCACTAAATTACACTTAGATAATGGCCCTCTCTTTCCGGGACCCCAGACTCTACCATCTGTGCCAAAACAACACATATCACATATGTTTAACCAGTAGGAGTTTCACAGACACTCCTCTTTATTCCGGGCAACTCCAAAGTCCAGACTTGAAGAGGTCACCCCATTCATCGCTATTGCACGGATTCTCCTGGACTACCCTTGTCCGGGGGAATTCCTGCACCCCTGAATAGCTCACATTTAGAGACTGCTTCCTTGGCCAGCACCTCCCTGTTCCGGGCTAAAGACACCCTCCCACACCTTGGAGACACCTTTCTGTGTCTGGACCCTTGCCCAGACTGAATGAGCTCTTGACTGTGCTCCCAAGCACCACTTCTGGCTTCCTAATAACATGGTGGATTCAGGTCCCTGACTCAAGCGGTATGAAGGCAGGTGATGACCTTTCTTTACCACCAGGTTTACAAAGCCCACATTTCGCTCATACCATCAGCAAGGTACTTAGGTGAAATTACACCTCATTCACCACATATTCCTTCACTGTCTCACATATCCCCTCCCTTCTCCAGACCGGAGGGTGGTCATCCAACGAGGGCTGGTAACAATCCAACAGAGACGTGACTTGGACCATCATGGCCCTCACAGCCATCCCCCACTGTCATAGCCAAACATTTTTTCCCCCTTCATCTGAAGCATCCGCACTACCTGTACCCTCCCGGCCTATACTCTCGGGGCCCGGGGTATCCTGCACTGCCCTTCATCTTACCTTAGTCCAGCCTCAGTCCGGTATAGTGGCTCACCAGATAATAGACCAGGCACCAAACACTCTGCTGATTCTTCCCAGAAACTTTCGTACCTCCCCTTTGGGGCATGACCCTGGTACCAACTTGCAAAGGGGGTATAGGGGTTTTCTCTAATTCCCCCTGAACTTTTTA
This sequence comes from Oophaga sylvatica, assembly GCA_033576555.1. Taxonomy (NCBI): domain Eukaryota; kingdom Metazoa; phylum Chordata; class Amphibia; order Anura; family Dendrobatidae; genus Oophaga; species Oophaga sylvatica. The sequence goes on along the minus strand of JARQOD010000006.1, from coordinate 426,648,827 downwards.
GCCATCTACTTTTTAAATATCATTGATTCATAAATTCTACCTACAGAACCCAAAGCGCCTCTGTCATGGTCTCTGACCATTCCGAGCCCCACCGTTCAACGATTTGGCATGTAGAGGGAGCTATCGTTTTTCTTGGTCGACCATAATTTTTCCTCTTCTGGTAAGGCTCACTTTGCAAAGACCAGAGCTCTACTTCTTTCTCCGGATCCCATGGCTACGCATCTTCTCCTGATTTTTGGACGTCCTTTACGTCTTGGCCCTTTCTTCGGCTCTTCTGGAGGACATCCAGAAGCCCTACCATCTCTTTCTTTACCTCTTCAGCCCGTTTCATCCCATCGGGCTCCCTGTTGTCTCGTGGCAACGGGTGACAAATCGTTTTTTTCCCATTTGTTGGCTGGCTCCGATGTGCCTCCCTGAAAGTGCCTTGAGCTCACCAATACTCGATCCGGACCGAACCCGTCCACCCGCCGCCCGGCGAAAAAAGATTCCTGGACGAGTCTCCCCTATCTTCAGTCTTGCCCTCCACAGTTCCTTGAAACCTAGCTTTGTGAGGCTTGGCTTGGGGGACCACCCTTCCATGGCTTTTTCCACCTCTGCAGCATCACCTTCAGAGTCCTTGGCGTGCAGATTCCCACCATACATTGATAACTTCTCATTTCACAGTCCACTTGTGCTGTTTCCTTCAGGTCCTTCTTTCAACCTTATCTTCGCCAGGGAACCGACCAATTAAAACATTTCAAAAATCCTCCCTCCGACTCAAGGTCAGCCTACCTTCCTCTCAGGACCTCAATCTCCTTGCTACCATCCTCCCTCCTTGCACTGGTTGCTTTATTGTCTCAGATAATTACTATCACTATTGACCCCTTTTCTCAGCCACATCTGGCTCACTGCAGGGGGTATACACTTCATTTTCATCACATCCTGCCACTGTCAGGGTTATACAATTCTTTAATTCATACCTGCTCACTGTCAGGGTTTACAATTCATTTTCATTCACATCCTGCCACTGTCAGGGTTATACAATTCATTTTCATTACACTTATCTGGAACCTTGTTTAACATGTCTCCACAACATTAACTTTTACCATCTGGTCCCTCAAGTAGGACTAGTGAAACCCCAGCACTATACTTCTATAAGTTCAGGCCTAAGCGACTCACAACCTCTCCCTGGACTTCAGTGTTTATGGCAACTGAGAGAACCTCTCCATGTCAGGCTCCGGAACCTCATTTAGAACAATCAATAAATTTTTCCCCGTGCTGTTTTAAGAGGGGTTTCCGCCACTGTCACTCTCAAAACCGTCACAGGACACAGGCAAGTCAGGGACACTCGGTCCCGAGAACCACCATCCTCGTCTCCCAACATCACCTGCAAAGAAATGTCATTTATCACGGTCATCATCATATCATCACTATTATGATTAGCTTATCATCATTATCAATACAGCATCCTCACATGGTCTAACATTTCATGATCATCATTTCATTATCAATATTATCATGGTCAATCTTACACATAAGTTTAACGGCCCACTAGCATTGTGTTCCGCCCCTCGGGACGCCCCCCTCAAAGGGTTCATCACATGTCCATCAGAAAAATTTTTCCCCCAGAGATCTTAGACCGGGAAAGTATTACCCAATATAACGGGGTGCACGGGTCTTCACTCCCCCACTTATATGAAACCTCCCCGAGTTTGGGGACCAAGTCCACGGCTTCTCTGGGTAACTTTGGTGTCTTCATGGATGTACACCCACTAGGGCTTATCAGGGATGAAGTCCCTATCACTCAGGCTGTCACATACGGAAGTCACGGACTCTCTGGTCCAAGAGGCCTGTGCGGGCATCACTTTACAACCCACCGGGGACCCCTTGTGGTCCAGTCCATCCGGCTGAGGTGGACACACCACAGGCTCTGCGAGGAGAGAGATCTGCCAACCACAACAATAGGCTCCCCCTCTATTGGACGTTGGCGCAATTTCACGCCAGCTCCAACACTGCCTCAACACTCCCCACCCACATTCCCCTCGGGCCTGAACCCGCTTATCACTACCCCAGTCCCCCAACCTGGAACGCTCTTACCGCGAGAGTTCAGGTCCGGGAACTCCGAAGTGACGACCCTCCGACGCTGCCTCAGAGGAGGCTTGGGTGAGCGGTCCCCTATCACCTTTTCAACTCCATAATCAGGCCTGCTGACTGCGACCCCAATGATCTCCCAGTCACGAATCCCCTGGCACGGGCTGTCACCGAAAAACCCACCGGGGTAAAACGCCGCTTTCAACGGCATGTCTTCGTGTCCGCTTCTCAGGTCAGCCCAGACTTTTTGGGGGTTTCCCCCAAACAATGGGTACGACCCCAGGCCCCCTTCAGATAGTGGCAGTTTTTCCTTCCTGCCAGTCCTCCAAAACCTAAAGATATACCTCCAACATCAACGAGGTTATTTTTCTAAGACCGTCTTAAACCGCCTTCTTTTTAGCGGACAACCCGGTGCCTTCACAAATTACTTCGGGACGCACCCGAAACCTTTTTGGTGCTGTCATTGCCAATAAATAACCGTTATTTCCCTGCGCTGCTGCAGGAATTGCTGCTGGGCTGCTGCAGGCTGCGGTGCTGCAGGCGGTGCTGCTCCAGCTTCGCGGGCCTGCCCAACTCAACGAGTTCCTCCATACTGCCGGTTATCTGTCTCAACCACGCATTTTAGTTGCACATTAACTTGTGCCATTTGTTCAAACAAACGCCTCCATCTGTATCCAGCTGTAGCTTCTCTGTCTTAACAACGGCAGCTTCACTCAAGACTACACACTAACATCTTATTTCCACAGAAAATTCAGCCTTCTGTGCAACCACTTTTTTTTTTTTTTTTCTTTTTTCTATTTCAATAGACTTCACCTTTAATGCTTCTCTCGCCACTGTGCTGCATGCACACTCCACATAACGGTACCACCCTGCGCTGCCCAGATTCTCCGCCATTGTAAGCTTTTCGGGGGTTTACTCTAGGATCGCTGTTGGGTGACAGAATGGCACGGAAACATTCATTCAACAGCTTTTGGTGAAAACTGGCCGCAACCAGTTTTATTAAAGTCCACACACACAGATAAAACAAATCAAAACAAAAACCTG
>JARQOD010000006.1:426620188-426645613 GCA_033576555.1 Oophaga sylvatica | reverse complement strand
GGCCGCCTCTTCATGATCCAGGTGACGCATTAACGTAATATTTTTTAATTAGTTTGTGGATAACGATCCAGTTCCGTTCATTAGCCAAATTATAACCGCGGCTTAGTCCTGACTGCGGTATATTATCAGTTTTAGCAGCTGGATTATCCGTTCAATAACCACTTTTTTTTTTTTTTTTCTTCCATCCAAAGAGCTTAACTCTCTTAAGCTTCACGCGGAGTTGATGTAGTGCGGTGGCGGGCGGCGGATGTGCTGCGCGGGCCTAACAGTCCGTTTTATAATAGCCGTGACCTGCTTTCAGCGCCCGGCCCGTTGCATTTATTGCGAGTGTCGGCGTGTGACGGGCGGAGGGTAACACTCTTCATTCCTGTATTCCCAGGGTGGTCCGGGATTCACACAAGGCTTATGTGTCATCCGCGGTACGCAGCACTAACGCTCGGTGTCTTGAGCTTCCGGCTGCTGTCACATTCTTATACAGTTTGTAGAGAAGCAGAACTTTCCTGATTTATGCAACTAAATTGTTCAAAAAAATCTGCCCAGGGGCCAGTGGAGCCTTGGGCAACGAGCGAAGTAGGTCTGCTTCACCCATATGGGACATTTTTTAATGTAAAACGCTGCATATATATAAATGTAATTCCGCCAAACTGTTCATAAGTGATACCGCTATACTGTATGTAATACTATATCTCCCAACCGTCCTGGATCCAGCGGGACTGTCCTGTCTACAGATCTGGGCCTCTGTCATAGCTGACCAGGGCTATGTCGTGTGTCCTAAGATTACAAATGAATCTGAATATAACGGTGGAGGAAAGGGCCGAAAGGTCCGTCATCCACCATTCAGTCTTTGTAAAGACCGAAGGTTATGCCAGTTCCTTTGAGTTACGTGACTGGCAGTGAAGAAAAGGGAAGAAGAGCAGAACACAAGTAACACACACGTGTGTACTGATGTAGCAGAGCTGTGTGCATACGGTGTATATTGATGTAGAAGCGCTGTGTGTAAAGGGTGTATAATGATGTAGCAGAGCTTTGTGTTCATTGATGTAGCAGAGCTGTTTGTGTATTTAATTAAGCAGAGTGTATTTTTATAGATGTAACAGAGCTGTGTGTGTTGAAGTAGCAGAGCTGTGTGTGTATATTTGTATGGATGTAGCAGAGCTGTGTCTGTATGGAGTGTGTGTTGAAGTTTCAGAGCCTTTGGGTGTATTGACGCAGCAGAGCTGTGTGCATTAATGTAGCAGAGCTGTGTTTGTGTTTTTATGGATGTATCAGCTATGTGTGTATGGGGTGTGTATTGAAGCTACAGAGCTTTGTGTGTATTGACATAGTAGAGCTGTGTGTGTTGAAGTAGAGCTGTGTATATGGATGTAGCATTACTGTATTTGTATGTATGTAGCAGGGTTGTGTGTATTGATATAGCATTGCTGCGTGTATGTATTTGTATGGATGTAGCAGAGCTGTGTGTTAGGCCGAGATCACACATGCGAGAAACTCGAACGAACACCCGGCACTGCCGCCGGCACTCGGACTGGAGCATGCGGCTGCATAGAAATACATGCAGCCGCACGCTCCGGTCCGAGTGACGGCATCAGTGCCGGGTGTTCATGTGAGAGATTCGCACGAAAGTCGTGCGAGTTTCTCGCATGTGTGATCCCAGCCTAAGGCTAAGATTGTCTGCAGTGGTCAGGTGACATCAACCAAGGACGTCCCATTCCAATCACCTGACAGCTGCCGCCAATCACTTGCCTCAGCAGTCAGGTGACCCCCCCTCAAAAAAATATGGGCCCATCGGAGTGGTCTACGCCAAAGCCTGTTACGTCTTTAACGTTAATTTAGAAGTCAGACAACCACTTTAAGGAGAAGGAATTGGGCCCTTTGCCGGGAGTTGCGTGTCCTGTTTTTCTCTCATCTTTGAAGGTCGGACGTTTACAGCTTTTTTTTATCTTTTGCATTCGTGTCAGACCTAAATTAGTGCCGCTTTGATGCTCTTCGCCAAGGGTTTCACCAGCGCGCGGGATGAAGCAGTTGCCATGGCAACCGACTCAGATTCACCACCGTCCAGCGCGGGTAGCTGCCAGGCGATGGGACGAGGAGAGGAGATCTCTCCTGAATCTTGCATGAAATTAACACTTTATGACAGAGCCGATGCTGAGCTGTGCTGTGCGCGGGGCCCTAGGGGGCCCGGATGGAGGGGAGCAGTCATTTTATATCGGAGAACGTTGTATGATTTTCTGCTACCTATAGGGGAATGAGAAAAAGGAAAATACAATCCGTTTTCCTACATCATTTGCCCGTGACCCTAAAATGCTTCTGTCATTTCATAGGGGCTGAAATTTTTTTGCCCAATTTAAAAGGCAACGTCCCACGACTTAGAAAACAGCAGCAAAACTTCTTTTCCCTGATAGCATGTCAATATGTCCTGTCCTTTGTGACCCGGTGATGCCTTCGCTCTGGCAGCGACTTGTTCTCTGAGTCCTGAAAAATCTGCTCGCTGATCTAATATATGGACGACTTAAAGGGATTTTCTACCTCCGTCTTTTATTTTACATATAGCCTGAGCGAGCTATGAAAATAAATGACGCATACTTGCCTTCAATCCCCCCACAATCCTCTGTTCTTATGGTTGGGTCCCCCACCAGGTTCCTCTCCTTCTTTTAAAGCATCATTGGCACTGCTGCCAATCAGTGGCTGCAGTAGTGACCAACAAGTCACCCTGGAGACCTGGTCAGCGGTATGGAGGACCGTTAAGTAAGTATGTGCTATAGTACACTAGGATAACATGTAAGGTAAAAGAATAGGGTGGCCAACCCCTTTAAAGAGGACCTGTCACTTGTCATATATATGTATTTTTTTTTATCTGATATAAATGCTGCCATACTCCTGAATCCGGCGATGTTTTTCTTTTGTTCCTGCGCCTCTCCGTTCCTGAGATATGGCCTCCTCTTCCCTGTATGTAAATCTAGTCTTGTTCACTAAGGGGGCGTTGTCCTCAGTTCCTTCCTGTGGGCGTGTTTACGAGGATCACACCCACTTGGTTAGCAACACTAGATTTAAATTCAGTGAAGAGGAGGCCATATTTCAGGAACGGAGAGGCGCAGGAACAAAAGAAAAACATCGCCAGATTTTGGAGAACAGCGGCATTTACACGGAGTAAAAAAAAAAATACCGATTTATGGCAAGTGACAGGTCACCTTTAAGGGCAACTATATCACTTGACAACTCTAGGTGTTGTGTGAAGCTCATTGGAACCACACTTGCTTTTACATTAGTCAAAATCCTCCTCTCCTCCTTGCCCAGTTTTGTGCCCTGAGTGAGCAGTTGGATACCGGGCCTCCGTTGATGATGGAGCATCTCCGTGTCATACACATGGAACCTTTCAAAACCATTAGATTTTAAGTGTCACCCAGTAAATGTGCCTTTTCTTTAGGGAACCCTGGAGACCTTCCTTTTTTTCTAGAACCTCATAGACCTCGCGGGAGAGTTGGCAAGTTTTTAGGCCATAGGCATAAATCATTGTTAAGATAGGCTGACATCATATGTGTACCCCGAATGATTTTTTTGGCGAGTAGACGGATCGGGCATGTTGGTTTTCAATATGCAGCATTCTATGTTCCCTTTGGAGATAAGCCTCTGCCAGAGAGGTCCGACAGCAGCTTTTACCATTCGTGCCGCCCGTCATGAGACTGATTGGGCACCGCCATCATTTTGAAGGACACAGATGTGAATAGAGGCTTTTATTTGAGCCAGGGCTTTGCCATTGATTGAAGTTTGTCATGATGGATGAACCTGGTCTGTTCCTCAGTACACGGGACAGAGGACAAATTTTGAGAACTTAGAAGCCGATTCTCCTAGAATTCTGAGTTTTTGGGTTGTTTTTGGTTGATATCCCAAATTTTTTTTATTGTGGCTCCAGGATGTTTACATTGAGCGGTCTAAGTTACTACATAGTTTGTCCATCGCTGACACTTTATTTCTCATCCACGTTGGTGTTGTCTAACATTTATGGTCCATGCACCTTCATCTATGGTGTTGCCATAAGGTGTGAAACCTCTCTCGCCATGACGTGGTTAAACTCACTCGATGGTCTACATGACTGAGCATAATTCTCATCATCCTCCCACCAGCCCTGTCTACACACAGACGCAGCAGATTCATCTTCACTGCTATTTCCTGCTGCTACCTTAATGAACGTTCCCAAAAATAGCTCCTTCATTTGCCTTGTCCTATTTAGCTTTGTTTTCTTTTTTCCGAGCTGAAGGTTGTAAATGCTGACTCCGGGACGTACACAATGGTAGGTGCCGCTCGCTTTGCATGCGACACAGAAGACTGTATGGTTGCGGTATACGATCAGTCATCTCGTCTTTGACCTGTGGCCGTTCTATTTATTGTTTATTGCTTAATAGATCCCCAGATGAGAAAAAAAATAATAATAATGGAGGTAGGGGCATCCAGTCATATCAAGTCTCAAGGTCAGTATCTGCTTTATATAGTCAGCACACCTAGAGGGGAACTGGCTATATTGGGAAACCGGAGATCCAGTAACCAGTTTAGTAATCCCTGCCCTAAGGCTGAACCTGTCAGAACCATCTTAATCTGAAAGTCCTGACCTCCAGAAACCTAGAAAACATGGCCAACACAAGCTTCTTTTTGTGGGTCAAATGGCACATTAGTGACCAGCTGAAAATACCAACTTGGCTTATTCATATCCTTTCCAAGTTCATCTAACCAAGGTCTTTTTTGGATGACGCTATGGATGACGCTATGGATGACGCTAGATGACGTGATGACGCTATGGATGACGCTACAGATGACGGTATGGATGACTGTGCGAATAACTAAGGCTAACCCATACATACTGTACAGCATAACTGTCTGCCAACTCTCTTGACTCTTCCATACATATAGCTATTTGCACAGCCAAGTGTTCACGTGTTTTCAAAAGGGAGGGAGGAAAAAGCCGCTGCCGGAGGAGTTGACTATCTCACTTGAAATCAAAACCATGTCAGATACAACAGCTCGATCCTTCTCTCCCCCCAACAACATGTGTTGGACGAGACCCCTATAAACATTAGTCCTCCCAAGTTCCATGGGTCCGGTTGACTTTCATCTTAATAAGTTTATGGAGCTTTAGATCTAAAGAGTCTTTAGAGGGTAAAGCTTTTGTGAACATTGGCAAATAACAAGACTTTTTAAGACCCACCATAGGATTCCCGAAGAGAGATCACCATCATGGAGCCAAGGAGATCTGTCTTAATTTTATTGCAAAATCTCTTGTTGAAATATCGAATTCATCAAATCGTTACAAACACTTAAGATATCCGCCCTATATGACCACCATCTTTGGCATAGTCTTGGCACATTCTCTCCGTAGTATCAGTGTATGAAATGCAAGCTGAAAGGAGTTTTCTCCACGTCATAAATGGGTAAAATTGCAAATTGCATGTGAAACAATTAGCCTCTTATTAAAAATGAGATCTACTCGGATTTTCTAATTTTTTTTAGTGTACTGCTCCCTGCCTAGGTTATTGACCACCGCTGAACTCTAGTTGAGGTGGCCAATTTCCTAAGCAAGGAGCGCAGCGCTTGCAAGCTTTCTGATTTGGACCTTGTAAGGTCTGCTCTGATGCTTAAGTCTTTCTGTGCTCCTCCCATTTGGCAAACAGAGGCAGAATTGGAAAACGCACAGTTGGAACCTACTACTGGCCCGAACTGTAGTCATTCAGAAGCGCACTGCTTCCCCTACAAGCAGGAAGGCGAGAGGCAGAGCAGTCGTGCATCGGTGAAGGAACATCTCAAAGGTTTTTGAGCTTTGGACAATCAGAAGGGTCTCTTGAGAGGAAGCAATGTCTACATGGTAGGACCCAAAGGGATCAGCTGTAATCTGTGGGACCCATGGTTTATGTTCCTTGTAGCGCCACCTCAGGGAAGTAAAGTATTACAAAGATTATATTCCTACCAAAGTTTTCTAGGGAATGAGACTATTTAGCCGCTCTTCTTAAAGACATGAAGGTCCTGATCAGAAGACTCAACTATGGGTTACAAAATAGTTGTTTTTCTAAACTACTTGAATTTTATTCGTTTAGCCCTGTGAAGTCAATTTCACTACTAACTAAATGATTTTCTCCTGTCCTTTTAAAGTGCGTTTTACTGACTCCAGAATGGGTGGTGCACATTCCTGGTTTTGGAGGACCTCTGTTCTTAGATGAAAGGCCTCGTTTTCCCAATAACAGGAAGCCGTGCTTCCATGAATAGACGCTCTCCATGCTGTGATCTCTAACAGCTCTGCTCCACGTACCTGTGACATGATGGTGGCCAGCGTCTAATAATCTGGGGTTGCTCCTTCTATCGAGTTGTTGTGCGCGAGCTCGAGTTTGATGAGCTGTTTTGAAAGCAGGAATGTTTGGATGGGGGCACAGGATGTTTCGCTTCAGAGTTTTTGATAGCAAAATGTGACGGTAAATTGATTTGTATGGGGAAAGGATCTATACGAGCAGAAAGCATCCAGTGTTATGTTACTTTTCTGCTTATAGGCTTTTTATGCTTTTTGCACTCCGTTCCATAAGCAGAAAGCATGACAATTGTAGGGATATTGGAATGATGCACAGGCTTCCTATTATTTTCGGGATGGTTCCTTCTCTGGATATAGACTGTTGTGAACAAGAAACTTGGGACGTATTTACTAATCCTGACTAAATTTTAGGCAGCATAAACTTAGACTGGACAGTTTGAAAAAAACCAAATCCAGTATCTTGACGGTTCATGAGTCTTCTTTAGGCTCGTCTAGTCCAAGTTGACGCAACCTATTACCTTTGTCCATAATTTGTTCAGAATTTGCAATTTTTCCATATTTAAACCACGCCTCTTTTCCACAGGCCACGCCTCCTTTTCAACAGGTCACGCCCCTTTTACTGTTGCGCAAGTGGCAAAAGTGTGTAAAATATTATATTTTTTGTGAAAATTAAGCTAAAACTTGGGCTCATTGACCATAGTATGCTTCCCCTATTTGTCTAGGGAATATGGCGTAAATTATAGCAAATTTGTTCCCCTTTTTGCTAAGCTCCACCCGCTGTCCAAAAAGTAGGCGGAGCTGGTCTTAAAAAATGGCAAAAATTAGCGGCTTTTCTACTCCATTTTTTAGGAGAAAAATGCCTGTTTTATGTAGAGGGAATATTTAGTAAGATATAAATTTTTTTACTCTTTCAGCTCCATGTCCTTGTCCATAGGGGGCGCTATTATAGTCTTTAGTTCAGTTGTAGAAAATGTATTCTACTTACCTGTCACTCCTACAGGTGAATAGGCTTTCAAAATGACAACCAGTTCTGAGACCGAAATTCGCTCAGTGTAGTTGTCACTTCCCTTCCCCTACTGCCATTCAAAGTGCATTAATCAGCGGGGGGCGCCCTAGAGCACAGCCAAAATTTAAAAATATGAATTTCGATTTGCATTTTTTTAAATAAAATAAGACACTAGAGTTGCTCATTAATCTACAACACGATTTTCACGTCTGATATTCCCCTATCTGAATATGGATCGCGATATTCAGACAAGCCTGGGATCTCCGGACGTGAACTCAACAGACTCGTAGGCAGGAGACCCTCAGCCGATCCAGACATCACGGTCCGGTCCTGGACTCGTGAGACAGGCCGGCTGCCAAAAAGTCTAAATTTTTCATAGACTCTTTGACGGATCTAATGGTAAAAATAAAATAGGCATCAAGGAAGGATTTTAGTGTCGGGTTTGGGACTCCTCTTTATTGAGTTACTTTGTACACACTGAGGATTATATTTTCTTTTCGACTGATTTCATGTAAAAGCCAACAAAAACCCAACGACAAAAAAAAGAGAGAGACTGCAGCTTTGTGTCCCCCGTGGACGGAAGTTGGGGATGTCTCTCACATTGGAAGGTTCATCTTTTGTGCTTTGGTTTCGGGCCCACAGCTGGTGCTTTGTGCGGATGGATAAGTCGTCTTTGTCTCTCTCTCTATAGAATTGTCTTTGCTGAAAACGGCTTCTCTCCTTGTCAACATTTGTGTGTACTGTATGTAGACAGCCGGTGGGCCCGTATCTCCTGTCCCTGTGGGAAGGTGGCCACCTCTTCACAAGGAATCAAATAGCAAATCCCGGCTCTATGGACAGGAGCATACAGTAAACCATACAGATCTGTGAAAGTGTTTGCCCCCTTCCTGATTTCCTATTCTTTTGCATGTTTGTCACACTTACCGTATTTTCCGGCGTATAAGATGACTTTTTAACCCCTGAAAATCTTCTCAAAAGTTTGGGGTCGTCTTATACGCCGGGTGTCGTCTTATACAGCGGGCACAGAGCTCTGCGGTCACCGCATATGGTGCAGTCCCGCTGATGAGGTGCCTCACTGGGAAGGTGCAAGTCAATCAAGCCCGCCCTTGTATCCTATTACCTCCTTCACTTTTTCACCCATCTGGCCCGCTCTTCTCTGCCTTTCAAATCTTGTGAGGATGGAAGTGAAGCGGCGAATGCGCTCCTGCGCCGCTTCACTTCCATCCTCGTGAGATTTCAGAGGCAGAAAAAAGCGGGCCAGACGGGTGAAAAAGAGAAGGAGGTAATAGGATACAAGGGCAGGCTTGCTTCACTTACACCTTCCCGGTAAGGCAGCTCGTCATCGGAACTACACCATATGCGGCGATTGCAGAGCTCTGCACCCGCCGTATAAGATGACCCCCCGAATTATGCGAGTATATCCCAAACTCTATATTTTAAATGGAAAAGTTGGGGGTCTTCTTATACGCCCAGTCATCTTATACGCTAGAAAATACAGTAAATGTTTCAGATCACCAAATAAATATAAATATTAGACAAAGATAACACAATTAACCACAAAATGCAGTTTATAAATGAAAGTCTTTCTTATTAAGGGAAAAAGAAATCCAAACCTACAGGGCCCTGTGTGAAAAAGTGATTTCCTCTAAACCTAATAACTGGTTGGTCCACCCTTAGCAGCAACAACTGCAATCAAGCAATTGCGATAACTGGCAATGAGTCTTTTATAACGCTCTGGAGGAATTTTGTCCCACTCATCTTTGCAGAATTGTTGTAATTCAGCCATATTGGAGGGTTTTCGACCATGAACGGCCTTTTTTAGGTCATGTCAAAGCATCCCAGTCGGATTAAGGTCAGGAATTGACTAGGCCACTCCAAAGTCTTAATTTTGTTTTTCTAAAGCCAATCAGATCTGCTATATAACCCAAGTGCGCTTCAACTTAAGGTCACGAACTGATGGCTGGACATTCTCCTTAATGATTTTTTGGTAGACAGCACAATTCATGGTTCCATTTACCACAACAAGTCTTCCAAGTCCTGAACCAGCAAAACAGCCCCACACATCACATTACGACCACCCTATTTTACTGTTGGTATGATGTTCCTCTTCTGAAATTCTGTGTTACTTCTATGCCGGATGTAATGGGATATATACCTTCCAAAAAGTTCAACTTTTGTCTTGTCAGTCCACAGTGTATTCTCCCAAAAGTCTTGGGGATCATCAAGGTGTTTTCCAGAAAAACTGAGATGAGCCTTTATGTTCTTATTGCTCAGCAGTGATTTTTGTCTTTGATCTCTGCCATGCAGGCCATTTTTGCCCACTCTCTTTCTTATGGTGGATTCATGAAGACTGACCTTAATTGAGGCAAGTGAGGCCTGCAGTTCTTTGGATGTTGTTGTGGGGTCTTTTGTGACCTCTTGGGTGTGTCATTGCTGCGCTCATAAGCTAATTTTGGTCTGGCAGCCTGTCCTGAGATGGTTCACCACCTTTCCATGTTTTTGCTGTTTGTGGATAATGGTTCTTAATGTGGTTTTCTGGAGTTCCAACAAATGCTTTAGAAATGGCTTTATAACCTTTTCCAACTTTTCCAGACTGATGGATCTCAATTACTTTGTTTCTCATTTGTTCCAGAATTTCTTTGGATCGCAGCATGATGTCTAGCTTTTGAGGATCTTTTCGCCTACTTCACTTTGTCAGGCAGGTCCTAGTTAAGTGATTTCTTTATTGAGAACAGGTATGGCAGTAATCAGGCTTGGGTGTGGCTAGGAATTCAAATCATTCTTCCCAAAGATGTGATAAAACAGAGTTAATTTATGTTTTAAATGGTGGGGGGGGCACTTTTTCACACAGTGCCCTCTATGTTTGTTTGTTTTTTTTACCTTAATAAAACCTTTTATAAACTGCATTTTGTGATTACTTGTGTTAACTTTGTCTAATATTTAAATTTGTTTGGTGATCTGAAACATTTTAGTACAACAAACATTCAAACGAATAGGGAATCAGGAAGTGGGCAAACACTTTTTCACACAACTGTGTATATTCAGAAAATATATCCTTACTTTAAGGAAATCTTGAAAAATCCCTGTATATACACCCTATAGGGGAACTCTAAATGAACAGGCAGAGGTCCTCTGACCAGAATCCTCATTTTGTGGCCTGAGAGAGCGAATATAAAGAGCAACTCTCTCTCTTTCTGGACGTCCCTTGCTATCCTGCATTTCACGGAAGTCATTGATATGAATGGACACTGTGAAATACTTTATTCCCCCTGTGGTTGCGCTGCAGTGAAATTGAACACTTAATGCCAGTTTTCCCATCAGGTAAACAAATATCAAATAAAGGAACCACCTACAAGTAAGCAGGTGTCCTCTATCGTGCAAATATAATCCAATATTCTGCATTTTACTCAATGTTTACATTTTTGGATTCACCAACAAGATGGAGACAAACTAACCCCCCTGTTGTGCTATAGACACTTTTTAAATACTCTTGACTCAGGTTGTAACATACTTAAAGGGGACCTTTCAACAGGACAAAAGTGGCCAGTTTTTGCTATGGCTTTATTCCTTTCACTCCCCTGAGTATTTTGCTTTTTGTGCTTTTTAATTCCGCCTTACGGTTCCAGAGATAATTGTCTTTTTATTGATGGCCTTTATGTAGGGGGTGGGGCTTAGAAAAATCCCTGTGGGTGTGTTTGTAGACTGTTCTGTATAATTACCCTGGTAGACACGCCCCCCTTGATAAAGACTTTAAAAATGAGCAGTAACTAAAAATTCTCATATCTACAGAACCGTATGGCGGATTTTAAAAAAACAAAAAACAGAATGCTCAGGTGAGCAAAAGGAATAAAACAAGACCAAAAACTTGACACTTTTGACCTGGCCACAGGTCCTCTTTAAATGGCTTTTGCTGCCTAGGTTGTCAAGAGGAGTGATGGAAGGAAATTGATTATGGTTCTGGGCACATTCTTGCCTTACAGGAGTAGTTGTCACTTTTCCTATACCATTCATTGCCTTTAAGATGATCATTGTTTTTCTATCATTTAGCGGAAGCCCGGGTGACCTGGGGCCAATGTCTGGGTAAATTTCATTTTAATCCATCCGATCCCTTGTTATCAGCTGTGAGATAAGTAGTGGCCAGACATCTCTGACTCTGCTTATCTCACGCAACCTAGTAAAATAACAGGAGGGGACATGTGACAGATTTTCAAAGTTCTAACTAATGGTTGCAACTAAGGTGCTCATAGGGATAATGATCCAGCTTTCCCAAGACTCTGAATGGCACGTGAATCTGATTAGTTTTACAAAGCCCTATTCACTGCCCACTTCTCTTTTTGCTTATTACATGCTCTTATGTATCTAATGCAGTAATGTAAGAAGATGATTCTGATCCGATGACCAACGTGGGCACCAGAAGAGTTAACCGGAGCCAGATTAGATAAATGCCCAGAGAAATAAGTGACTTTTCCCTGGAAAGATCTGCCTTTTCTATGAAGTGCATTACTGTTTGTGTCCTCATCCAGTTACTACTGGAGTAAACATGAAAGATTAATACCGGGTTTTATGTTGCATGAAAATGAGCCCAGAAGAGTCAGGTCAACTTACCTCCGATTCACTGCCTCTCAGACATCGAGGGGAGAGCGCGGGGAGGTCACTAGAACATGAAGAAGAAGCAAGTAATACACTTTGAAGTTAGTGAAGTGAAGTGACCACAGCTTTGAGCATATTCCTGGCTCAGAATTACTTCATTGCTTCTGCACTTAGAATATTTCTCCATATGTGCAAGAATATAACTACTATAATACTGCTCCTATGTACAAGAATATAACTGCTATAATACTGCTCCTATGTACAAGAATATAACTACTATACTGCTCATATGTACAAGAATATAACTACTATAATACTGCCCCTATGTACAAGAATATAACTACTATAATACTGCCCCTATGTACAAGAATATAACTACTATAATACTGCTCCTATGTACAAGAATATAACTACTATAATACTGCTTCTATGTGCAAGAATATAGCTACTATAATACTGCCCCTGTGTACAAGAATATAGCTACTATAATACTGCTCCAATGTACAAGAATATAACTACTATAATACTGCCCCTATGTACAAGAATATAACTACTATAATACTGCTCCTATGTACAAGAATATAACTACTATAATACTGCTCCTATGTACAAGAATATAACTACTATAATACTGCTTCTATGTGCAAGAATATAGCTACTATAATACTGCCCCTGTGTACAAGAATATAGCTACTATAATACTGCTCCTATGTACAAGAATATAACTACTATAATACTGCCCCTATGTACAAGAATATAACTACTATAATACTGCTCCTATGTACAAGAATATAACTACTATAATACTGCTCCTATGTACAAGAATATAACTACTATAATACTGCTCCTATGTGCAAGAATATAGCTACTATAATACTGCCCCTGTGTACAAGAATATAGCTACTATAATACTGCCCCTGTGTACAAGAATAATAACTACTATAATACTGCTCCTATGTACAAGAATATAGCTACTATAATACTGCTCCTATGTACAAGAATATAACTACTATAATACTGCTCCTATGTACAAGAATATAACTACTATAATACTGCTCCTATGTACAAGAATATAACTACTATAATACTGCTCCTATGTACAAGAATATAACTACTATAATACTGCTTCTATGTGCAAGAATATAGCTACTATAATACTGCTCCTATGTACAAGAATATAGCTACTATAATACTGCTCCTATGTACAAGAATATAACTGCTATAATACTGCCCCTATGTACAAGAATATAGCTACTATAATACTGCTCCTATGTACAAGAATATAGCTACTATAATACTGCTCCTATGTACAAGAATATAACTGCTATAATACTGCCCCTATGTACAAGAATATAACTACTATAATACTGCTCCTATGTACAAGAATATAACTACTATAATACTGCTCCTATGTACAAGAATATAACTACTATAATACTGCCCCTATGTACAAATATAGCTAATAATATGCTTGTACAAAATATACTATATTACTGCCCTATGTACAAGAATATAACTACTATAATACTGCCCTATGTACAAGAATATAACTACTATAATACTGCTCCTATGTACAAGAATATAACTACTATAATACTGCTCCTATGTACAAGAATATAACTACTATAATACTGCCCTATGTACAAGAATATAACTACTATAATACTGCTCCTATGTACAAGAATATAACTACTATAATACTGCCCTATGTACAAGAATATACTACTATAATACTGCTCCTATGTACAAGAATATAACTACTATAATACTGCCCTATGTACAAGAATATAACTACTATAATACTGCCCCTATGTACAAGAATATAACTCTATAATACTGCCCCTATGTACAAGAATATAACTCTATAATACTGCCCTATGTACAAGAATATAACTCTATAATACTGCCCTATTACAAGAATATAACTACTATATACTGCCCTATGTACAAGAATATAACTACTATAATACAGCTCTAATATACAAGAATATAACTACTATAATGCTCCTATGTACAAGAATATAACTACTATAATGCTCCTATGTACAAGAATATAACTACTATAATACTGCCCTATGTACAAGAATATAACTACTATAATACTGCCCCTATGTACAAGAATATAACTACTATAATACTGCCCTATGTACAAGAATATAACTACTATAATACTGCTCCTATGTACAAGAATATAACTACTATAATACTGCTCCTATGTACAAGAATATAACTACTATAATACTGCCCCTATGTACAAGAATATAACTACTATAATACTGCCCCTATGTACAAGAATATAACTACTATAATACTGCTCTATGTACAAGAATATAACTACTATAATACTGCACCTACATACAAGAATATAACTACTATAATACTGCACCTACATACAAGAATATAACTACTATAATACTGCCCCTATGTACAAGAATATAACTACTATAATACTGCTCCTATGTACAAGAATATAACTACTATAATACTGCTCCTATTACAAGAATATAACTACTATAATACTACTATGTACAAGAATATAACTACTATAATACTGCTCATATGTACAAGAATATAACTACTATAATACTGCCCCTATGTATAAGAATATAACTACTATAATACTGCCCCTATGTATAAGAATATATCTACCATAATACTGCTCCTATGTACAAGGATATAACTACTATATATACTACTCCTATGTACAAGAATATAACTACTATAATACTGCCCCTATGTACAAGAATATAACTACTATAATACTGCTTCTATGTGCAAGAATATAACTGCTATAATACTGCTCCTCTGTACAAGAATATAACTACTATAATACTGCCCCTATGTACAAGAATATAACTACTATAATACTGCTCTATGTACAAGAATATAACTACTATAATACTGCCCCTATGTAAAGAATATAACTACTATAATACTGCCCCTATGTATAAGAATATATCTACTATAATACTGCTCCTATGTACAAGGATATAACTACTATAATACTACTCCTATGTACAAGAATATAACTACTATAATACTACTCCTATGTACAAGAATATAACTACTATAATACTGCCCCTATGTACAAGAATATAACTACTATAATACTGCTTCTATGTGCAAGAATATAACTGCTATAATACTGCCCCTATGTACAAGAATATAACTACTATAATACTGCTCCTGTGTGCAAGAATATAACTGCTATAATACTGCTCCTCTGTACAAGAATATAACTACTATAATACTGCCCCTATGTACAAGAATATAACTACTATAATGCTGCCCCTATAAGTACTATAATGCTGCTCCCAGTGGATAAGGATCTGGTAATATAAGACTATTTTAAGTGCAGCTCTATTCTGTGTATGGTATAAGGTTCTGGTTAAGTATTAGTTGGGTTAGAAATGCGTGACGGAGGGTGCTGAGTTTTAGGAACCCAGTTGTGTAAGAGCTGGTACTCATTCAGTTATTTTCATTTCTCTCGTCAAGCAATTGCTTTGGAGAAATTGACCGTGAAGTATTTATGAGCCTCGGATTAGGGCCGAGCGCTGCCTGCAATGTAATGGAGCAGATTGCATTATAAATATGGGAATACTTCTAACACAATACAAGGAAATAGAAGATATCTCCCATGATTCCTTATAAATACTAATAACATCGACCTCTCATTTGGGCAGGAGACTTTTGTTGCTTATGATTAATACACGTTGACTCATAATGGAAGATCTCTGGTGGCAGCCATTTTGTCGAACATTTCACTGGGTATGTTCACCTTACACAATCGGAAAGAAGCATAGGTTGGATACCACGGTTTGAAACAAATTAAATCTTAGTGTCCCCAAATTTGCGTTCATACCCCTGAAGGAGCCTGTTGCAAGCACCCCCTTAAGGGACCTAGTGCAAGCTTGCCCTAAAGGTGCCCATTATAGAATACCTTGTGGAGCCAATGAAAATGCTCCTCTGTCACGCAGTCTAATGATATGAATACAATGTCAGTAAACTATTTATACAGACCACACTCTATACAACATATAGTTTAGCAACATCAAATGTAAGTATAAATAGATTTACCGACACGATATCTGCAGAACTCAGGGTTAATCTTAGGACTTGATGAGCTCGTAACAGGAAAGAGGAGGACCGGGTCTAACCTGACCCTACACTGGGGTCCTAACTAATCCCTTACCTGGAGGTACTGATAATGGTTCAGAGGTCCAAGTCTCCAGCCTAACCCTGTCTCCTATCAGACCCTGAACCCTGTAATCAGTCCTAAGAAGGTCCTGATTACCACCAAAGGATATGGGCTGATCTCCGCTAAATCACAGATAAGAATATAAGACAGACAGATAGCACTCACTTGCTACACTCAAACACCGAGGAACATAAATGGTATGGGATATAAACTCTAAGCAAGTTGAGCTTAAAAACAACTAAGGAGCTCTCAACTTAAGTCAATACAGATTCATTCCTATCTGTGGACTGAATGAAGGATTTCACTGGCAACTCCCAAAGCAGACAACCAGGAATTTAAAGGAAACCAATCAACAAATAATCAATTGCAGCCGGGAGAAACTGCACCCAGTCCCAGCACCGAGCACAGACAGAATTAACTCCCTAGCTGCCAAACACAAAGAAACAGCAACTCAGCTGTGAGAAGTCAAAATGTGCAACCGCGACGATCTTCGTGGCAATGCACACATGACATCCTCTTACCCCGCCAACCCAATGCATTTATCCTCCCTTCTCCTCCAATGATCCCAACCAAAGTTCTCACAGTTCCAGCCCCCTTCGCTAGGCGACCCGGAGCAAGAACTACCCCCAAGGAACCCAAAGCAAGTACTGCCCTCCCCAAGGAGCATAGGGAAAATATTCTCCCCTTCCCTTTCCCCGAAGAGCCCCATGTAAATACTCTTCCCTCTTCCCCCAGGAGTTCTATGCAAGTACTCCCCCTCTGCAAGCAGCCAAGTGCAATTACTTATTTCCACCCCCGAGGAGACCTGGGCAAGAACTTCCCCATTCCCAAGGACCTCAATACAAGTCCTCCCACCCTTTCCCTTTGATTAGGAGTCTGACTCATGTTTTCACCTACTTTCCATTAAAGCGCTAAGCAGGTACTTCCTCTCCAACTCTGAGGTTCTCAGGACAGTTCCTCCACCCCTAAAGTGCCCAGTGTAAGTACTCCCTTCATTCTGTTTCATTTAGGACTTGAACACAAGCTTAGTCCCTAAAGGAGCTGAATGCAAGCATCTCCTAAAAGTTAACATCTGTAACCCTTGGAATACAAGAACTACAGGATGAGAACCTACAGCGTAGTCCACTTTTCCAACATGTGGCCCTCCAGTTGCAGTAACCTGTAGGCAGTTGAAATTTTGCATCGGCTGGACTCTGGAGAACCTGAAATTGTATTTGCTGCTTTTTAGATGCTCACCCAGCTGAAGATAAAAGTCTAAATATAAGTTGTCAATTTACGTGGGATATTCACTTTAGAAGAAAAATTTTCCACTTGTGGTCATGGGCCCTGGACAGAGAATGAGATGGCTTCTCCATTCTCTACTCCTGATGATCTGTGCCACAGTGAACCCCGGGGAGTCCTGATCCTATTCATCCATCAGTCAATAGAGGCGACACAAGTAGAATCCTCCACTCTTTCCTTAATTGCGGTGAGGGTCGGTAGGAGCTTTCTGGGGTTTCCACTCTTTGTTCTCCCGTGGTCACATCCTTTTCCTGCTCTTCCTAATGAATGACAATAGTTTTATTTGTGAACTCTGCTTCGTTTTCCTTTATGCTCACTAGTGTGTTTTCTAGCCTCCTACTGCATGTAAAAAATGTCATGAAGACCCATCGATCGAGGTTACAAGTCCAGAACCTGCATCCTTTCTCACCTAGTGTCCCCATGACAGTGCTTCCTGGAGTTTCTTTATTTTGGCAGTTTGGGATTGTTGAAGGAACACTGGGCCTCTACATTGTCTGTGGGTCTTCTGAGTTGGGCCTGTGGAGTCTCTCGAAGTAAAGCTGCTGTTTTAATTAGGATGTTGATTTGTAGAGAACCTGTCATTTACCATAAATATGAAATTCTTTACTCGCTGTTTTCCTGAATCCGGCAATGTTTTTCTTTTGTTTTTGCCCCTCTCCGTTCCTGAGATGTGGCCTCCTCTTCCCTGTATATAATTCTAATCTTTTTAGCCCAAGGGGCATGGTCGGCCACTCTTCCCTGTGTGTGTCTCCTTCAAGACCACACGCAGTTGTCTTAAGACACTAAAGCCCCGGTTCATCATTGTCTTTGTGCCTTTTTTCTGGATGAAATATGGTTTGAAGAGTTAGTTTTATGTTTCTGTGTTATTTATTATTTAATTTATGCCTTTTTTTACCTTATTTTTTATGCCTTGTCCAGATATTTTAATCGTATTCATCATTTGCATCATTTCAAAATTTTGATAATTTATTGCGCAGTTGTCCTTCTGTACCCTAGTGAACAAAATCTGTCACGTTATTTTTACAGCAGTTGAAGACTTACCGTGTGACATTTTAAAGAATGATGTGATTTTTTTACTCTAAAAAGTTACAAAAATACAAGACTCCTCTTTGATTTTGCATAAAATTCGTCAACCTTTGATTTTGTCGCAAAAATGGCAACAAGTTCCGTAAACACAAAGGAGGATGTTGTATTAAGGCTACTTGTCAAATGGCATAAATATGGTGTCAACGCCGCTTTTCTCCTGAATCCGGCGTTGTTATCCATGTGTTCCTGTTCCTCTCTGTTCCTGAGATATGATGCCTTCTTCAGTGTGCATAAATGTAGTCTTGTTAGCCAAGTGGGTATGGTCATCAGTTCTTCTCTGTGGGCGTGTTCTTGATGATCACGCCCAGTTGGCTAACCAGATAAGATTTATACACAGGGAAAAGGAGGCCGTATCTCAGGAACGGAGAGGCGCAGAAACAAAAGAAAAACATCGCTGGTCTCAGGAGAACAGCAGCATTTACACCAGGTAATAAAAAATACAAATTTGTGGAAAGTAACCGGTCTGTTTTAAATCTACACAGCATCCTTGTGACATTTGCAGCATTGCGAACAGGTGTTTTCCTGGGAGCTGTACAGCAGAGGAGCAGCGCATATAATGAAAAATGTTTTCACATTTTTTTTTTTTTGGTTACATCTTTATGTATGGTGAATACTGTATATTTTGGATGGAAAGTCCGGCTGTGATCGTTGTGTCGACTTTGGTTTATTTAAGCAGCTGAGATCTGGTAGACAGGTTGATGCAGGATTGTTTGCTTTTCTCGTGTGCGTGTGATTTCAGGAGAAACGAGCTTCGCACACAATGATATATCTGGTGACATTTCTACCTCCGATCCTGTTATATTGTTTTACTACTTTCCACTAAATGTTCGTTTTTT
Source organism: Oophaga sylvatica (assembly GCA_033576555.1). Lineage (NCBI taxonomy): Eukaryota > Metazoa > Chordata > Amphibia > Anura > Dendrobatidae > Oophaga > Oophaga sylvatica. The sequence continues at coordinate 426,626,330 of JARQOD010000006.1, read as the reverse complement.
CCCTTTTATTATGTACACTGCTTTACATGTCGTGTGTGATCTATGTATATTTTATACACTAATACCTCTTGGCGACAGATTTTTTTTAGCACTTACATTGTTATACCTGTCGGCTTTTCTGACTTGTCTCATTTAAGTAGATATTTGTAGCCTTGAACTCTATATGAATTAACTATTCTAGGCTTGTACCTAGTGCCATTCCTCTGTTATACCTCCTGGGAATTTTTGAATAAATCGAGATCTGGCTATTATCATTTGGGGCATGTTCTTAGTCACCCTCACACTATCCAACCAGTGTTACATGGTATAGGGGACACACTCCCTTGACAAGAGGAATTGTGATGTTGTCAGTTGTTTTTTTTTTTTTGTGGTTGTGGGGTTCAATTTTTTGGGAGGAATAGAAGAGGAAAAGCACAATGCAGAGTTTTTTAAAAAAAGATTCTTCAACATAATTTGTTAGGGGGGATTTGTCTTTACCAAATAGACATATTCAGACTGATGACATGTCATGTTAAAGAAGACCTGTCATGTGCCTTAAATATATATCTTTTTTTATCTGGAGTAAATGCCGCTGTTCTCCTGAATCCGGCGATGTTTTTATTTTTTTCCTGCGCCTCTCCGTTCCTGAGATACGGCCTCTTTTTCCCTGTACATATAGTTTTGTTAGCCAACTGGACGTGGTCTTTCTCTCTTTTCTGGGCGTATTCTTGATGACCACTCCCAGTTGACAAACAAGACCAGATTTATACTCCGGGGAAAAAGGGGCCATATCTCAGGAACGGAGAGGAGCAGGAACAAAAGAAAAACATCGCCGGATTCAGGAGAACAGCGGCGTTTACACCAGGTGAAAAATAGTACAGATTTATGGCAAGTAACTGGTCCTCTTTAATGTTGAATTTTAGAATCTTAAAGTGTTCTTAAAAAAAAAACATTATTGGGTATCTGGGAGATGAATACCCTGAACCAGAGGTCTCCAAACTGTGGCTTTTCATCTATTTCAAGACAACTCTCATCATTCCAGGAATGGTAGTTCATAACTACCGGAGAGAAACCCTTCCCCTCGATCAGATGATCAGGGCCGCTCCTGATGCACTCCTCTTTGAGAGATTTTTGCAAGGATGTGTTCACACCAATTTCAGTGCAAATTCCACCCAAAAAAATCCATGGTTAGCGGGAAATTTATATTTACTGTTTTTTTTAAACACCCATCCCACTGAAAATACATGTGGGAATTTTAGACAGATGAGTCCATTTTGAATATTCTCTGCTTTGACCTGTGGGCATTAGTTAAGACAATGGTAAAAGCGGGAAGAGTACTGGGGGCGCCGGTGAGGAGCCGTAAAATTGTAGTCATTGTCCATGAGATCCATTGTATAGAGTGGCCAAAGATGGGGCTGATTAGAGGACACCACGTCTATTAGCCAAACCTAGTGCCATTTTGAAAAGGGCTTTTTTACGCTTACCCCAGAGGTGTCGTCCTCTCGCCATTGTGTGTGCGCATTGTGCCGTAATATGGTGTAACGCTGTCTTTGCCTTCACATTTTCAAGTGGGCCTGAGCTATGAACTCCTGTGACATAAGGACGTGTAAGGTAATCCGTTTACGCCTCTCCACGCCCTCTCGGCTTTTCTTTAAGGACACTGATGAAAATGATCTTTTGACAGTCAGTTTGTCGAATTACCCCCCATCACCGCTTCTTTAGCATTTGTATGGGATAAAACAGCAGAGGGCTCGTCCGTCCGCACTTTTGTGCAGGAATTAGTGGCACAGTGGGCAGCCGAGATCTCCGGGGTCCCTAATGAATAACCTTCTAGAAAGCGGGTTACGATCAGACAATGTAAAGTGGAGATGAACTATTTTAGGGTTTGCGCGGTTTCTTCTATGGAACGATTGACCTAAAGTGACGGCTCATGATAGATTTTGGGGATTTTGATATCTTAGAGTATTTTATACTATGTGTTAATCTTATTTGTAAAGGATTGGTTATGACCACGGAATATCAAATGCTTGAGGAAATAATAATTATTTTAAAAAAAAATTCTGTGTATTTAATATATTAAGATGACCTGTCACTTATAATAAATGTCATTTTTTTTAACCTGGTGTAAACGCCGCTGTTCTCCTGAATCCGGCGATGTTTTTCATTTGTTTCTGCGCCTCTCCCTTCCTGAGTTATGGCCCCGTGTCTTCTGTATATTAATCTAGTCTTGTTAGCCAAGTGGGTGTAGTCCTTAGTTCTTCTCTGTGGCAACGTCTTGATAATCACGCCCAATTGGCTAAAAAGGGCTAGAGGAGAAGAAGAGGCCATATCTCAGGAATAGAGAGGCGCAGGAAGAAAAGAGAAACATCTCCCGGTTCAGGAGAACGGCGGCGTTTACACCAGGTCATTAAAAAAAAATATTTATGCCAAGTGACTACTTCTATTTAAATGTTCAAAACAGGAAACAAAAAAAAAATATATATTTTTTTTCTTTTATGTTTTACCTTCTGTTTTAAAAAGATTTTTGTGAATGAGTAGGAATTACCGTAGTACAAAAATAAAAACATTAATTGCAAATTTTTCCACTGCTCCATCGGTCCCTGCTGCTGTGATGACAATCACGTGACCACTGCAGCCAATCATTTGCTTCAGCAGTCACATGCCTTACATGCAAATGTCACCACTTAGGCCAGTGATTGGTTACAACAGTCAGGTGACCAATGTATGTGATGCCTTAATGCTGCAGGACTGGCGGGGACCACCAGGGCGGCGGCACTGAAGTAATAGAAAATTTAACTAGTTAGTAATTTTTTATTTTTTTTTTATATAAAACCACTTTCATTTCTAAGGCATCGTTTTGAAAATCCCGTAAAGAACCCTTTAAAGTAGTTTGTCTCCAATTTATAGGTTTGGTATCAAAGTAGATAGCCCCAATATGGCTGGGGTTATAGCCATTGATTTTATGGGATCAGTGGTGACCCCATATGTCGGGGCATAGCCAACTAATATGTCGTCATTGTGCTAGATGAAAATACAGCTCTCACAAATATATGGTCGGAAGGTAAAGCGACCTTACCGGTAACACAAGGGGCAGGTAAAAAATAAATACCGTCAATATGGTGGGTGACGTTGCCCTTTAAGACCCAATCTGGTCTCGTCCAGCTCAGTTTAGGCTCAATTTTTATCAGCCATGTCTATGAAAATAACGGTGAGGTCTCCTGCGCCTGGTGTTCTCGAGGTGCCCTCCATAATTAATGTCCACTGTTAATGGGACCATTGTGCAATATCTTTTGTTACTGGTAAAGGTTGATAATTAGACCGAGTTTCAGAATCTATTCTTACCACGGCAGATTGATGAGAGCAACCGCTTGCACAGGATTAATTGTGACAAGTGTGTTAAATAGTCATAAAATATGAAATAACCTACTAGGCTTATCTTCCGAAAGTAATGGCCTCCTCCAGTATTGCCATTTACTGCAATGAAGCTGAGCTGCAATACCAGACACCACCTATACACAAAGGTGGCGCTGTTTCTGGAGGGGGAGAGGAAGCGGTTCTATTTTTACAATCCTGGACAACCAGGTAAAAACCACTAATTTTACCGATCTGCAGAACTATGTGAAAGCACCAATTTTTATCACCCCAAAAAAAGAGCGTAAAGCCATCGACATGTCTGACTTTTCTTGGCTATTCAGTGTATTGCCCAGCAGAGGGCGATAGTGAGCACAAAATAAAGCTCCGCCCAGTGTTTAGAGAATATAAAATCCACGTTCTGGTCTGGTGCATGATGGGAAGTGGAGATTAAATATTTAAAAAAAAAAATAGTTTTAAGAAAGAAAATTGGCTGAATTTATTTAATCCTTGACGTCGGTGTTGGTAGTTACTGGAATTACTCTTTCATTTTTCTGTATGATTTGTATATCTTTTAGTGGATGTTCTTGCCATGTGTGGGTTCTGTCAGCTCTTAAGATCTGTGTTTAGAGACGAGCAGTGTAAGGTGGTCGTGTGTCAAGAGGCGAGTTTTACGGGGCATTATAAGTGATCCTGTTTAAAGCGTATGCAGCTCCCCTGTTGACACATGAGTAAACCCTCGCTGAACACAAACCCCTATATGGAATCTCGAGGAGCCTGCACGACGCGTGTCATCCATACATCGTGTGGGCTGTTTATTCCAGGATGGCAAGTAGATTACTCCGAAATGGGAAATGAGTGTGTAATGGCTCAAATGTTTATACCACGCTGATCGCTTCATCTCAACACCTTTACGCCCAGATACATTACGACAGTCCGCTGTATAAGTCATTTATGGGCACGGATATAAACATTAATGGCATCGAGGTCCTCATCCTTTGTACTATGACCAATGTTTAGAAGACTCTTTTATGACTATTATGTATGTAACAGGTTATAAGTGTTACCTTATTAAACAAAACCTGTCATTTTCAATAAATATGTATTTTATTTTTTTTACCTGTTATAAACGCCGCTTTTCTCCTGAATCCGTCGTCGTTTTTCTTTTCTTCCTGCGCCTCTCTGTTCCTGAGATATGGCCTCCTCTTCCCTGTATGTAAATCTAGTCTTTTAAGATCAGTGGGCGTGGTTCTCCACTCTTCTGTGTGGGTGTGTTCTTGAGGACCACGCCCACATAGATAAGAAGATTACATTTAAATACAGAAAAGAGGGAGTCATATCTCAGGAACGGAGAGGCGCAGGAACAAAAGAAAAGCAACGCTGGATTCAGGAGAACAGCGGCGTTTACACCATGTAAAAAGAAATACCTACATATAACAAGTGAGACGTTCCCTTTAAGTTTTTTTTTTTTTTTTTTAGGTTTTATGTTGATTAGACTTTGAAACTAATAGCTCCGAGCAGAATTGAAAAACAAATTGTGCCAAATTCCAGGGCTCTACCGTCTTCAACATACCAAGTAGGGTATAAACAGACAATGATTTCAAGGAGTTGTCACTTTTAGATGGCAAAGGGTATGGAAAATTTGTAAATTCCAGAGAGAACTGCACATTTTTGCAATGTACAAACTATATTCAATATTTTTCCCACAATTCTTTATTTTCTTCACATATCCAGCTCCACCATATTCTGCAGCGCTGTACTGATCTCAGTATCGCACACAATGGTCCTGCTCACTTCTCTGGGTCCCATTTTAAAGTTTTTGTTATTTTTTATAGGGCCCCCTTTCCTCATTATAGGTCCGTGATTTGAATTCGATGATACCATATAAAGGAAAAAAGAAAATCTACAAGTGCTGAATATTTTGTCATGAAAGAAATAAGAACATTGGCTAAGTTTAGACTTTTATGGTTTCTTTGGCAGAAGATGACAGGCGTCGACGTTGCCCATGCCCACAAATGACAATGTTAAACTTCACACAACAGCTGGTAAACAGGAAACCTCAAAAACAAAAAATAAACATAAAATGCACATAAAATTTTAGATTTTTTTTTTCCAAACAGTAATAAGGAGTCCATTGTATTGACACAATATAATGAGTGGAATAGTCTACGATATGTATTTCCACCAGTTATATATCTCAGGGGGCAAGTAAATGTCCAAATATGAGCAAAAAAAAGGTATAATATATTGTATGGCCAAAAGTTCGAGAGCAGTGGAAAATCCCATTCCAAAAGCTTGTGCGTTAATACTGAGCTGGGAAGACTATCAACAAGTTATTGAAGTGAGTTTTGGGGGATTTTTGAACATTAAAGCCAAAGGAACATATGGTAGGTCAGACACTGATGTTGGATGATGTCAGTCTTGCAATCAGATTTCTAAACCATCCCAATGCTGTTTCATGGGGTTAAGATCTGGGCTCCATTCAGGCCACTAACGTTCTCTTTCGATTCCCAACATGGATGAAAGATGTCCATTTTTTTTTTTTTTTTTTCTTTTAGACCTACCAGAACTAGAACCTAAACGAGTAATAAAGAACATCATATTGACTTCCAGGCTTTCCCCACTTCTTTATATTGATGACCTATTTAAGCATAGGTTATCAATTTCAGATCCGTGTAGGTCCCCCACCCGGTTCCCCACCGATCAGCAGTTCTTGGTGCCGGCGTCCGTTGAATGTTAGCATTGCGGAGCGGAACATGTGGTGCTCGCGACTGGGTAATACCAACTTCCTCCTCGGTAACCTTTGACTGGG
>JARQOD010000006.1:426566079-426620088 GCA_033576555.1 Oophaga sylvatica | reverse complement strand
ATAATCCCGGGTTTGTGTCTTCTGCAAAGTTGGACGCCCGGGGTTGGTTTTTTTTTTCCCACCTGGATGTTGAAAGCAAAGTTCTTGAGATTTAGGGGTCGATCTTGTCTGTAGGGTTTGGCACTTGGGGGGAAGGTAAAACCTTCGGGTATACTTTTGGTATTTAGTTTTGCCAAAAAAAGTCATGCCAATTTTTTTGATCGCCCACCACTTGCAGTGAAGTATAATCCATTTAATGACCCCCGGTTTTTATTGAAGGGAGGACTTTATTTTGGGGGGGGGTTGGTTTATGATGGTTCATGTTTTTTTGCAATTTAAACCTGTTTTTCCCTGGTGAAACCCAGGGCCTTTTATCAAACGTCAGTGGGAGAGGACCCCCCCTTGGTCACACCGACCTCCATGATAATCTTTTGGTAATGACATTCACCCGGGGAAAATTTTTTTGTGAATTTTAACGTTCAATCGCAGTTGTCCCATCCTGGTTCGTAATGGTTCTGAAACCTCCATGGTTTGGGCCTCCCCCCCATGTCCTGGTCCCACAGGAACCACTGGAGCATGCCCAGTGCTGCAACCTGCCTTTGTTTTATGTGACGTACTTGCAGTATATATCTGCAGCTGGGTATGTTGCTAGACACAGTATATATCCAGTAATGCATGCAGTGCCGTCATGTGCAGTATCCACAACATCGTCTGGCTGGTTAAAATGGCTATTCCCATTTTCATAGATGGATATATTGTAGGATAGAGCTTGTAAAAATAAGCACCTTGGCAATTTACTGCTTATTAAAATTTGCAGCCGTTCTTGAGATATTAACGCTTTTTTTCTTTTGTTTACAACTGGTTGCCTAGGAGACCGACCACCGCTGCTGTCTATCTTGTAAGCACTGCGCTCAAGTTGGATGGCATTAGAAGGTAACAGCCTGCTCTAGTGATCCTTGCCACCTTCAGAGATTACAGGCTCAATAAAAAAGAGCTTTAAGCACTGCACATGTTCAGCTGTGTATCAGCGGTGGTCGGTCTCCAAGGCAACGAGCTGTAATCAAAAGAAACGTGTTTGTTTTTATCTCCACTGACTGTGGAATAGTTTTTCTTTTTCTTCTGTGAACCTCCGTTCCAAACTGATGGAAATAATGGTGCACGTTTTCCCTTCAACCAAAACTGGGCGTGTACCACAGAACTCCTCTGAGGGTGTGGCCTTGGTTTGATTGGCTGGCATCAGAGGAGCAAAGGAAAACGCCCACAGAAAAGTTCAACCCGGTTGGTTAAAGGGGAAATTCGCACCATTATTACTGGGGGGCCATAACTTTGGAATGGAGCGGCGCAGAAGAAAAAGAAAAACTGTTCCAGAATCAGTGGAGCTTTGGCAATTGGATAGGGGACTCTAAAAATCTTGTGAAATGTCCCCTTTAAAATCTTCCAAGACTCCTCCTCTCTGACAGTATCACTACACCAGACTGTGGATACCGCCTAACCCCGTATTTTGTGTCTTTTTTGCTCATGCTGCCCCCCGGGTTTCTTGGAGATTTTAATTTAGTGCTTGCTTTTTCCCTCCCTTCTTTCCCTTGCACTTTCTTTTCCCTTTTAACCCCTCGATCACCCCCTCCCCTGCCTTCTCCATCCCCAACTTTTTCCCGCCCCTCTTGTCTTTTCCACGGCTCCTTCCTTGTCTCACACAGCAGTCTGAACAGCGTTAACAGTAGTGACTCCAGGTCCAGCGGTTCCCACTCGCACTCACCCACTTCGCACTATCGCTATCGCAGCTCCAATCTGCCCCAGCAGGCCCCGATGAGGCTGTCCAGCGTCTCCTCCCACGATTCGGGATTTATCTCCCAGGATGCTTTCCAGTCAAAGTCTCCGTCACCCATGCCACCCGAGGCCGTCAACCAGGTGAGAGTCCTCATTTTCTATAGAAAGTATCGGAACTGCAGTGCGGCTGGTCAAGTGGAGATACCTTGTGTAGGGGCCAGACATCGGGTACAGGCGGTCAGGGCATGCTGGGAGTTGTAGTTTCACAACGACTGACGTTAGACTCCTGACACCTGTAGTAGCGATTTACTGTTTTGTTTTTTTTTCTCAGTTTTAGGTAATGCAGATTAACCACTAAATGAAAAGTTCTCCAAACTCTCAGGAGCTGAGCCCGCTCCACACACGGCAGGTGCTGGCTGTGTTATGCAGCCGGCACCCAGGCTTAGCTGGCTCCTTCAGCGCTTCAGCATTTAAGAGACTTATGTTTCCTGGCTTGTAGATGGAATTGGCAGTAAAGTGAAAGGGAAAAAAATAAAGTGAAAAGTAAAAAAAAAAAAGTTTAAAAAATTTAAAACAAAAATGTGGATTTTTTTTCCACTATCCAGTATATTATAAGGTAAACTACAAATTGTGCCATTAAGAGAATAAACAAAAAAAAGCAAGGCCTCATATGGCAATGTGGATGGAAAAATAAAAAAAATTATAACTCTTGATAAAAGAGCAGGAAAGAAAAAAACACAAGGAAAAGAATTTTGGCTGCGGCAGGAATGGGTTAAAGGATTTGTCCAGCAACCTAAAATTAAAACAAATTCTCTGAAATGATAATAAAAAATCAATACTTTACCAATGTTCCAACACTTCAGATCTTGCTTCACCTGGACAGTGATTGGCTGCAGTGGTCACTTTTCTAACAGGAAGTACAGAAGCTAGCCATGTCCTTCCTTGTTGGGGACAGACCCGTTACTGCTGTAGCCAATCACTGGCTATCACACTGCTTCAGCCATTGATTGGATGCCGCAGTCACATGACCATCTAGACAGGATAGCCTGTACAGAGAATGACGGGGGACCTGGACCTTTTTTATGTAGCTGGACAAACCCTTTAAATCAGCCAGCCTGCTTGTTAATGGTTTCCATGTTTTTTTTTTTCTTCATACACTGTAGTAAAAATGAACTTGCAAGAACAAAGAAAAAGAAGCCAGATTTCACATTTTCCATCTAATCTGAGGCCCCTGATTTTGTGAACAAACCCAACTTACCGTAGATTTTTTTTTTACCGCTTTTTACTTTTAGATGTAAATGCACATTTGACTTTCATACTCTGTAAGATCTAGATGCCCCGGATAACCTCACACTATAGCACCGTTAGTGGAGAGCGGCCATCCTGCTTGTTGACGGTTTCCATAGATTTGTAGCTTCCTGAACCTTCCTGCGTTTCCCGATGACTTGATGCAGTGGTGACGCCTTCCGTTCCTCTTGCTGTGCGGTATGGTCCTGCCTGGGGCGTTCGGGTCACCTCACCCGCCTTCTCCTCCCTCTTTGCTCTGCAGAATTCGTCCAGTTCCGCTTCATCCGAAGCCTCGGAGACCTGCCAGTCCGTGAGCGAGTGCAGCTCTCCTACTTCTGTGAGCTCTGGATCTACCATGGGAGCCTGGGCCTCCACTGATAAGGTGACTGTACAGTGACGCTGCGGGTGGGGTCGCTCTTTAATTGTAGGGTTTTTTTTTCCCCAAAATATATATATGTAGAATGGTAGACTAGAAATGCTGTGGCCAGTGATAGACTGCAGAGGTCCGGTGAGTGCAGCGGCTTCTCATCCAATGTTTTTTTTTTTATGATTTGCAGCCAATCACAGTCCGCAGCGGTCCCTTTACAGAGGTATTCCCATCTCCAAGATCCTATCCCATTATGTAGTAGGTGTAATAATATTGGTAAATACCTCCACTTAGAGATGTAGTATAGTTCTTCTGATTCGCTATGTCGCTTACCCCGTGTGCAGGCATTGCAGTAGCTTCGGTATCCACGGTTATGACCACTCATATAGTGACAGTTAGATGTTAGTGGTTGTAACTATGGATCCCTAAGCTACTGCAGTGCCCTGCGCACGGGGTATGCAACATAGCGAATCAGAAGAACTGTACTACATGTGTAATTGGAGGTATTTGCTAATATTATTATTATTACACCTGCTACATATTGGGATAGGATCTTGGAGATGGGAATACCCCTTTAACAGCTCTTTTTCTTGACCATGTGCAGACCATGGAACGGCCCGCACTGTTTCCAGATGGATGTCAGTAGGTGATTATTAATGACTTTGTTACTTTTCACACATCTAGTCCCAGGAGACTTCCTCTTAAAATTACTTACAAAGTTCCAAACTTTTCTATTATTCTTTGAACCCAATTCATTAGTGAATTTGCACCTTTTTTTGTTCAATTTTTTGTTTTTTTTGCCTGTTTTCCATTTGCTCCTTATTCTTTTAATTTGCATTTTTTTAAAGTATATTTAACATGTGCTTGTCTGTTTTATTGTTGTTTTTTTTTTTGTTCGTCATTGTGGGCAAGGTTTGGTATTTCCATAAGTTTCCGGCTAATTAATTAATTGAGATTTAAAATTCTATTTTTTTTGTATGAGTGTATTCCAGTCTTCCACAGAGACTTTATCTACTCCTGAAATGTTTTGTGCACATGCGACATATTTGCGCAATCAGAGATTTTGAATATGATTGAGAAATTGATCACAGAAGAAGAATATACAGTCAATAGTGGACATTTAACAAGGTGTAGAGACTTAGTCCGACTTTGCTGCTTTTTCCCAGAAGCCTGGCCACACATAAACACGGATTGTGTCTGGTTTTACACGTCAGCACCACTGAAGTGAACGGGGCTTGGCTGCAATACCACACACAGCCTGTAAACAAGTGTGGAGCTATTACTGGTAGAAAGCAGCCAGATTATTTTTTAAATCCTGTATACTATATAGAAACCATGATCATGTATGGTTGTGTGTATTTTTGCTAAGATTTTTCCAGGCTGAATGTCTGCAGTTCTCGTCTCAACCTGAGATTCCTGCTAGTTCTATGAAAACTGATAATGACTTAATTTTCTTGTGCCATATTACAATGTACCTGTACGTCACTGAGTTAAGTCTTCTTAAATAAAGTATCTAAATTTATGGTTTGAGTATATACAATATGATGCATAAATTTCATTTATTGTCCTGTGCAGTCACTGTGTACATACATTACTGATCCTGTACTGATCCTGAGTTACATCCTGTATTATACTCCAGAGCTGCACTCACTATTCTGCTGGTGCAGTCACTGTGTTACATACATTACTGATCCTGAGTTACATCCTGTATTATACCCAGAGCTGCACTCACTATTCTGCTGGTGGAGTCACTGTGTACATACATTACATTACTGATCCTGAGTTACATCCTGTATTATAATCCAGAGCTGCACTCACTATTCTGCTGGTGCAGTCACTGTGTACATACATTACATTACTGATCCTGAGTTACATCCTGTATTATACTCCAGAGCTTCACTCACTATTCTGCTGGTGGAGTCACTGTGTACATACATTACATTACTGATCCTGTACTGATCCTGAGTTACATCCTGTATTATACCCCAGAGCAGCACTCACTATTCTGCTGGTGCAGTCACTGTGTACATACATTACATTACCGATCCTGAGTTACATCCTGTATTATACTCCAGAGCTTCACTCACTATTCTGCTGGTGGAGTCACTGTGTACATACATTACATTACTGATCCTGTACTGATCCTGAGTTACATCCTGTATTATACCCAGAGCAGCACTCACTGTTCTGCTGGTGCAGTCACTGTGTACATACATTACATTACTGATCCTGTACTGATCCTGAGTTACATCCTGTATTATACTCCAGAGCTGCACTCACTGTTCTGCTGGTGCAGTCACTGTGTACATACATTACATTACTGATCCTGTATGATCCTGAGTTACATCCTGTATTATATTCCAGAGCTGCACTTACTATTCTGCTGGTGCAGTCACTGTGTACATACATTACATTACTGATCCTGAGTTACATCCTGTATTATACTCCAGATATGCACTCACTATTCTGCTGGTGCAGTCACTGTGTACATACATTACATTACTGATCCTGTACTGATCCTGAGTTACATCCTGTATTATACTCCAGAGCTGCACTCACTATTCTGCTGTGCAGTCACTGTGTACATACATTACATTACTGATCCTGTACTGATCCTGAGTTACATCCTGTATTATACCCAGAGCTGCACTCACTATTCTGCTGGTGCAGTCACTGATACATACATTACTGATCCTGAGTTACATCCTGTATTATACTCCAGAGCTGCACTCACTATTCTGCTGGTGCAGTCACTGAGTACATTCATTACATTACTGATCCTGAGTTACATCCTGTATTATACTCCAGAGCTGCACTCACTATTCTATTACTATTTGCATCATCTCACTTCAGTGGTCACATGGGTCATTTCAATAAATGATCACGTCGAGGGCAGTGGTCTCAAAACTCCACAGTGAGCCTCCAGTGGTCTCAGTTTGGAGACCACTTATTATTGTTATAGTTGTATAAGATAAGTAGTATTTTGCTTTGCGTGTGTTCACATGTGACTTCATCTTGTGCTGTTTTTAGATCTTATGCTCCATTCCATTTTCCTGTGATTTATTATTTATCCTTTTCATGTGGTGTGCAGTCATAAACCCTGATAGATAACATTATTCATACTGAGTCTGAGCGCTAGTACAGTTCTCTGATTATCACATCCCTGTCCTCCACTGTTCCCAGCTCATCTAGAATGAGGCCCATGATTTTTGGCCAGTTTAAGTATTGAGCGCCCCAATGTTTCCGTGTTAACAGACCACAACCCTGGAAGCAGATTCCCCATCTGGAGTGTGACCGCAGGATCCGACTACCCGGGGTTTGTAGTCTGTTACCATGGAGGCACATTGTATTGTCGCCATTAGGGGACATCTGCAACAAATCGCTGCTCTGTTCTCATCAGTAATTGGGATCTGTGCCACGGGCAATTTCCCTGCAGAAGTATTCTGTACAGTTCAGATGAGATTTGGAAAAATGTTATTCATATGCCTGCAATGACCCCAAAAATCTGCAGCATTTCCGCCTTTGGGGATGTCCCCTAATCCTGTACAACCTCATTGGTGATGTCAATCAATAGATGTCAAATATCACTGGGAACTGGTCTCAGTGTCAGCATGGCTGCCCCTAAGGTTCTCTTTAAAGAGAACCTGTCACCATGCAAAAGGGTCCAGGTTTTATTCCCGCTGCTCCTCTGAGTATTCTGTTTTTTTTATTGTTATACAGTTTGTTTCCAGACATATGGGCCTTTTTATTTAATGCTAATTCTGTGGTCGTTTCAAGGAGGCGTGGCTCACATGGTAATTATGCAAGGCGGCCTGAAGACACACCCCATAGGAGCCTGAGAACTACCACCATAAAAATTCCATATCTCTGCAACCATATAGCAGATTTACCTAAAACAAATACCAGAAGAGTCAGGGGAGCAGCACAAATACAGTTAGGGAATAATCTGGACACTTTGACCTGGTGATCGGTCATCTTTAAAGAGCATTTTTAAGGACCACCAATATGGCCATTATGACTTCCACATGAAGCCATTTCCAGGTTATTTGCTGCCTATTTTTTTCCAAGACGGCAGGAACATTTGCCATAAAGCCACATAATAACCCTTGTTGGGGGTCCTTGTGGCTGACTTAGGAGTTTTCACCCTTTCGGGGTGGAGTGGAGCAGCTGATGGGTGGTGTACTCGCTCTTTATGTTCTGAATTGCTGTTTATCACATGCCCATTCCTTGGACCCATATTGATTTTTTTTCCCATTTTGTTTTCTTTCCTCTGTGTTGTTTGTCCTCAGATGTCTAATGGGTATTATCACTTTAGTTTGTCCAGTGACCTGTCCACAGCAGGTCATTACACCCATTTCCCACTCCCAGCCTCCCGTCCTTGGACCCGGTCTAGTTCAGACTGTCCTCACTATTACACTATCGGGCCGGGCATGTTACCATCGTCTAAGATCCCCAGCTGGAAGGTTTGTGTATATGTGATACAGCCTGACTAATTCACACCTTTATGCTCTTCTTCTGTCACCAACTAATATTTTTGGGTGTCTTCCGTTTGGGACTTTTGGAAAACGTTTTTCTATTCTGTAAACCTCAGTTTTGCACAACCCCTTCCCCTCCAACCCCGATACATACATTCATTCTAATAGAAACCATTTCATTTTGGATCCTCAAATTAAGTAATGACCATTGTGGTGGGATTGGGTCGTAGGCTTATTTATAGACACCATCGAATATCTTCCAGGGAAATGTTGATTGGGGAGTTGGGTGGTTGTTTCTGCTTGAGCATCACCAAGGAAGTAGACGGCCATGCGCCTGCTCTCGTCGGATCACGGACATTACGCAGTTTGAGGCCGGTCAGTACAAGCATCGGTGACTGTCTGAAAGTCTAGAGGTTCCGCAATGGTACCAAGGACGAGCGGTCTAAAGCGTTGGTGTAAGGCTTCAGTCTTTCTGAGGCGTTGGCTCAAATCCCACTGCTGTCAGTATTAAGAGGTTTTGACAACCTATAGAAAGGTTGAACTTGATGGAACTAGGTCTTTTTTTCAACCGATGTAACTATGTAAGGAAGTGTCCCACCGCCCAACCCTTAACCAGTGCAGGCACATTATTGTGATCGCTTGGGTCATCCAGGAGAGACCATCCAACTGCTATGGTTATGTTCTTGGCAGTTCTTTAAGATGTTTTTCACCTAATTTTCACTTGATAGGTGATATCTGAAAGATCATGGGGGCCCGACCATTGGATGCCTACTGATTTCCAGGCGGAGTTTCTTTGAGAATTGAGTGTTTGTTGAACATGTGCTCTACCAATCTATTGTCTACGGGACTGCTCCCGGGAATAGGTGAAAATGAATAACTCAACATCCGGAATACCCCTTTCAGCTGCAGATGGAAGGGAGGGAGACACAGGAATTCATTACTGATGGGTAGGCGGAGCCCCAGACAAGGATGACACCTCAGATCAAAAGCGTGTTGACTGGCTGGCTCCTCCAGCTCGGGCTCCTCCTACTCAGCTCCTTCAGTCTAAGATTTGAGGTCTCAGAGGATGGTCGCTGCTAATGCAGCTCCTCAGAAGATTTTATTATTTTATATTCGGACAAGAGACTTGGATCACTAGTTGGTCTAGAGGTCTCAGGGTACCAGCGCTGCTGTACCCCAACCTCTCCCTTGGCGGATCTGTATTTACATTATGGTCCCTGCAGAATTTTGCCGGCCCTGGGGATGAGGATGGCTTCCCTGGCGGGGACGCAAACCACACGTGCGGTCACTGCGTTCCTCGCCCTGGGGGAAGCATGGGCATAGCGCCAGAAACCCCTGGGGATCCCTGTGGCGCTAAGCTGGTGAGTACTCCACACAAATTTTATTATAATAATGTGTGAGTGCTTTAGCGTCTGAGTGGCAGCGCTATTACATGTATGTCAGTATGCTTCAGCGCTGCGGTGACAGCGCTGTTACATGTAAAGGTGGTGAACTTTTGTCCGCAGGCAGATACCTGCAGGACAGAGAGGGAGCAGGAGCGAGGGAGTTCGCGCTCAATATTTGAGCTGGCGGGGGGCGTGGCCTATCGATTCCCGGTCTTCTGAGCAGGAAGACGCGCGCTCTGGCGTTTCTCCTCCATCTCCCATCACTGTGGCGGCCATTACACAGGCTCCTGGGCTCCTCAGACCGCTCCTCTCCTCATAGACACCACGGCCAGCTGGGTGAGTGCTGATTCCTCACCCCGCAGCGCAGCGATCGCTATCCTGCAGCTGCAGTCTCATTAGAGACTTGAAATTTAGCTGGGCTCACACAGTATATCTATATTGTGGAGAGATTGCAACATTAACCCTTCTGAGGGTTATTTCTGTCAGCGTTTTTTGACTGAATGCCGCTGGGGTAACCCTTCCTGAGGGAGCGTTAACCCTTCAGCGTTAAAAAAAAAAAAAAAAAAAAAAAACCGCATATTTTTTGCTGGTACTACCGCTTTGACCTGCAAATACAGGTGAGACATGTCTGAACAGAGTTCAGATGCCGCGGACCACGTCCCAGTGCCATTACGGCAATCAGATACGCAGACCTCCACAGCGTCTAGCGCTGCGGTCGACAGTGGTGCAAAATTGGATGATATCGCTCGCTCGATCAACAACTTTGTCTGACCTTTTAGGTCAATATGTGTCTGCTAATTCCTCTCAGAGGAAGCGACGCAGGCCGTTACCGGCCTCTACACGGAGCGAGTCAGATGTATCTGATTTTGGACAGAGTTCCCCTTTAGATTCGGATGGTGAATTATCCGATTCAGATGAGGACGAACCGCAGGGGCGTTCTTCTATGGCGAAACGTACGGAGGCTTTGATTGAAGCCATGAGAGAGATGTTACAGTTACCGGAGGAGGTAACTAGTCGTCCTGGTAAATCACACGTATGTTCCAGGAGTCCCGTACTTCGCGTACAACATTACCAGCTCTGAAGGAGCTTAATAGTGTAATAGAAGAGGAACGTCTGTGTCCAGATAAGCGTTTTCACGGAACGCATTTCTTTGATGCACTTTATCCTTGCTCTGCGGAGTTAAAGGATAATTGGACTTCTGCGCCTGAAGTGGATGTGTCTTTATCTCAGCTTAGTAAATCCTCACTACTCCCTGTTAAAGGGAAAGCGAGTTTGCAGGAGCCGTTGGACAGAAAAACGGAAATGGCGGCAAAAGCAAGCTATGAGGCTGCGGGTCATGGATTCCGAGCGGTGCTAGGATCCATGTGTGCTGCTAGAGCTTCTCTAGGCTGGTTGGCACGTTTAAAGACGGAGTTGCAGAACGGATCTCCGTTACCTGATATACGGGAAACTTACGAATTGTTAGAAACTGCAGCCTGTTATATCTTTGATGCCGGTCTGGATACGGCATCCCTGCTGGCCAGTGCGCAGGCTTCAGCGGTCACAGTCAGAAGAGCTTTATGGCTCAGACAGTGGGCCGGGGACGCAGTTTCCAAACATGGTTTATTGGCTTTACCTTACAAGGGTGGCCTCCTTTTTGGATCCGACCTCACAGAGCTGATTTCCAAGGCTAAGGCGAAGGAAGCAGCATTGCCAGAGCGTAGGGCCATGGCTTCGGTATCCAGTAAGCCTGGTGGCTATAGCGGTCGGCGGTCCTTTCGGGGCCGAGGACGATCTAGTCACTCCTCGTGGGGATCGGGTCGTTCTTCTTTCTCAGGAAAGAAGTCCTCTCAGAAAACCCGTACTCCCTGGAAGCAGAATTTCCGCCAGGACAAGCGGGAATCTGACAAGAAGCCCGCCAAGTCAGATTGACGCCAGGGGTCCACTCGAGGACTCTCGAGTGGGGGGTCGCCTGCTTCATTTCAAGGCGACTTGGATGGCTCGCGTTCCAGATTCCTGGGTAACGCGGGTAGTGTCGGCAGGCTATTTCATAGAGTTTTCTTCTCGACCCACAAATGTTTTTTGTTAAGGTTGTTGGGTTTCTGCCTTTTGTTGGTTTTTTCCCACCCTTATTTTTTGAACTGCTTTGGGACGTCCCATCAGTAATGAATTCCTGTGTCTCCCTCCCTTCCATCTGCAGCTGAAACACGGATTTTGGTAAGAACTTACCGGTAAAATCCTTTTCAGCGAAGGAAGGGAGGGAGACACAGCACCCTCCCAAGGCAGAAGTGTGTTGATGTTTTCAGATGCAGCGCGACCCTTATCTGATTGCAATATCTGGGCTGAGGTCAGCGCGCTAAGGCTCTGTTCCAGCATCGCCAGCTCATCACAGTAGTCAGGTTCAGTGAGTAGTACCTGGAACTCTGTGGTTTTTGGCTTACTTTGCATACATAACCTGTATTCTTGTGTTTTTCTCTGAAGTTCCTTCAGAAGGGGTTATGTTGCTCCGCTGGTGATCTTGGTTCTTCCCTAAAGCTTTGGTACGACTGAAGGAGCTGAGTAGGAGGAGCCCGAGCTGGAGGAGCCAGCCAGTCAACACGCTTTTGATCTGAGGTGTCATCCTGGTCTGGGGCTCCGCCTACCCATCAGTAATGAATTCCTGTGTCTCCCTCCCTTCCTTCGCTGAAAAGGATTTTACCGGTAAGTTCTTACCAAAATCCGTGTTTCAGAGTAAATCCACCGTCTCACATAAAATTAAGAGCACAGAGTGTCTACAGTCACCGGTAACAGCACTGTGAGCGCCGGCTGTCAGCCATAGTGCCGGGGCGTGCTTACAGCCGGCGCTCACAGTGCTGTGACCAGTGACTGTAGCCTCTCCTTGTACGCCGCATGACTCCCAGTGGCTCCTGGGAGGAATAAAGCACATTTTCTCCCAGTAGCCTCACATTCAGTAACTCCTAATCTTTTTGGAAAGCTTCTGTTCCCCAAAAAAATCCCCTCAGAATACCCTTCTTAGGTGATATTTTTTTGCGCTAAATTTTCTTCTACCAATGGCTGCCCATTGTCCAACTCCTCCATTGACCAATTCTAGGGATTTTATAGTGTAATATAGGCGGGGGTTGTGCATTGAGGTACTATTCTGTATTTCTTGTAACTCTGTTCTGTACCTTTCTTTTCATTTTTGTATTAACTTGAAAATAAATGAATCTGAGATTAATGCTGTGTTAAATATGGTGATTCAGAATCGGGAATCTCCTATTCAAGGATTATGTATAGGGGTGCAGGTTACGGATTTGTCCTCACTCTTTAGGCGAAATTTAGTGGTTTAGGAATTGTATACGTACATAGATAGAGAGCTCCCTCTAAAAAAAAAAATACCTAACATGTATTTTTCACAGTTCTTCACTAGTCCTCTGTTAATAAGGTGTCTGATCATGTTTTGCCCATTCTTTGCCATCACATGACCATGGTGCCAAGCTGCTGCCTACCAGGTTGTCATTTGGATCCACAATGGCGTTACTTAAAAAGTTGATAGCATGAATGTCACATCTCCACTATGCCCCTGCATTATAAAACATAATCATTGGGAGTCCTGGACCGTGAAAGTGGGATGAAACAGTGAGTAGTTAGTTTTTTTGGGACCGGTAAGGTTATCGGACAGGGCCTGTTGGGCGGGCAGTGAGTAGTTAGTAATTTTGGACCAGTGATACAATTACCCCTCACTCCCCCGATAAAATCCATTTTAATATTTGGGTGTATGGATTGAAATAGGGGGTTGATCATCGTAACAGGAGAACTATGCTCCCACCAGATACTGGCTGAAACTTTTGGACCTAAAAGTTAAATGATGATCAAGATTTGAGGTCCATTCCTAGATATGGATCAAGCCTGAGCCAATGTGGACTTTCTTTAGGTTTTACTGCTGAACCATGATTATGGTCTTCACAACGCCCACCGAAGCTCTAGAATAGGTCGGTGAATCCGTAGGAAGCATTAGTCATGGCCAGTCACCGGTAGTTTACTAAGGGGTTAAGTCATCTTTCCTTGAGCGAACAAAGCACTTTGACTGTCTACATACAGCATATATAACCTTTCATCCAGGACTGGGCTAAGCCAGGTCCATACGACCAACCTACGGTGAACACTCTTCAGAGACGTAAGCGTGAAGCCGAACCCTGCGGAGGAACCTATATCTCGGCTCTAGGACTCAACGGTGAAGCCAGATTGCACAGAAATGCCAGTGTACCTGCATCGACCAGGGTAAAGAGTGATGGTTGAGTCGTCTCGTCTCTGCTCTTAACCATACTTTTCTCGAATGTCTTCTGCTTCTAACATGTGGATGAATTGCTGTTTGCCTTTTAGACTATTGTAAAGATTGCTTTTGAAACATTCTGTAAGTGTTTAACCGTAAAGTTTAGATACGGGAGAATGATATGTTTGTTGCACTTTCTTATAAGTTTGCTGTGGACTTGGATGAAACTACTTCTGCTGGTGAAGGGTCGTAGCCATATTGGTTACGTTGTGTTAATTTTACTCCTCTTTTCTATTTATCAGCAGGTGAAGAAGGTGAAAACTGTGAAGACCTGGCACTGGCGTTGAGCAGAGGATTACAGCTCGATACGCAGAGGAGTAGCAGAGATTCTTTACAATGCTCCAGTGGATACAGCACACAGACGACAACTCCATGCTGTTCAGAAGATACCATCCCATCACAAGGTTTGTGCACTTAGACCTCACCCTAGTTATTGCTCCTGGTCACAACCATGATTTGTAGACATTTATAACCTAATTATGCTGTCCTGATCACCCACAAAGGCGAGACCTGAGCATGGGTTACGATCATGAGGATCTAGGCTTCGCTGAGACTCTTCCAGTCATTGATTGCTGTAGTGTCCTCTATACAAACACAAGAAAAATCCTGATAGTCAAATGTGCCTAATTCTGTAGGGTTCACAACTTGCCAAATTCATTTCTTGCAACCAAATTTTTGAACTTTGCTTTTGTCTTCAGTTTCAGATTATGATTACTTTTCGGTGAGCGGAGACCAAGAACCTGATCAACAGGATTTTGATAAATCTTCCACCATCCCTCGAAACAGTGATATTAGTCAGTCCTACAGAAGGATGTTCCAAGCTAAGCGCCCAGCCTCCACCGCTGGTCTGCCTGCAGCTTTCGGTCCCGTCATTGTCACTCCTGGAGTGGCCACCATTCGTAGGACACCATCTACCAAGCCGTCAGTCAGACGTGGCACTATTGGTGGAGGTCCTATTCCAATTAAGACACCTGTTATACCTGTTAAGACCCCAACAGTGCCAGACATGCCAGGTGGGTTCCCCACCAGCATGAGCGAAGAATACTCTGAGCAAAGTCCTGACTCCCCTTCCCTCGTGGACGGATCGGTGCTAACAGGCGAAATGCCACCTTCACTGTGGAGTGGTCAGGCTTCTGTAAACCCTCCAGTCCCAGGACCACAAGGCATGATCGTGGAAGAACAAAGGCAAGGAAGGTCAGAAAATGATGACGACGATGATGATGATCAGGATGATTCTTCCATCCCCGATGCTCCGGTTCAGGTCCATCCAGGAGCCACAGAGTCTGCTCCGACGGAGGCGCCTCAAGGAGAAGATATGCTCATTGCTATCCGCCGTGGGTTAAACTTAAGAGAACCACCACGAATGACCGCTCGGCCCCTCGGCTCTGCTAGAAGAAATGGGGATACTAAAGACGGGACTAAAGAACTTCTCCAGGGGAACTCTCTTTAACCCATTCCAGTCCGTGATTGGCGGATTGTTTCGGAGCGTAAACCGGGTTGACTCTTAATCAAAGAAGAGATATAAATCTATATATTCTCACAGTAAAGCAGAGTAGAAGAGCAAGGTTACGATCTGTCCGTGTCCTCACACTGTAAATAGCGACTTCTGCACATAGTTATTCCCCTTTTATGTTTTAATGGTTTTTTGTTTTTTTTTTTGTGCCCCAATTTTATTTATTGTTCTCGGGTTTTTATTTTTCCCCATAAAGTGCCAAAATCTTCTTTTAATTTTATATCTTTTACATCTTTGTAAATTTTAAAAACCGCTTCAAAACGGGATAGGAGGAAAAGTGTGCACCGTAACAGATCAAGGACTGTTTTTGTGAACCTCACCCACCCCCACTCCCACTCCACCCCTTACAAAAAAAAACTTTGTATAGATCAAGCATGAGCATACTTTTGTGGCATGATGGGAGATGTAGTTCAACAACCGTTGCACAGCCAGAGGATGACGGGGTGTAGAACACCTCCTTAGATTTTCCTATACATTACAAGCTTAGAACTTTGTTGTTTTTTTTTTCTCTTCTTTTTAATTATTATTTTTAGATAATTTTTTTTTTTTAACTGTTATAAATTATTAACAATGAAGAGCAATAGAAAAATTATAAAAAAAATAAAGCATGTAACCAGGGGGAATTAAAGGTTTAAGACCGCCATGATAACATATGCTGTCACACATACACGTCACCTGTAATCTAGTCATTACTGGTAGCTCCTGACATCAGTGTTCCTGAACCATTGAGTGCTTTTGACTTCCCCCCTCATCTTTTTGAGTATATTGGACCCATTGTGTCAATTTTAGTACAAAAATAGCTCCCCCCAACTGTCCATGGTTGCAACTAGTATTGCGGCTCCGCTCCACTGAAAAAAAAAAAAATGTGGTCGAGTTGCAGTACTAAACAAGACCTGTAGTCTGGGGGTGGCGCTGTTTTGTAGGAAAGCTACCATCCCAGAAACTCTCTTATCAAAGAGAAATTACATATAGAATATGTACATAAGTAATACTTTGGCTGCCTTTTCCGTACACTGGCTAAATGTACTTGTTTTTTTCCCCAATATATTGTAAAGTACTCCAGTTTTTTTTTTTTTTTTTTAAATAAATGTCTGCACTCACATTATCTCACCGAGTACTAACATAATAAGGGGGGTAAGTATAACGTTAATTATAATAATTCTTAAAAAAAATAAAAAAGGCTAAGGCAAGTCTAAAAATATTAAACCGTTAGCTGGGAGTTCACCAATGTAAAATAGCAAAAAAAAAAAAAAGAATAAAAATAAAGTATAAAAAAAAATATATAATAATTTCAAAAAAATTGCTTATTCACGTTTTTAGGCCCAGCTGGCTGGGACAAGTTTGCAATGTTCGATCACATCTTAGTGACACTTTACACCCAACACATCGCTGTATTAAGTATTGTGGAGGCAAATAGTTTTATAAAAAAAAAATGTTGTTTTGTAAATTTTTTTTTTCACATTTTTTAACAAATTTGGCACAAGGATTTACATGGAATGAAGAGGAAATTCTCTGTGAATGGTTCTCTGGGTTATATGTTATGTACTTTTCAGACTGTTTCATGGTGGGAAATAGCACTGTAGCACATTGTCTTTTAAAAAACAAAAAAAAAATCCCAAATTTATGTATATATTAAGACCGATTACGTTAGGTTTAGCTGTGATTCCCACTTTTAAGAGGTCAAAAGAAATCTGCAGAGGTGTTAAAAAAAAACAAAAAAAAAACCCCAGAATTAATTAGAATTTTTGGGGGATGGTGGAGGGGAATGGTCATCCAAACAAATTAGTTACTCCCGGTTCAAAACCATAAAATGGGGAATTTTTTTTTTTTAACAGAAACAAATCGAGGGAAGAAGAATCGTACATGTTAAATTTTTAATGTCACCGATCCTTTGCTCTCTAAAAACGTTAAAATTATTTTTAGATGTTCATCAAGACCCTATAGTAATTTTCAACTGGATCTTAGACGACGCCTTCTAGAACCCTAAAAGAACTTATTATAGCTTGATTATAAATTCTACGGATTTTTGTAGCTGACGGTAGAAAAACAAAAATGGCTGATCAGCATTTTAATTTTCTCAAGTTGGACTCTCAATTGAAGCAAAAACATTTGCAAGACCTTTTTCCAGGTCTTGGCCATGACGGTAGTTTGTGGCCGGGTAACCAAAGCCCTCACAACCTACCAGCATCCCCTGCACCTCCTCTGATTAGTAGGCTCTTTGCGATTGACATCACACCAGTCCTGCTAATTAGAAGAGGCGCCATTGATGCCAGCAGATAAGTTGTTCGTTTCGTGGGGCTTTGGTCCGACAGTCATGGACTACCAACGTGACTCCTACAAACCTTTTTTGCTCAATTCTATTGTCAATGGGCTGGCTGTCAAATTTTGACTATGCTTTCGAAATAAGCAGCCCGAGGTAGTGATATATTTACCAAAATCCTTGGCACTGGATTGATGGACCCATATTTGGGTTAGAAATCATGATTATGTAAGAAACAATACATGAGGGGAAGGTAAAAATCTAATTGTCGATGCATCAAAGTGAAAAATTTACCTGGTCTGACGTTTCGTTAGTTCCTCAGGGCGGGGTTAAGAATCATTGTTCTATGTTTCTGTAATTTCTAAAAAATTTAAAAAAAATAATTTTCACCGTTTTCTTTTCTTTTAAGATACCCCCATTTCTTAAAAATACAGAAAGCAGATCCTTTGAATACCTAAAAACGCAACTCTTTATAAAACAGGAATGTTGTAGATGCCAGCTCTTAGTTATGATCACCCCCCACCTTCATCTCCCAACCAAGAAAATTTTCAATAATTCCCCCCCCGCCAACACAGTCATCTTCTAAATGTATAAATGGCGTTGAGTTTGATAGATTTTTCTTAAGAGCGATATCACTTGTAGAAACGGATCAGTAAAACGGGATTTTGGTTCTGTTTGAGTGGGTTACCGGAGTCCAAGCCGCCACACCCCTCCCCCATCCCACGCCGGGCGCACTGGATAATCATCGAATAATGATATTGATGCCAAAATGCAATACTGTCAAAGGTGCTAGACTCAGAAAAAAAACAACTCTGCAAATTCCTTGTTGGCTATCGTTCAAGATGTAAAGTAACTTGTGAAGTTATCGTGTTTCGTGTATGAAGACGTACGCTACTGTGATTCCTTTCAAGATGTTATGTTGCAGTGCGTCATTATTAAAGGGCATGGTAATAATAAAAAAATTGTTATTTTTCTCTTTTTTTTTAAAAAAAAAAAAAAACCTTGAGGAATTTCTTAATGAATCCAGAAAAGCTTTGACCATTCAACAAGCCACTATTTTCAGCTCATTATGAGTTCCAAGAAAGCAGCCAGTTTGCAGTTGGCTTACTTGCAGCTAAGAGAGAGAGAGACAGTTTGTCGCTTTCACATGGCTTGGGTGTATATTAATGCTCACATCATGGCCGCAGTACACCGGAGCTACTATTGTTCTACTAAACCACACTTTGATCACTAATTGGCTTCTTGTGAGGATCTAAATTCATGGACTTCAGAAGTCTAAATATCGCAAACGTAATACTCAAAATTGCTCTCAAAATAGCTGTCCCAAAGCGTTAACGTGAGAAAAAGTGACTAATTTTTGCTTCTAGAGTAAATCAACCCTCTAAGTATATAACAAGCTAAAAGGAAAAGAAGGCTGCATTTTGGAGAAAGGTTGAAGTTGATGGACCTGGGTCTTTATTAAACTTATGTCACTATATGGAAGTAAAGAAGGCTGGCATTTTGAACTAGATTGACGTAAAGAAGGCTGGCATTTTGAACTAGATTGACGTAAAGAAGGCTGCCATTTTGAACTAGATACGTAAGAAGCTGCATTTTGAACATTTGGAAGTAGAGACGGCTGCCATTTTGAACTATTTGCAAGTAAAGAAGGCTGCCATTTTGAACTAGTTGGAATAAGGCTGTCATTTTGAACTACATGGAAGTAAAGGCTGCCATTTTGAACTACATTGAAGTAGAGAAGGCTGCCATTTTAACTAGATCAAAGGCTGCCATTTTGGACTGGCTGAAGGTAAAGAAGGCTTCCATTTTGAGTTAGAAGTAAGAAAGGCTTCCATTTTAAACTAGATAGAAGGCTGCCATTCTGAACTAATTGAAATTATATTAGACAGCCATTTTGCCTTAATAATATTAAACTCTTAAGAATTCCTAATGACTAAAGGGGTTTTCTAATGAAAACAACCATGTCAATATGCATTCATTGGGAATGTGGACATCATAGAGAGGAGCAACCTCCAACTAGAATGAAGAGTAGATTCCATACTGGTAAATTCCAGATGTCCGTGTAATCATGGTAATGGCTACCATGTGATAATGCTTACCTTCCCTGTATTGGCTTTTGCACTGGAAATTCATGCCCAAACCAGCTTTCTGTTAGGAGCTGGACTCGCAGTGATCAGGCCGAACTGAAACGGATTGTCTATAATGAGTGCATGAGCTCAACTCGTGGTTGTTGGCACAACAAACAACATGGCTGCCCTGAATGCGCGTATCCTATGGGTGCATCGCTTTTTTTTCTCAATGTTTTTGTTACTATGAACACAGTCCCCCATGCCTGAAATGAGTTAAGTGGCTAGTATGAAGTACTGGTTGATGTTAGCATTTAGTATGAGGATACCGCCCGCATTCACCGTAGGATTACGCCCTCTTTTTACCGTTCTGTTTTGTGTTCTTTTTTGCATATTGTACGGCATCGTCCCAGCAGAAGAAGCGGGTTGTTACGACAAGAAATTACGTGACTCTTCTGCTCTTGTGTTTAGTTGCTAGTTTGTACTAAGAGTTGATGCAGGTTGTTTTACATTGTTTCTATGACTTTTTTGCTGTAAATGTGCCTCCCTGTACATTGTAACGATTGCTTCAGCCTACATAAAAAAATATGAATAAAGAAAAACCGAAAAAGGCATGTGCATGTGTCCCGTCCAAAGTCATTCATTATTGCTTTTCCCAACACCAGATCTAAAGTTGTAAAAGAGGAATTTCTGTTTTGGTTAAAAAAAAAAAAAAAAAATACTATTATCCATGTGATTTTTTTTTTTTTTCTTTTTATTAATTTCCATGCATTGCCTTCCAACTTGCTGCTCTGCTTGTTCACATCCTGATGCAGCAGGGAAGGGACGTGTCATTAGTAGTACCGCCCACCGGACTCCTCGCTACTTACTGTTTTTTTACTTTTGCCTGCAATGTAGACATAGCACTGCATGGCCATCAGTCTGCGTGAACAGAAGTAGCAGCGGGTGCTTGGACTCTGCATGTGCTTTAGACAGATGCCGTCCTGTCGACAGGCCTGAAAGCTCGGAACTAGTGTAGCCAGTGATGTAATCGAAACAGAGGAGTGCGGATCACGTAACTGCAATCCAGAAGACAAAGAAAGAGGCACTTACACAAATGTACAAATTTGAAGAGGGGATGGAAGGGGAACAATGTAGAGAATACCAAAAGGAAGTTACCCCTTTTAAAACATCAAGACACTCCACAGTTGCTATAGCAGAATATCTGATCAACAGCCCATCAATTTATTGTTCTTTTCCATTTTTTTTTTCAGTTTTCATTCACTGCTGGAAACAATCAGTAAGCTTTTACTTCTTGACGACTGGTCTTATTTTGGCTTAAAGTGACCCAGACCCTAATAAATGATGTTACTTTTTGCATCTAGAGTCACTTTCCTTGCTGACTTGTTCAACGCAACATGGCTGGCGCAGTCACATGGGGAGCGTAGTGGTAAGTCTAAACCATTGCCTCCCCTGTCTTTTGTGTGCTAAGGGATGGGCACAGCACCATCATTAATGCGTGACCATCCCTCAGCGCATGAAATGCAGGGGAGGAATGGTTTAGATTTAGACTTAACCTCTGCGTTCCGCATGTGACTGCGCCAGCCATGTTAGATTAAAAAGGGTCAAGAACCGAGGCTGAGGTAGTGTTCACAAAATGCATTCACGATGCGTATTTTTGCCACAGTTTTCCGAAAAGTGGCAAATTTTCATCATTTTTTTTTTTAAATCATGGCAGATAACACATCGCAAATGCATTTTGTAAAGATCAGCAAGTAAAGAGTATACATACAAAATATATAGTCAATTTTAGAGATAGGGCGGAGAGTAGCTTTTAAATAAGCAGCAGAATGGGTGTCACTTTGTGACTTGTAAGGTACTGCAATAAGCAAGTCACAAAAAAAACAACTAATTTCAACTTTTTGCGGATTGCTTTTCGTGGTACCCTAATGGGTCCAAATACTACCCCATTCACCTGCAATGTAGCATGATCTATGACTGCAAGACTGGTGTCGTAGCCAAAGTTACTATATAGCCCCAGCCTTTTGGATTGTGGAGCTAAAAACACTCAGAATAATTCAGTGTATCAATACCAAACACCTGCATTGGTAACAAATGTGTTTGTCAGAACAGCAGATTCCAAGTATTTGAGAAATATCATGTGTAAGTCATGAAGAATGACTGCTCTGCACTGGTAAAAGAAGAATCTTTTGAACCTCCTTTTATCCCTCTCACTTTTCCATTGGGTGATAAAGTGGTGCAGATGACGTTTAGGCGTGCACGATTGGCTGGGATTGTGAAGGGGTCTTATTTGTATGAACATGTGCACTCAAACCTGTTGCTAGCACATAAGTCCTGGCAGGTATCTGCAGATGTAGCGTCATCAGCCCTATTGTGGAAATGAGAAGCTCCTGACCAACCCCTTTCAAGTTTTGGAAAGCCACTGGACCTAATCTCAGAAATACGTCTTTATGAGACGGCCCAAGAGAATGCGTTACAATTAGTGATGAGCGAATAGCTTCAGATAACTCCTTATCCGAATAGCTATAGTGCTTACCAAATAGTTGCATCGGTAATCAGGATACCTGGAGCGCTCCCGATAATCAGCTGTGTGACAGTCACAACACATGCATGGAAAGCCCAACAATCAGGCTCTCCATGCATGTGTTGTGACTGTCACACAGCTGCGACACCGAACAGCTGATTATCGGGAGTGCTCCAGGTATCCGGGTTCCCGATGCAGCTATTTGGTAAGCGCTATAGCTATTCGGATGAGTTACCATAATGTGGCCTTTATGCCCCTGAAAGGGAAAGGTCCTTTTCCCAGCAGGGAATAATCATCACCGAGCATCTGTTCTGCAAACCTGTGCAGGTGAGACATCAGTGTCCTTCGTGACTTCTGCATGCCCCTCCAGACCTGGAACACTTGGGTTCTTTGCTTCGCTCAATGCCTCCTTGTTGGAAAAACGTCCCAACAATAAGGAGATCATGAAGTTACCTCCTAATACTGGAACCCCCAGTGATAAGCAAGTATTGTGGAGAAATCTTACAGTAAGTGATCCACTCCCAGGCACATATTACACAGTGACCATTCATAGCAATGGGTTGTTTCAGCTGCAGATGAAGGAAGAGAGCCACAGTAATTCATTACTGATGGGTAGGCGGAGCCCCAGATCAGGATGTTACCTCAGATCAAAAGAGTGATGACTGGCTGGCCCCTCCAGCTCGGGCTCCTCCTACTCAGCTCCAGTCTAAGATTTGAGGTCCAGAGGATGGTCGCTGCTAATGCAGCTCCTCAGAAAATTTTATTATTTTAATATTCGGACAGGAGACTTGGATCACTAGTTGGTCTAGAGGTCTCAGGGGTATCAGCGCTGCTGTACCCCAACCTCTCCCTTGGCGGATCTGTATTCACTCAAAGTCCCTGCAGAATCCTTGCCGGCCCTGGGGGATGAGGAGAGCTTCTCTGGCGGGAACGCAAACCACACGTGCGGTCACTGCGTTCTTCGCCCTGGGGGGAAGCATGGGCACTGCGCCAGAAACCCCTGAGGGTCCCTGTGGCGCCTTGGCTGGTGAGTACTCCACACAAATTTTAATAATAATTATGTGTGAGTGCTTTAGCGTCTGAATGAGCAGCGCTATTATTAATGTCAGCGTTACTATATCAGTATGCGTCAGCGCTGCTGTGACAGCGCTAATACATGTAATGTCAGTATGCTTCAGCGCTGCTGTGACAGCGCTACTACATGTAAATGTCAGTAAGCTTCAGCGCTGCTGTGACAGCGCTACTACATGTAATATCAGTATGCTTCAGCGCTACTGTGACAGCGCTACTACATGTAATGTCAGTATGCTTCAGCGCTACTGTGACAGCGCTACTACATGTAAATGTCAGTAAGCTTCAGCGCTGCTGTGACAGCGCTACTACATGAAGATGTGGTGATTTTTTGTCCGCAGGCAGATACCTGCAGGACAGAGAGGGAGCAGGAGCGGGGAGAGTTCGCGCTCATTATTTGAGCTAGCAGGGGGCGTGGCCTGTCTATCCCGGTCTTTTGAGCAGGAAGACGCGCGCTCTGGCTTTTCTCCTGCGACCCCCTCACTGTGGCGGCCATTACTCAGGCTCCTGGGCTCCTCGGACCGCTCCCCTCCTCATATAGACACCACGGCCAGCTGGGTGAGTGTGGATTCCTCACCCCGCAGCGCAGCGATCGCTATCCTGCAGCTGCAGTCTCATCAGAGACATAAAAATTGGCTGGGGCTCACAAATATATATATATTTTGGTGAGTTTGCAATATTAACCCCTTTGAGGGTTATTTCTACCTGCTAAATTTGCTGACTGAATACCGCTGGGGTAACTCTGCTTGGTGGAGCGTTAACCCTTCAGCGTTTGAAAAAAAAAAAAAAAAAAAAAAACCGCATAGTTTTTGCTGGTATTACCGCTTTGACCTGCTCATTCAGATGAGACATGTCTGAACAGAGTTCAGATGCCGCGGATCACGTCCCAGTGCCATTGCGGCAATCAGATACGCAGACCTCCACAGCGTCTAGCGCTGCGGTCGACAGCGGTGGAAAATTGGATGATATCGCTCGATCGATTAATAACTTATCTGACCTTTTAGGTCAATATGTGTCTGCTAATTCCTCTCAGAGGAAGCGACGCAGGCCGTTACCGGCCTCTACACGGAGCGAGTCAGATGTATCTGATATTGGGCAGAGTTCCCCTTTATATTCGGATGGAGAAATATCCGATTCAGATGCGGACGAGCCGCAGGGACGTTCCTCTATGACGAAGCGTACGGAGGCATTAATTGAAGCCATGAGAGATATACTACAGTTACCGGAGGAGGTAACTAGTCGTCCTGGTAAATCAGCACGCATGTTCCAGGAGTCCCGTGCTTCGCGCACAACATTGCCAGCTCTGGATGAGCTTAATGGTGTGATAGAGGAGGAACGTCTATGTCCAGATAAGCGTTTTCATGGAACGCATTTCTTTGATACACTTTATCCTTGCTCTACGGAGTTAAAGGCTAATTGGACTTCTGCTCCTGAAGTGGATGTGTCCTTATCTCAGCTTAGTAAATCCTCACTACTCCCTATTAAGGGAAAAGCGAGCTTACAGGAGCCTTTGGATAGAAAGGCAGAATTGGCGGCAAAAGCAAGCTATGAGGCTGCGGGTCATGGATTTCGAGCAGTGCTAGGATCCATGTGTGCTGCTAGAGCTTCTCTAAGCTGGTTGGCACGTCTGAAGTCGGAGTTGCAAAATGAATCTCCGTTATCTGAGATACGGGAAACTTGTGAATGGTTAGAAACGGCAGCCTGTTATATCTTTGATGCCGGTCTGGATACGGCATCTCTGCTGGCCAAAGCGCAAGCTTCAGCGGTCACAGTCAGAAGAGCTTTATGGCTCAGACAGTGGGCCGGGGACGCAGTTTCCAAACAAGGGTTGTTGGCCTTACCTTACAAGGGTGGCCATCTTTTTGGATCCGACCTCACAGAGCTGATTTCCAAGGCTAAGGCAAAGGAATCAGCATTACCACAGCGAAGGGCCATGGCCTCGGTGTCCAGTAAGCCTGGTGTTTATAGTGGTCGGCGGTCCTTTCGGGGCCGAGGACGATCTAGTCACTCCTCGTGGGGATCGGGTCGTCCTTCTTTCTCAGGAAAGAAATCCTCTCAGAAAACTCGTACTCCCTGGAAGCAGAGTTTCCGCCAGAACAAGCGGGAACTTGACAAGAAACCCGCAAAGTCGGATTGACGCCAGGGGTCCACTCGAGGATTCTCGAGTGGGGGGTCGCCTGCTTCTTTTCAAGGAGACTTGGATGGCTCGCGTTCCAGATTCCTGGGTAACGCGGATAGTGTCGGCAGGCTATTTCATAGAGTTTGCTTCTCAACCCCCAAATGTTTTTTGTCAATCTCGCGTTCCGTCGGAACCCGAGCTTGTTGTCGCTCTACAGCGAGAGGTCGAATCGCTACTACAAAAGGGTGTAGTGATACCGGTTCCGTCAGAGGACCGAGGGAAAGGTTTTTATTCCAACCTTTTTTAGTTCCCAAAAAGGAGAACAAATTTCGCCCGATTCTGGATCTCAAGCGATTAAACCGGCATGTCCATGCCCGGAAATTTCGCATGGAGTCGCTTCGTTCCGTTGTGGCAGCTCTGTCACAGAACGATTTTCTGGTGTCAATCGACATTCGCGACGCCTATTTGCATATTCCCATCGGAAAGGCTCATCAGCGCTTTCTTCGATTTGCCATAGGTCAGAATCATTACCAGTTCGTGGCTCTGCCTTTCGGCTTAGCCTCAGCGCCAAGGGTCTTTACAAAAGTTCTGGCGCCCCTCATGGCACTCCTTCGAAGACAGGGATTACGATTCTCCCTTATCTGGACGATCTTTTGATCGTGGCTTCCTCGGAGGAGGAGGCATTGACGGCTCGGGATTTGTCTCTTCAGTTTCTGAAAGACTTCGGTTGGCTGGTCAATTGGGAGAAGTCGTCCCTGGAACCATCGAGGACAATTCTCTTTTTGGGAATGCATCTCGACACGTTTCGGTCGGTAGTTTCCCTACCACCAGACAAACAGTCATGTCTTCTTCGACATGTACAGATTATGACATCCTCAACAGCAATGTCCCTACGGAAGTGTATGCGTCTTCTGGGACTGATGGTGGCGTCCATGGAGGCAATTCCTTTTGCCCAGTTCCACTCCAGGACTCTTCAAAGGTTCATCTTGAGTCGATGGAACCAGTCGCAATCGCTGGATTGCAGTGTCACCATTTCTCGCGCGGTGCGGGATTCTCTAGAATGGTGGTTACGTCCAGGGGCATTCTCCCTGGGGAAGTCTTTCCTCCCTCTGAAGTGGTCAGTCATAACCACCGATGCCAGCCTGACGGGCTGGGGGGGTGTTTGGACCAATCTCTGGATTCAGGGGGTATGGTCACCGGAAGAGTCTGTGCTTCCGATCAACCTCCTGGAATTGAGGGCGATTTTTCTTTGCCTCCAACATTGGACGGTCCTTTTGAGCGGTCTGCCAGTCCGTGTGCAGACAGACAATGCGACGGCTGTCGCGTATATCAATCACCAAGGTGGGACAAGGAGTTCCAGACTCATGGTAGAGGTGTCCCGAATTCTGATTTGGGCAGAGGCCAATGTACCAGCCATTTCGGCGATTCACATTCCAGGGGTTCAGAATATTACAGCGGACTTTCTCAGTCGCAGAAGGATGGATCCCGGGGAATGGAGCCTCCACCCGGAAGTCTTTGCACTACTGTGCTCTCGCTGGGGAACCCCCCAAGTGGATTTGATGGCTTCCAGGTCCAATGCCAAGTTACCGACATTCATGTCCAGGTACAAGGACCCGAAGGCGGTGGCGGTGGATGCTCTAGTGGCTCAGTGGGATCAGTTCAAGCTGATCTATGTATTCCCGCCGATATCCTTACTTCCTCTAGTGCTGCGTCGGATCAGACTAGAGAGAATTCCAGCTATTCTGATAGCTCCAGACTGGCCAAGAAGGGTGTGGTTCTCGACAATAATGTCGCTGTTGGCGGCACCTCCGTTTCCACTCCCTCTTCAACAGGACTTGTTGACTCAGGGGCCCATTTGTCATCCGGACTTGATGTCCCTGCGTTTGACGGCGTGGCTCTTGAGACCGAGATCTTGACCCGTAGAGGTTTTTCAGCCGAGGTCATTGCTACCCTTCGTGCTGCAAGAAGTCCGGCTACTTCTAGGATTTACCACAAAATTTGGGAAACCTTCTTTTCGTGGTGTTTGGGGTCTTCTCGGAACCCGAGAAAATTTTCCATTCCCAACCTGTTGGCTTTTCTGCAGCATGGGCTAGACAAGGGTTTGGCAGTTAGCACTCTGAAAGGTCAGATTTCTGCTCTGTCCTTATTATTCCGGAGAACCATTGCTTCGAATAGAGACGTGATCTCTTTTTTCCGAGGTATCTCTCGTAAGTTTCCGCCGCGGAAGGCACCCGTGTCTCCTTGGCGGCTCAACCTTGTTTTGGAGGCTCTTCAGCATAAACCTTTTGAACCTATGGTTTCTGCTAGCCTTTCTTTACTTTCTTGGAAGGTGGCTTTCCTTGTTGCAGTCACTTCCTTGAGGAGAGTTTCTGAATTGGCAGCTCTTTCTTGCTCGCCTCCTTTTCTGGAGTTTTTTCCGGATCGTGTAGTGCTTCGCACTCGGGGTGATTTTTTGCCTAAAGTGGTGTCACAATTTCATGTTAACCAGGATATTGTGTTGCCTTCACTCTGTCCGGATCCGAAGAATACGAAAGAGCGAGATTTACACACATTGGATTTAGTGCGGGCCTTGAAGTTTTATCTATCTATTACTCAAGGTTTTCGTAAGACGGACTCCCTGTTTGTGGTTCCGGCAGGTCGTCGGCGTGGTCAACGAGCTTCCAAGGGTTCTATAGCTCGTTGGATCCGGTCAGCTATTTTGGAAGCTTACCGTCTTCGGGGTGAATCTTGCCCGATTAAGATTCGAGCCCATTCCACGAGAGCTGTGGCTTCATCGTGGGCTTTTCATCAAGGTGCTTCGGCAGTGCAGCTTTGCCGAGCTGCGACTTGGCGCTCTGTCCACACGTTTACAAGATTTTATAAAGTGGACGTCAGTGCTTCCGCTGATGCAGCCCTCGGACGTAGGGTCTTGCAGGCAGCTGTAGTTTAAAGTTCTGGATGAACTTGTGTTTAGCGCTGGTTGCGCTTTGTTGTTAAGGTTGTTGGGTTTCTGCCTTTTGTTGGTTTTTCCCACCCTTATTTTTGAACTGCTTTGGGACGTCCCATCAGTAATGAATTACTGTGGCTCTCTTCCTTCATCTGCAGCTGAAACACGGATTTTGGTAAAGACTTACCTGTAAAATCCTTTTCAGCGAAGGAAGGAAGAGAGACACAGCACCCTCCCACGGCAGAAGTGTGTTGATGTTTTCAGATGCAGCGCGACCCTTATCTGATAGCGATTATCTGGGCTGAGGTCAGCGCGCTAAGGCTCTGTTCCAGCATCGCCAGCTCATCGCAGTAGTCAGGTTCCGTGAGTAGTACCTGGAACTCTGTGGTTTTTGGCTTTCTTTGCATGCATAACCTGTATCCTTGTGTTTTTTCTCTGAAGTTCCTTCAGAAGGGGTTATGTTGCTCCGCTGGTGATCTTGGCTCTTTTCCTAAAAGCTTTGATACGACTGGAGCTGAGTAGGAGGAGCCCGAGCTGGAGGGGCCAGCCAGTCATCACTCTTTTGATCTGAGGTAACATCCTGATCTGGGCTCCGCCTACCCATCAGTAATGAATTACTGTGTCTCTCTTCCTTCCTTCGCTGAAAAGGATTTTACAGGTAAGTCTTTACCAAAATCCGTGTTTTTGCAACACAAGGCACAACAGGTCCTCCATAGCAAAATATGCCATCTACGCTCCACCCGCACACCTGGGCTTCCCTAATAGGGTGTCTGAAAATGGTTTTTTAAAACTTGACAACCCCTTCAAAGCAACTTCATCTAATCTGGGTAGGAATAGCATGGCCGAGTTCTGTGTATTCCTTTGGCTGCACAATCACCAGGCGGCCAAACGTACCATCTTCTCCTTGTGGAACCCAAATCATAAGCAGTTTAAATGGGAATATGACATCAATTAAATCAAGTTTTTAGGTTGTGTGTTTTTTTGTGTGTATGTATATGTGTGTATATATATATATATATATATATATATATATATATATATATATATATATATATAATATATACACACTGCTCAAAAAAATAAAGAGAACACTTAAACAACGGAATATAACTCCAAGTGAATCAAACTTCTGTGAAACCAAACTGTCCATTTAGGAAGCAACACTGATTGACAATCAATTTCACATGCTGTTGTGCAGATGGAATAGACAATACATGGAAATTATTGGCAATTATCAAGACACCTCCTATAAAGGAGTGGTTCTGCAGATGGGGACCACAGACCACATCTCAGTACCAATGCTTTCTGGCTGATGTTTTGGTCACTTTTGAATGTTGGTTGTGTTTCACACTTGTGGTAGCATGAGACGGACTCTACAACCCACACAAGTGGCTCAGGTAGTGCAGCTCATCCAGGATGGCACATCAATGCGAGCTGTGGCAAGAAGTTTTTCTGTGTCTGTCAGTGTAGTTTGCAGAGGCTGGAGGTGCTACCAGGAGACGTGGAGGGGGCCATAGGAGGGCAACAACCCAGCAGCAGGACCGCTACCTCCACCTTTGTGCAAGGAGCAACAGGAGCAGCACTGCAAAATGACCTCCAGCAGGCCACAAATGTGCATGTGTCTGCACAAACGGTTAGAAACTGACTCCATGAGGATAGTCTGAGTGCCCGACGTCCACAGATGGGGGTAGTGCTCACAGCCGTTGGACGCTTGGCATTTGCCACAGAACACCAGGATTGGCAAATTCGCCACTGGCGCCCTGTGCTCTTCACAGATGAAAGCAGGTTCACACTGAGCACATGTGACAGAGTCTGGAGACGCCGTGGAGAGCGATCTGCTGCCTGCGATATCCTTCAGCAGACCGGTTTGGCAGGTGGTCAGTAATGGTGTGGGGTGGCATTTCTTTGGAGGTCCGAACAGCCCTCCATGTGCTCGCCAGAGGTAGCCTGACTGCTATTAGGTACCGAGATGAGATCCTCAGAGCCCTTGTGAAACCATATGCTGGTGTGGTTGGCCCTGGGTTCCTCCTAATGCAGGACAATGCCAGACCTCATGTGGCTGGAGTGTGTCAGCAGTTCCTGCAAGATTATGGCATTGAAGCTATGGACTGGCCCGCCCGTTCCTCAGACCTGAATTCGATAGAGCACATCTGGGACATCATGTCTCGCTCCATCCACCAACGTTGCACCACAGACTGTCCAGGAGTTGGATGCTTTAGTCCAGGTGTGGGAGGAGATCCCTCAGAAAACCATCCGCCGCATCAGGAGCATGCCCAGGCGTTGTAGGGAGGTCATACAGGCACAGGGCGGTCACACACACTACTGAGCATCATTTTGACTTGTTTTAAGGACATTACATTCCACTGACTCCAAATCCAGGTCTCAAAATAAATTTGATTTCCATTGATGATTTTTGTGTGATTTTGTTGTCGGCACATTCAACTTTGTACAGAACAAAGTATTCAATGAGAATATTTCATTCTTTCAGATCTAGGATGTGTTATTTGAGTGTTCCCTTTATTTTTTGAGCAGTGTATGTACATGTATGTATATATATATATATATATATTTTTTTTTTTTTTTTTTTTTACACACACAACCTTAAAAATGCAGTTTCAAGGAAAAGTTGTGGAATGATGGATAGACAGGTTACTGCAAATGATGAAAGGAAACAAAATATTAGATATCTCAACTTATTCAGGTTAGAGTCTGACCGTCACATGCAGAAATCTCAGCCTCGACTGCTATCAGTGAGGTTATTAATGGTTGTCTGAGGAAGGTTCTGGCATGCTGAATACACTGGGAAATTAAGATCCTCTGCTGGCAGCTCCTGTGTAATCACCGACCAACGATGTCCCAGATGTGCTCCATGGAAGACGAGTCTGGAGATGCTGTAGACACGTTGGGACACTTTGAAGAAATGGCTGCATCACCGATTCCGCCACTAAATGCTGTTAGTGGACGTGGAATGAAGACTAGAGGGGTCCGGCTACAGAACATTACTCCACCCCAAACCATAATCCCAGGAGTAGCACCGGTGTGACGTTCCCTTTTGAACTCCTCTTTATGGCGTTGGCTTCACACGCTGCATTCTGCTGGATTAATAAACTTTCTTGGTGTCATAATTTCAATGGACACACACGAACGACTTAAACATCAGACCATTTCATTATGACACATTCCCTTCAGGTTGTCCTGGAAAAAATTTTAATCCCATTCAGCACTCGGAAAGTAGACACTAAAAATGTGTTTAAAAAGTTACAAGAGATGATGAATGGCGGTCCACGAAAGAACAACCAGATCCTAACATGGGGGAATCCTTCATAGTCCAAACTAGGCACTTAAGCCCCAAATTCATCAGTGTTTACACCAGAAATTTGCTGTAATACATTTTGGCACAACACAATGGATTCTCAAAACCCTTGCGACATTTTTGGCACTTTTATGCCAGTTTTGGCCAGCTCAGGCACCCCCCCACCTCTGACTCCAGCACGAACCCTCATCAAGACTGACGTGAATATCATTGCTCTGAATTGTGGCCTTGAGGCTAAGTGCACACGATCAGGAATAATTGCGTTTTTTTCGCGGTTTTTCCGCGGTTTTCCACGGTAAAAACGCGATAAAAACGCAAGCATTAAGCATCCTATACATGTTAATTGATTCCGCATGTTTTGGCCACATGTTGCGTTTTTTTCCGCGAAAAAAACGCTTTGCGGAAAAAATAGCAACATGTTCATTAATTTTGCGGAATGTAAGCGGTTCATGTGCGGTGGTACCCAGGGTCTGGAGCAGAGGAGACTCTCCTCCAGGCCCTGGGTACCATATCCCTGGTAAAACAATAATTAAAATAAAAAATAATGATATTCTCACCTTCCGGCGGCCCCCGCAGCCTTCCCGCGGCCCCCGCAGCCTTCCCGCCTTCAGCGACGCTCCCGGCAACTTCCGGTCCCAAGAGTCCTTTGCGAGAATCACCCAGATGGCATAGCGGTGTCGCGAGATGTACGTCATCGGTGTGATTTGTCGCAAAGCATCCTTGGGACCGGAGTTGCCGGGAGCGTCGCTGAAGGCGGGAAGCTGCGGGGGCCGCCGGAAGGTGAGAATATCATTATTTATTATTTTTTTTATTATTTTTACATTAGATCTTTTTACTATTGATGCGGCATAGGCGGCATCAATAGTAAAAAGTTGGTCACACGTGTCAAACACTATGTTTGACTCGTGTGACCAACCTGTCAATCAGTTTTCCAAGCGATGCTACAGATCGCTAGGAAAACGCTAGCATTCTGCAAGCTAATTACGCTTGCAAAACGCTATTATTCTGGCGGGAATCAGCATACAAAAAACGTGCGTATTTCCTGCGGGAGAAGTGCGGGATTGCCGCGGAAATTTCCGCGGCAATTCCGCAACGTGTGAACTTAGCCTAAAAGTCCTTTATTTTTTCATTTAAGTTCTTAATTTTTCTGAAACATAAAAATACCAAGAAGTGAAGGCTAGCAAAGATACCATGAAATGTTATTTTTTTGAGAAAGCCATTTGACAAACAATATTACAACCGTGGGATTGTGAACCTTCCCAGTCTCTTGATTTGTAATTTTGGTCCTCACTAAGGGTTGCGCTACAATACCATCATTTTAGAGGTTAATGAGGACCCCAGTGGCAGATCCTCACTATACAGTGGGTGAGGCCATAACATGGGGTGAGAAGAGGTTATCTGACTTTTTAAAATCTTCAACAGCCTTCGAAAAACTCCAATAGGCACCGTATAATGCTTCACTTCCAAAGTGGAAGCGTTGTAGGGAATCAGATACTGACGGGGTGAAAAGATGCCGCACACAGAAAATCATCAATAACAAATGAGTCGACACCCAGGAGCCGCGTTATCCAGAAACATTTAATATATACTGATCATGTCACATATAGACTGCAGCTCGCCGAGGTGCCCCATTGTTCTTATGTGGGCCTTTCACGTGGCCTGGTCACATAATCCCACCACAGCGGTGGCAGGTCACCCTCTCGGCGGGCTGGTGGCAAAGCTTCGGTCTGTGCACTTTCGGGTGGGCACTCCTCCATAATTTGCTGAACCTGTGAAAAATAAGAACGAGGCATCAGCTGCAGAGGCCCAATGTTTGGCACCAATGCTGACCCCACTGGCTCTGATGCCAGCCTGGCTCTAGTCTGCTTTTTTTTTTGTTTCGGCCCCCGGCACCTCC
Organism: Oophaga sylvatica; assembly: GCA_033576555.1. Taxonomy (NCBI): domain Eukaryota; kingdom Metazoa; phylum Chordata; class Amphibia; order Anura; family Dendrobatidae; genus Oophaga; species Oophaga sylvatica. The sequence goes on along the minus strand of JARQOD010000006.1, from coordinate 426,586,848 downwards.
AAAAATCTGCTGCTATTTGATCTGGCGGCAGCCAGATGTAAACACTTTGGATGGAGCTGCAGAACAGCTCCAAATAAAAGGAGGAGCAAACGAAACGTTGAGCGGTGGAGATACCGAGCGTCCGATCTCCACCCACCCCATACGGATGACCTTTCCACCTGACACTCCTTTAAACCCTTGAGTTAGCAGCTATTTTCTATTATTGCACTTTTCTTTAATCACTTTACAATTTATGTAAATAATTATTACAGCGTATAGGAGATTGTTACATTTCCAATGAATGTACAAGTCACAGGTCGTTAAAAGGTTACAAAAAAACCCATTAGGGTCAATTAATAATGCCGGTTCATACAGTTGGACCAGATCAGAGCCAGCAGCACATAACGTGGGGGTGTACACTACATCGTGCCCATCACAGCACACCAACCTCACGGTCCCAGCTTGTTACTCGAAGCTTCTTCCACTCCTCTCTCTTAGCAAAGTAGTCCGGGTAGACAGCCTTCTCAGAGGGATGCCAGTGATCCAGACACCACTCGGGCACCTGAAGACATTCAGAAAAGACAAATAATGAGCCCCTACATTGACAGACAGACTGAGGAAGGGAGGTTGTTAGACCGAGGAAGGGGCGGAGGTTAGACCGAGGAAGGGGCGGAGGTTAGACCGAGGAAGGGGCGGAGGTTAGACCGAGGAAGGGGCGGAGGTTAGACCGAGGAAGGGGCGGAGGTTAGACCGAGGAAGGGGCGGAGGTTAGACCGAGGAAGGGGCGGAGGTTAGACCGAGGAAGGGGCGGAGGTTAGACCGAGGAAGGGGCAAGGGAGGGGGAGTTAGACCGAGGAAGGGAGAAGGCAGACCGAGGAAGGGAGAAGGCAGACCGAGGAAGGGAGAAGGCAGACCGAGGAAGGGGCGGAGGCAGACCGAGGAAGGGGAGGAGGCAGACCGAGGAAGGGGAGGAGGCAGACCGAGGAAGGGGAGGAGGCAGACCGAGGAAGGGGAGGAGGCAGACCGAGGAAGGGGAGGAGGCAGACCGAGGAAGGGGAGGAGGTAGACCGAGGAAGGGGAGGAGGCAGACCGAGGAAGGGGAGGAGGCAGACGAGGAAGGGGAGGAGGCAGACTGAGGAAGGGGAGGAGGCAGACTGAGGAAGGGGAGGAGGCAGACTGAGGAAGGGGAGGAGGCAGACTGAGGAAGGGGAGGAGGCAGACTGAGGAAGGGGAGGAGGCAGATTGAGGAAGGGAGGAGGCAGACTGAGGAAGGGGAGGAGGTAGACTGAGGGAGTCCAGAAGGTAGGAGACTGGCAGCAGCTCTCATACAGAACATGAGAACACACAGCCGATCACATGTATGGGTAAGCCGGGAACGACGCCTTCCATCTAGTAAGACAGGGGCCCTAACTTTCTGAACTCTCATATCCATTGCACTGAGAAAAGGGGTTTAAGTAAAAGGTAATATTACGACTGACAGGTTGATGGCACCGACCTTGTAGCAATCGTATCTCTCGTATGAGGTTCCTCCCGGGGAGTCTACGAAGATGTACGGCTGGGGGTGTTGGAGCCGGTAGAATTCCTCTTCCCCTGCCTTCAGTAGTAAGGTCGCCTTCACCAAATCCTTCTCATCTTTATGGCTATCGAAACGCGCTCTCAGCAGGCAGGCCTCATAGCGGAACTTGTCTCTATCGGGAACAACACAGCGTCATCTTCGTGCGCCATGTAATTACAGAACACAAAAGGATCACCAGTCACATCGGTGGAGCTGTGTGTGAAGGGGGCTGGCTATCAATAGCTAAATGAACCCTTCTCTGTCTATGCATCGGCCGTGATGGGGCTGGCTAGCTATTGAAATGAACCAGAGAGACCCCCGAGATTCCTCTCCTGCGTGGAGCACAAGCTGCCGGATCAGAGACCGGACGGCTGAAGATCGATCACCTCTGATAGATCAGTAAGTTCTTTAGATTTCTAATAGGAAGAGAACAGACTGGGACCAAGGAGAAATAACACAGGACACAAAAAGCATCTGACCCCGAGAAACTGTAACACTAGTGTCCTCTCGGAAGTGGTCCGGTTCTTGGCACTCCCTGGAGGAGCCGCAATGGATCCTCATTGTGTGCCGGGCACCATTGGGGAGATCTGGTTGTGGCCGGCAATGAGCTGCAGAGGGTTCGCTCATCTTTCATGGCTGAGACAGAAAAGTCTAACACGTAAGAAGCCGTCATTTCTACAAGGTCCAGGCACAGACCACCGCTCCTTACTGATACCATGTAGGAGCCAGAAACCTGCGGCTCTCCAGCTGTTGTGAAACTACAGCACCCAGCATGTATATATGTATAAATGAACAACGAGACACCCAAAGACTGAATACTAAAATGTCCATACTCTGCATAGCTAATGTTAAATTAGGATAGACAGCATGTGCTGTGCGTCATCAAGACAAATGGCATATTACCAGCAGAACGAACAGCCTAGGTGGAACATATTTACCAGGAAAATGTAAAGTGGTGCAGAAGTCAAGACAAATGGCATATTACCAGCAGAACAAACAGCCTAGGTGGAACATATTTACCAGGAAAATGTAAAGTGGTGCAGAAGTCAAGACAAATGGCATATTACCAGCAGAACGAACAGCCTAGGTGGAACATATTTACCAGGAAAATGTAAAGTGGTGCAGAAGTCTGACGGCAAACTTCTGCACCACTTTACATTTTCCTGGTAAATATGTTCCACCTAAGCTGTTCGTTCTGCTGGTAATATGCCATTTGTCTTGATGACGCTCAGCACATGCTGTCTATCCTAATTTAACATTAGCTATGCAGAGTATGGACATTTTAGTTTTCAGTCTTTGGGTGTCTCGTTGTTCATTTATACATATATAGGTGTAGTGTCTTGCTGCCATGGCAGCCTATTTATCATGCGCATTTTGTGATGCTATTTTGTCCCCTACTGTTGCTTTTTCACCTTGTTAGTATTTTTTTAGACCTTGATTCAATAAATTTTGTATTTTTATAGACCTATTGACTGTTTGTGTTCTCTTTGGTTTTGTTAGTAGTTTTTGCAGTTGGTCTTGTATGCCCATAAGGCACCCATGCATTGGTATCTTTATATTGATCATCTAAATATTTTGTAATATACACTATACCATTCATGCATTGTGTCAGTATCACTATTGTTTCATAGCACCCAGCATGTCCTGACTGCCCCAGAGGGTTGTGTCTGATCAGCAATGACATGGATGCCCAGCAGCTTACATCAGCTGTTCGGTAACGCTGCCACGCGCCCCCTCCCATCTGATAGTGATAAGGAGACAGTAGAAGGCAAAGGAAACAATCATCAGAAAAAAAATCTATTAAAAAAATCAGGCTTTTATATTAAAGGTATTTTTTTTTAATATCTATATAATTTTCACACTGACGACCAAGTCAAATATTAGATTTCCTGTAGGGCACATAGACATTGGCGGTAATAGACTCAGACGGTATTTCTTTGCATAGAAGTGTATGAGAATGAACTCATGAGGGGAGGAGGTGAGCTGTGACATCACCTATTGTGAATGGTGAACCCTGTGTTATCTGCTGTATATAGAGGTGTTATCAGTCATTGTACAGGAGGAGGAGGTGAGCTGTGACATCACCTATTGTGAATGGTGGATCCTGTGTTATCCACTGTATATAGAGGTGTTATCAGTCATTGTACAGGAGGAGGAGGTGAGCTGTGACATCACCTATTGTGAATGATGGATCCTGTGTTATCTACTGTATATAGAGGTGTTATCAGTCATTGTACAGGAGGAGGAGGTGAGCTGTGACATCACCTATTGTGAATGATGGATCCTGTGTTATCTACTGTATATAGAGGTGTTATCAGTCATTGTACAGGAGGAGGAGGTGAGCTGTGATATCACCTATTGTGAATGATGGATCCTGTGTTATCTACTGTATATAGAGGTGTTATCAGTCATTGTACAGGAGGAGGAGGTGAGCTGTGACATCACCTATTGTGAATGATGGATCCTGTGTTATCTACTGTATATAGAGGTGTTATCAGTCATTGTACAGGAGGAGGAGGTGAGCTGTGGCATCACCTATTGTGAATGGTGAACCCTGTGTTATCTGCTGTATATAGAGGTGTTATCAGTCATTGTACAGGAGGAGGAGGTGAGCTGTGACATCACCTATTGTGAATGGTGGATCCTGTGTTATCCACTGTATATAGAGGTGTTATCAGTCATTGTACAGGAGGAGGAGGTGAGCTGTGACATCACCTATTGTGAATGATGGATCCTGTGTTATCTACTGTATATAGAGGTGTTATCAGTCATTGTACAGGAGGAGGAGGTGAGCTGTGACATCACCTATTGTGAATGATGGATCCTGTGTTATCTACTGTATATAGAGGTGTTATCAGTCATTGTACAGGAGGAGGAGGTGAGCTGTGATATCACCTATTGTGAATGATGGATCCTGTGTTATCTACTGTATATAGAGGTGTTATCAGTCATTGTACAGGAGGAGGAGGTGAGCTGTGACATCACCTATTGTGAATGATGGATCCTGTGTTATCTACTGTATATAGAGGTGTTATCAGTCACTGTACAGGAGGTGAGCTGTGACATCACCTATTGTGAATGATGGATCCTGTGTTATCTACTGTATATAGAGGTGTTATCAGTCATTGTACAGGAGGAGGTGAGCTGTGACATCACCTATTGTGAATGGGGAACCCTGTGTTATCTGCTGTATATAGAGGTGTTATCAGTCATTGTACAGGAGGAGGAGGTGATCTGTGACATCACCTATTGTGAATGGGGGATCCTGTGTTATCTGCTGTATATAGAGGTGTTTTTTATAAATAGACCAGACTAATAAAGTACCGTAGGTACCCCATTTATTCATGCAAGGCTCCGAGTAGCCAAATGACAATTTTTGTGCCATTCTGAAGCACCAATGTGAGATCTCACAGGAACCAGCAACTTGCATCTGCTGTAAAAACTACAACTCCCAACATGCTGGAACTTGTAGTTTCACAACTGGAGAGTCGCAGATCACTGATCTAAGTAATGGAGCAATGAAGACTCGGTAGAAAAGGAGTCACATCATCCCCCTGTACAAGTAACATCAGAGGATCCACCTCAATGACAGACAGCAGAGATATTGAAAACTACGATAAGTTGCTGCAAAGTAACAGAAAAGTTTCATGAATATTCTGATGCGTAATGCAACATGAGCCACCCCACCAACCCCCTTTCGCATGCTGTACCACCTTCCACAACCTCCTCTCATCTGCTGCGCCACCCCCTCCCCGGTCCCCTCTCATCTGCTGCGCCACCCCGGCCCCCTCTCATCTGCTGCGCCACCCCCTCCCCGGCCACCTCTCATCTGCTGCGCCACCCCCTCCCCTTCTCATCTGCTGCGCCACCTTCCCGATCCGCTCTCACCCGCTTTGTCAGTTCCCCGGCCGCCTCTCACCCGCTTTGTCACCTCCCCGGCCCCCTCTCTCCCGCTTTGTCACCTCCCCGGCCCCCTCTCTCCCGCTTTGTCACCTCCACGGCCCCCTCACCTGCTTTGTCAGTTCCCCGGCCCCCTCTCACCTGCTTTGTCAGTTCCCCGGCCCCCTCTCACCTGCTTTGTCAGTTCCCCGGCCCCCTCTCACCTGCTTTGTCAGTTCCCCGGCCCCCTCTCACCTGCTTTGTCAGTTCCCCGGCCCCCTCTCACCTGCTTTGTCAGTTCCCCGGCCCCCTCTCACCTGCTTTGTCAGTTCCCCGGCCCCCTCTCACCTGCTTTGTCACCTCCCCGATCCCCTCTCACCTGCTTTGTCACCTCCCCGATCCCATCTCACATCCCCGATCCCATTCACCTACTTTGTCACCTCCCCGATCCCCTCTCACCTGCTTTGTCACCTCCTCGATCCTCTCACCTGCTTTGTCACCTCCCCAATCCCCTCTCACCAGCTTTGTCACTTTCCCAGCCCCCTGTCAACTGCTGTGCCTCCTCCCCTATCCTCTCACCTGCTTTGTCACCTCCCCGCCACCCTCTCACCTGCTTTGTCACCTCCCCAGCCCCTTCTCTCCTGCTGTGCCTCCTCACCAGCCCCCTCTCACCAGCTGTGCCTCCTCCCCATCCTCTCACCTGCTTTGTCACCTCCCCGATCCCCTCTCACCTGCTTTGTCAGTTCCCAGATCCCCTCTCACCTGCTTTGTCAGTTCCCAGATCCACTCTCACCTGCTTTGTCACTTCCCCAATCCCCTCTCACCTGCTTTGTCACTTTCCCGGCCCCCTCTCACCTGCTGTGCCTCCTCTCCTATCTTCTCACCTGCTTTGTCACCTCCCCGGCCCCCTCTCACCTGCTTTGTCACCTCCCCGATCCCCTCTCACCTGCTTTGTCACTTCCTGATCCCCTCTCACCTGCTTTGTCACTTCCCCTATCCCCTCTCACCTGCTTTGTCACTTCCCCGGCCCCCCTCTCACCTGCTGTGTCACCTCCCCGGCCCACTCTCACCTGCTGTGTCACCTCCCCGGCCCCATCTCACCTGCTTTGTCACTTCCCCGGCCCCCTCTCACCTGCTTTGTCACCTCCCTGGCCCCCTCTCACCTGCTTTGTCACCTCCCCGGCCCCCTCTCACCTGCTTTGTCACCTCCCCGGCCCCTCTTCTCACCTGCTGTGTCACCTCCCCGGCCCCATCTCACCTGCTTTGTCACTTCCCCGGCCCCCTCTCACCTGCTTTGTCACCTCCCTGGCCCCCTCACCTGCTTTGTCACCTCCCCGGCCCCCTCTCACCTGCTTTGTCACCTCCCCGGCCCCCTCTTCTCACCTGCTGTGTCACCTCCCCGGCCCCCTCTCACCTGCTTTGTCACTTCCCCGACCCCCTCTCACCTGCTTTGTCACCTCCCCGGCACCCTCTCACCTGCTTTGTCACCTCCCCGGCCCCCTCTCACCTGCTGTGTCACCTCTCCGGCCCCCTCTCACCTGCTGTGCCTTCTCCCCTATCCTCTCATCTGATGTGGCGTCTCCTTGGGTGTCTTTACAGCGCAGAAATAATATCACATGACCACAGCAGCCAATCAGGTGTTGGGTGACCGGTCGCCGGGGTCAGGTGACGTGTTGCCGCCATCGGTAGCACCCTGCGCGGTTTACGCCTTGGAGCCAGAATACAGAGGTCAGTTATTATGCCGGTCGGTTGTCACAGAGTTTTACAAACCATTTGTTTTCTGAAAACGCGTCGGTTGCGAATAAAAAGCCGAATCCTGCAGAATCCAACACCGGTCATAATAAACGTCCCAAAAACCGGTGCAATGTAAAGTGTTTCTATACAACGACTTCTGCGGGAAGGTCAGAGGGGAAAAACGGCACTGAGTAAGTAAGTACACCCCTGTTGTCATTGAGTGTCCTCTCCGGGGGCAGCGCTCACTTCACTATGGCCGCGCCTCCTGCCGCTCTCCCTCCTCGTACACGTCTTCCTATTACCTGAAGACGACCCACGACTCCAGGTGCCGCAGTGACTTCTTGTACAGCCGCAGCACCTTCTGCTGGTGGTTCAGCAGCCCCGCCATCTTACCACCCCCTCCTCCGCCAGCCTAATCCTGGAGGATATAGTTCTGGGCGTATCGCCGTTCTCTTCACCGATTGGTCATCCGGAAGCCACGTGACGACATGGCGTACATTACGGGCAACTGTTCCATCACTAGAGCGAGGAGCGGGACAGACGAGCGTCACTCAAAACGGTAACGTTCCATTGCTAAAGCGAGGTTGTCGGCCATTTTATTGAAGACCTAATAGTAATATATTATTTTTTATAAAACAGAACCTCAATAATGCAGTTGTATGGTCTGAGAGGCGCCACATACACTGTACTATGTAATGTTTAGAGTTGTGTGTGGAAAGGTTGTGGCTTGAAGATTTGAGAAAACTGAAGGTGTACCAAGATGGTGGCTTGAAGTGCATGCTGGGAAACGGAGAGAAAGAGAGGCTCAGCCACGCCGGGTTCAATATGTCACTCTTCAGATTCATTGGTAAGAGGATTCCAACTCCCATCCTCTCCTGGTCTGTGTTGTATCCCCAGTGTCTTAGCTCTGGATTGTAAATCAGTGCTCAGCTGCCTGCAGGGACTTAACTACAACTCCCAGCATGCCCGGGAAGCCTTAGACTGAGGCCATAGGACAGGGCCAAGTTTCATTGCTAAAGATGACGTTTTTTTTTTTTTTTGAAGGGGTTGTTCACTCTTGGAGGCCTTTCTTTAATTTTAATGCTGTTATTTTGGACTTTAGGGGTCGTCCAGACTTGTGGGGTCCACGTCTGCAGTTCCTCGCAGTGTGCTGCTGTCAGGATTCTGATTTGTATATATGCGGTCACATGCCGACTAGTCTTGGACGACGTGGAGGCGGAAACTTCTAGTCAGAATGTGGCCGGAATTATGCAAATCACATACCTGTGGTCATGTGACTGCCGGGAACCGGAGCATGCCGACGTCATGTACTGTACTGTCAGGACATAGACTGACCCCGAGCCTGGACAACCCCTTTAAAGGAGCTCAGCAGAACACATAAATGTTCCAAACTCCTCACCAGAAGAGCTCGATGACGGATTCTCAGTTAGCTCCTTTTGCAGCAGCAGCAAACAGTGCAGCACAGATTCTGTAGAAGGCAAACGGCGCAAAACCCAATAACAAAACAGTATTACGTCACAGGCATTGATGTAAGGAAAAAAATAATGTCCCCAAAGGTGGACAACCCCTTTAAGGCTATCTATAAAAGTGCAGGACTATGGTATTAATGACCTGTCCTTTCAATATGAGATCGGTGGGGTCGGGTTCATGACAACCTCGATCACCTATTGTAAGTTGGCCAAAGTATCACAGCGCCATTTACTCCGTTGTGGCCTTTTCCGGTACTGCAGCTCGCTCCCCCTAGGAGTAGATAGGAGCTGAGCTGCAGTACCTGAGAGCGGATACTATCTCTCTACAAAGCTGTTCCCATTCTATACACTGGTTATTTTCCCGGTGGTCACAGGACCTGCTAATAGCTGACCAGTGGGGTGTCGACCCCCACCCATCTGATATTGCTGACCTATTCTAAGGTCTGGACAACCCCTTTAAGCCCCAATTATGCTAATGCCTGTGATGGAAGGGGTTGTCCAGTAGTTATATGGCAGTGTCCGCTGCTGCGCTCATGTGATCGGGTATAACCGTCGGGTCCCATTCTTTATTGCGTCTTTTCTTTTTATGTTTATTTTTGTTGTTTTTTCGCTTTTTTGTTTTTCTCCCAGAGTAAAATGCATAATTTTAGCAAAAACTCCAGTGATGCTTTGCGCCCACAGTGTTACTCGCCCTGATGTCCATTTCTGCTCTTTGCTTGTTCCTAGACATTGGAATAAATCTGACGGATCCCATGTTCAGGGGATTGTACAGAGGCACAAGGAAACATCCAGGTGAGTTTTGCTCATAGATGACTATTGCTACTGTTAATTAATTTACCAATCAGCTGTTCCCGATGTCGGTGGTGGCCGGTACTGCTCAGTTATCGGCGGGATAGTGGCCGAGGCCGGGTACTACACCCCCCCTATGGATATAAATAGGTGGCGGATGTGCAGTACCCGGCCGCGGCCACCGTGCAGTCACGGGTGTACATACATTACTGATCCTACTGATCCTGAGTTACATCCTGTATTATACCCCAGAGCTGCACTCACTAATCTGCTGGTGCAGTCACTGTGTACAACATTACATTACTGATCCTGAGTTACATCCTGTATTATACTCCAGAGCTGCACTCACTATTCTGCTGGTGCAGTCACTGTGTACATACATTACATTACTGATCCTGAGTTACATCCTGTATTATACTCCAGAGCTGCACTTCACTATTCTGCTGGTGCAGTCACTGTGTACATACATTACTATCTACTGATCCTGAGTTACATCCTGTATTATACCCCAGAGCTGCACTCACTATTCTGCTGGTGCAGTCACTGTGTACAAAATTACATTACTGATCCTGAGTTACATCCTGTATTATACTCCAGAGCTGCACTCACTATTCTGCTGGTGCAGTCACTGTGTTACATACATTACTGATCCTGAGTTACATCCTGTATTATACTCCAGAGCTGCACTCACTATTCTGCTGGTGCAGTCACTGTGTACATACATTACATTACTGATCCTGAGTTACATCCTGTATTATACTCCAGAGCTGCACTCACTATTCTGCTGGTGCAGTCACTGTGTACACTACATACATTACTGATCCTGAGTTACATCCTGTATTATACTCCAGAGCTGCACTCACTATTCTGCTGGTGCAGTCACTGTGTACATACATTACATTACTGATCCTGAGTTACATCCTGTATTATACCCAGAGCTGCACTCACAAAAAAAAAAAAAAAAAAAAAAAAAAAAAACCCCCCCCCCCCCCCCCCCCCCCCCCCCCCCCTGAGTTACATCCTGTATTATACCTCCAGAGCTGCACTCACTATTCTGCTGGTGCAGTCACTGTGTACATACATTAACTGATCCTGAGTTACATCCTGTATTATACTCCAGAGCGCACTCACACTTTTTTTTTTTTTTTTTTTTTTTTTTTTTTTTTTACTAATTCTGATTATACATCCTTTTACCAGAGCTCCTCTATTCGCTGGTGCATACTGTGTACATAAACTGATCCTGAACACTTATTAACCAGCTGACCACTATCTGTGCATCACTGTACAACATACTGACCTGATTACTCCTGTTAACCCAACTCACTCACATCTGCTGTGCAGTCCTGTACAACATTACTACCGATTACTCCTGTATATCAAGCTGCACTCACTATTCGGTCAGTCATGACATACATACTGACCTAGTTACATCCTTTAACCCAACTGCCTCACTATTCTGCTGTGCAGTCACTGTACAACATTATACTGATCCGGTTACATCCTTATATCTCCAGAGCTCACTCACATTCTGCTGTGCAGTCACTGTGTACAACATTACATTACTGATCCTGAGTTACATCCGATTATACCCAGACTCACTCACTATCTCTGGTGCAGCACTGTGTACTACATACATAGACCTGATTCATCCTTTTAACTCCAAGCTGCACCACTATTCGCTGGTGCAGTCACTGTGTACATACATTACTGATCCTGATTACATCCTTATTATACCCAGAGCTGCACTCACTATTCTGCTGGTGCAGTCACTGTGTACAACATTACATACGATCCTGAGTTCATCCTGTATTATACTCCAAGCTGCACTCACTATCTGCTGGTGCAGTCACTTGTACATACATTACTGATCCTGAGTTACATCCTGTATTATACTCCAGAGCTGCACTCACTATTCTGCTGTGCATCACTGTGTACATACATACATTACTGATCCTGATTACATCCTGTATTATACTCCAAGCTGCACTCACTATTCTGCTGGTGCATCACTGTGTACATACATACATTACTGATCCTGAGTTACATCCTGTATTATACTCCAGAGCTGCACTCACTATTCTGCTGGTGCAGTCACTGTGTACATACATTACATTACTGATCCTGAGTTACTCCTGTATTATACCCCAGAGCTGCACTCACTATTCTGCTGGTGCAGTCACTGTGTACATACATTACATTATGATCCGAGTTACATCCTGTATTATACCCAACTGCACTCACTATTCTGCGGGCAGTCACTGTGTATACATTACATACGATCCTGAGTTACATCCTGTATATACTCCAGAGCTGCACTCACTATTCTGCTGGTGCAGTCACTGTGTACATACATACATTACTGATCCTGAGTTACATCCTGTATTATACCCCAAGCTGCACTCACTATTCTGCTGGTGCAGTCACTGTGTACAACTTACATTACTGATCCTGATTACATCCTGTATTATACTCCAGAGCTGCACTCACTATTCTCTGTGCAGTCACTGTGTACATACATACATTACTGATCCTGATTACATCCTATTATACCCAGAGCTGCACTCACTATTCTGCTGGTGCAGTCACTGTGTACATACATTACATTACTGATCCTGAGTTACATCCTGTATTTACCCCAGACTGCACTCACTATTCTGCTGGTGCAGTCACTGTGTACATACATTACATTACTGATCCTGAGTTACATCCTGTATTATACCCAGAGCTGCACTCACTATTCTGCTGGTGCAGTCACTGTGTACAAATACATTACTGATCCTGAGTTACATCCTGTATTATACTCCAGAGCTGCACTCACTATTCTGCTGTGCAGTCACTGTGTACATACAACATTACACTGATCCTGATTCATCCTGTATTATCCCAGAGCTGACCACTATTCTGCTGGTGCATTTTCCTAGTACATACATTACTGATCCTAGTTACACCGTATTATACCCAAGCGCACTCACTACTGCTGTGCAGTCACTGTGACATACATTACATTACTGATCCTGAGTTACATCCTGTATATACTCCAGAGCTGCTCACTATTCTGCTGGTGCAGTCACTGTGTACATACATACATACTGATCCTGAGTTACATCCTGTATTATACTCCAGAGCTGCACTCACTATCTGCTGGTGCAGTCACTGTGTACATACATTACATTACTGATCCTGAGTTACATCCTGTATTATACTCCAGACTGCACTCACTATTCTGCGGTGCAGTCACTGTGTACATACTTACATTACTGATCCTATTACATCCTGTATTATACTCCAACTGCACTCACTATTCTGCTGGTGCAGTCACTGTGTACATACATTACATACTGATCCTGATTACATCCTGTATTATACCCAGAGCTGCACTCACTATTCTGCTGGTGCAGTCACTGTGTACATACATTTACTGATCCTGAGTTACATCCTGTATTATACCCAACTGCACCACTATTCTGCGTGCAGTCACGTGTACATACATACATTACTGATCCTGATTACATCCGTATATATCCAGAGCGCACTCACTATTCTGCTGGTGCAGTCACTGTGTACATTACATTACTGATCTGATTACATCCTGTATTATACTCCAAGCTGCACTCACTATTCTGCTGGTGCAGTCACTGTTACATTACATTACTGATCCTGAGTTACATCCTGTATTATACTCCAGAGCTGCACTCACTATTCTGCGGCGTCACTGTGTACAATACATTACTATCGATTCCTGATTACCCTATACTCCATCTGCGTCATCTGTGAATACTTACATTACTACTGAGTTACATCCTGTATTCCTGAGTTACATCCTGTATTATACTCCAGAGCTGCACTCACTATTCTGCTGGTGCAGTCACTGTGTACATACATTACATTACTGATCCTGAGTTACATCCTGTATATACTCCAGAGCTGCACTCACTATTCTGCTGTGCAGTCACTGTACTACATACATACTGATCCTGAGTTACATCCTGTATTATACTCCAGAGCTGCACTCACTATTCTGCTGGTGCAGTCACTGTGTACATACATACATTACTGATCCTGAGTTACATCCTGTATTTACTCAGAGCTGCACTCACTATTCGCTGGTGCAGTCACTGTGTACATACATTACTACTGATCCTGAGTTACATCCTGTATTATACCCAGAGCTGCACTCACTACTTCTGCTGGTGCAGTCACTGTGACATACATTACATTATATCCTGAGTTACACCTGTATTACTCCAGAGCTGCACTCACTATTCTGCTGGTGCAGTCACTGTGTACATACTATTACTGATCCTGAGTTACATCCTGTATTATACTCCAGGCTGCACTCACTATTCTGCTGGTGCAGTCACTGTACATACTATACATTACTGATCCTGAGTTACATCCTGTATTATACTCCAGAGTCACCACTATTCTGTGCTGCAGTCACTTGTACATCCATTACATACTGATCCTGAGTTACATCCTGTATTATACCAGAGCTGCACTCACTATCTCTGGTGCATCACTGTGTATCATACTGTACTGTCCTGAGTTACATCCTGTATTATACTCCAGAGCTGCACTCACTATTCTGCTGTGGCAGTCACTGTGACATACATTACATTACTGATCCTATTACATCCTGTATTTATACTCCGACTGCACTCACTATTCTGCTGTGCAGTCACTGTGTACATACTTACATTACTGATCCTGAGTTACATCCTGTATTATACTCCAGAGCTGCACTCACTATTCTGCGGTGCAGTCACTGTGTACATACATTACATTACTGATCCTGAGTTACATCCTGTATTATACTCCAGAGCTGCACTCACTATTCTGCTGGTGCAGTCACTGTGTACATACATTACTTACTGATCCTGAGTTACATCCTGTATTATACTCCAGAGCTGCACTCACTATTCTGCTGGTGCAGTCACTGTGTACATACATTACATTACTGATCCTGAGTTACATCCTGTATTATACCCAAGCTGCACTCACTATTCTCTGACTCTATCGCTGCATCACTACAACATTCATCCGTACCTGTATACCCACTGCCCACTTCTGCTGCTCCTGTAATATTACTGATCATACCTGATATACCAGGCTGCCCACTATCGCTGTGCGACTGTTCACTACATCGAGTACACATAACCCACGCACCACATCTGGCAGCACTGTTCATACATACATTCGATCCTATCTCCGTATTCCGGTGCCACATCGCGTGCATCAGTACATACTACTGATCCTGATACCCTATAACCAGCTGCTCATATCGCGCATCACGTTACTACATACTTGACCGAGTTCACCTGTTATACCCATAGCTGCACTCACATTCCTGTTATCCGGTCACTAATTACTGATCCTATTACATCCATATTATCCCTGATACTATTCTGTGTGAGTCACTGGTCACTAATTCTGATCCTGATTACACCTTATTATATCCAGACTCCTCATATTACTTGCAGCACTCATACTTCTGTGATCCGGGTACATCTATATTACTGTACTCCTATTCTCGTGCATCACTTTCTACATTACTTGTAATACATTATACCAGAGCTGCACTCACTATTCTGCTGGCATCACTGTGTACATACATTACATATACTAATACATCCTGATTACCCAAGCTCACTCACTATTCGCTGTGCATCCATGTACATACATACATTACTGATCTGATTACATCCTGTATTATACTCCAAGCTGCACTCACTATCTGCTGGTGCAGTCACTGTGTACATACATTACTTACGATCCTGAGTTACATCCTGATTATACTCCAGAGCTGCACTCACTATTCTGCTGGTGCAGTCACTGTGTACATACATTACATACTGATCCTGAGTTACATCCTGTATATACTCAGACTGCACTCACTTTCTCACTTGATCACTGTCATTACATCTATATCCTGAGTTACATCCTATTATCTCGGCGCACTCACTATTTCTGCTGGTCGTCCGCTGTCATACATTCATACTGATCCTATTACATCTATATACTAAACTGACTCACTCTGCGTGCAGCACTTGTCATACTTACATACATCATTACATCCTGATTACTCCAACTCATCACCATATTCTGGTGCAGTCACTGTGTACATACATACATTACTATCCTGAGTTACATCCTGTATATACTCCAGAGTGCACTCACTATTCTGCGGTGCAGTCACTGTGACTACATACATTACTGATCCTGAGTTACTCCTGTATTATACTCCAGAGCTGCACTCACAATTCTGCTGGTGCATCACGTGTACATACATTACATTACGTCATCATAAATACATACTGACCTTCTCCGTATTATACTCAACGACCACTATCGCTGTATCACTGGACTACATACAGACCTGTTCTCCTTATCCAACTCCCACTATCCGGGCACTGTTACATCATACTTCCTGTACTCCTTAAACCAGACTCACCACATTCTGCGGGCATCATTACATACATTACTGCCTATTCTCCTGTATACCCAATGCACTCACTACTCGGAGCACTGTAACATACATTACTGACCATACTCTTATTAACAGACTGCACTCACATCTGTGTGATCCTGTTCACATACATTCGTCCGATTACATCCTATATACCCAGTCCTCAATCTGCTGTGAGTCACGTAAATAATGTTTACACCTATTATACCCAACTGCCCTATCGCTGTGCGCACTGTTCAACATACTGATCCTATACTCCTATATACCCAACTGCACTACATCCCCCCCCCCCCCCCCCCCCCCCCCCCCCCCCCCCCCCCCCCCCCCCCCCCCCCCCCCCCCCCCCCCCCCCCCCCCCCCCCCCCCCCCCCCCCCCCCCCCCCCCCCCCCCCCCCCCCCCCCCCCCCCCCCCCCCCCCCCCCCCCCCCCCCCCCCCCCCCCCCCCCCCCCCCCCCCCCCCCCCCCCCCCCCCCCCCCCCCCCCCCCCCCCCCCCCCCCCCCCCCCCCCCCCCCCCCCCCCCCCCCCCCCCCCCCCCCCCCCCCCCCCCCCCCCCCCCCCCCCCCCCCCCCCCCCCCCCCCCCCCCCCCCCCCCCCCCCCCCCCCCCCCCCCCCCCCCCCCCCCCCCCGGCAGTCACTTGTACATACATACTGTCATACACTATAACCAAGCCCCTTCCTGCGTCACTGACTACATGACCATTACCCGTACCAGCGCTCTCGCTGCTACAACATTATCCATACTCCTATCAACTGCCTCCATCTCGTCCCGTACATCATACACGATCCTGTTATCCCTCACCCACCTGCTATGTTACTTACCGATCCTATCCAGCGCTCATATCGTCATTACATCTTTCCGATCTATCCGTGCACACTTCTGAGCACGTACATCATCTTCCGCCCTTACACGCTATATCGTCTCACTTCTCATCTACTACTCCTATCCACACACTACTCTACTACATCATACCGATACCGATACAACTCTGTGCTCACTGGTACATACTTACATACGATCTGATTACACCGATAACCACTGCCCACTATCCGTCGTCCTGACTACATTACATACTGATCCTGAGTCATCCGTATACCAGAGCTGCACTCACATTCTCTGGTGCAGTCACTGTAAACATACTTACTGATCCTGATTACTCCTATTACCAACTGCACTCACTATTCTGCTGGCAGTCCTGTACTACATTACTGATCCTGATCATCTATTAACCCAGCTGCACTCACTATTCGCTGAGCTTAACATACATCGATCCTGATACTCCGTATACTAGCTCACTACATCTTGCATCACTGTACATACATTATAATCCAGTACCCTTATTATACCAGACTACTCACATTCTGCTGGATCACGTGTACATACATTACTTACACTATTACACTGTATTTCCAACTGCACATATTCTGTCATCCTTTAATAACATACGTCATTTACGTAATACATATCATTTGTGTCAACGTCATATTTCTGTCCTGTACACATTATATCCAACCCTATATCTGTGCACGTACTCTATCCTGATACATATCACCTACATCTTGTCCACTGACTATTATCTGACCGTACACTTAATCGATCACCTATTCTCTGCACTTATCTTAATTCACCTGTACATCCTATACCAGACACTATTCGCTGCATCACTTTCTTATCTGTTAATTCATCAATACTCACTACTATTACTCGCGTCATATCTCAGTCATCATCTGTTCCTATTATACTCCAATCTACTCCTTATACTCGTATCACTCATATATCCTGGTCTCCTTATTATACAACTGATCTTTCATGTCAAGTCACTGTACATCTTATCATCCGACTTACTCTGATCTTATCCTGTATAATCTCCAGATGCACACTTACTCTGTTGAATTACAACATATTTAATCCAGTTAACTGTATTACTCCTAAGCTGCATCACTTTGTATATACTTTACTCCTATATACCCAACTGCACTCACTATTCTGCTGGTGATCACTGTGACATACATTATGATCCTGAGTTACATCCTTATATACTCCAAGCTGCCCCCACATTCTGCTGGTAATAAGGGTAAAACTTTAACTTTATTTGATCCTTTTTTTCCCTCCGTAATCCCAGAGCCACTCATTTTTTCTGGGGTTTAAAGTAAACTTTTAAAACATTTTTTAAAAACCTGATTTCAACCGTTTTTAAACCCCCAGACGGGCACTCATTTTTTCGCGGGTAAGTAACTGTGTACATACATTAATTACGACCCGATTACACCCTGTTTTAAAACCCCCAGAGCGCACCCCACTTTTCCCGGGTGAGCACGTTACAAAAAAATTACAAACCTTTTTACACCCTTTTAAAAACCCCAGAGCTGCACTCACATTCTGCTGGGCGTCACTGTTAATAAAATTTACGATCCGATTCCCCCCCTTATTATACCCAGAGCGCACCCTATTCGCGGTAAAGTCACTGTTTACATACTTTACTTACGATCCAGTTTACACCTTTAAATTTTTACCCAAGCGCACCACTATTTCGGGTGAGTCACGGAAAACATACATTATTTTGACCCTGAGTTCCCTCCTGTATTAAACCCCGGGGGCTGCCTCACTATTCTGCGGGGCGTCACTGTGACAAACTTTACTTTACTGCCTAGTTACCCCTGTTTTATACCCAAGCTCACTCACAAACTGCGGGGCAGTCACTGAAAAAATTTAAAACCCGACCTGATTTACCCTTTTATTAACCCAGACTGCACCACAATCTGCGGTGCAGTCACGTGAAAACTTTATTTTATGATCCTTTTTACACCCAAAAAAATTTAAAACCCCAGCTGCACTCATTTTTTTTTTTGGGCAGTCCTGTGTACATACTTTTACAAAACCGGTTCCCTCCGATTATCCCAAAGGCTGCACCACTATTCTGCGGTCATCACGTGACATAATTCTTTAACACCCCCTGATTAAACATCCTGTTTATCCCAGGCGGCCCACTTTTCCGGGTTTTCCTCACGGGGTAATAAAATTATTAAATCCTATTAAATCCTTTTATACCCAATTTGCACCCCCTTTTCCCTGGGCAGTCATGGACATACTTTATTTTGACCCCCGGGGTTTACTCCTGTATTATCCCCAAAGGCCCCACTTTTCTGCGGGCTCATGTGTTTTTTACATTACTGTCCTATTACTCCTTTTTTCCCCAGGCGCACTCACTTTTCTTTTTGGAAAAATCACTGTGTACATAATTTTTACTGACCTGAGTTCCCCTCCTTTTTTAAAAACTCCAGAGTGCACTCACTATTCTGCGGTGAGTACGTGTAAACCATTACATTACTACCAAAAAACCCCCCGTTTTATACCCGACTGCACCCCCACTATTCTGCTGGGCAGTCACTGTTTAAAACCCTTTAAACTCCCCCGGGTTCCCCTTTTTTTAAAATACCCAAGCGCCTCACTATTCTTTTGTGCGTCACTGTGTACATTTTTTAAATTAAAAAACCCGGGTTTTACACCTGTATTATACCCCAAGCTCACCACTTTTCCCGGGGCAGCCACTGTGTACATACATTACATTACTGATCCGATTTACATCCTTATTATACCCAGAGCTGCATCACATTCTGCTGGGCATCTTTTGGTAATACAAAAATTTTGACCCTAGTTACTCCTTTTTTAAAACCCAAGCTGCACCCAAATTTTGCGGGTGATCAGGTACATACATTACTGATCCTGATTACCCCGGGTTATATTCCAGAGCGCACTCACTTTTCTCTTGAGAAACTGTCCCAACTTTACTTTATTTGATCCTATTACACCTTTATTATACCCCAAGCGCCCCCACTTTTCGGGCGGGGAAAACCTGTGCATACTTTAAAACTGATTAAACCTTTTTTTAAACCCAACGCACCACACCTGGGCAGCCTTGTCATACATTAAACGATCCTGATTTACTCCTGTAATACCCCGAGTGCCTCACATTCTCTGGGCAGTCCCCTGTGTAAAACTTACTTTTTCCTGATTTCCCTCCTGTTTTAATCCCCCAAGCTGCACTCACTTTTCTCGGGTAAGTCACGTGTACAAAAACCCTTTTCTGATCCTATTACATCCGTTTTATACCCCAAGCTGCACTAAAATTTTCTGCTGGTGCAGAAAGTGTCATACTTTAAATTTTGATCCTTCCCTCCGTTTTAACCCCCCAAGGGGCGCACTCACTTTTTGCGGGGCATCACGTGTACAAAAATTTTAGACCTTTTTTTCCTCCTTTAAAAACCCCCAAAGCCCCACTCCTATTCTGCTGGGCAGTCACGGTCAACATTTTTTTTCGACCCTAGTTAACCCTGTTTTTTACTCCAAGCTGCACTCACTATTCTGCGGGTCAGTAAAATTTTGAAAAATTTTACATTACTGACCTGAGTTACATCCTGATTATACCCCAAGCTAAACCACTTTTCGGGGGGGCATCACTGGTACATACATTACTTAAAGATCCTGAGTTCCCTCCTTTTTTAAAACCCCCCCGGACTGCCTCCCAATTTGCGGGCTCACTTTACATACTTTAAATGATCCTGATTACCCCCTTTAAATTATACCCAGACTGCCCCCATTTTTTCGCGGGTATCACGTTAAAATACATTATTTTGATCCGATTACCCCTTTTTAACCCAAGCTGCATTTCACTTTTTCTGCGGGCATCACTGTGTAAAAACTTTAACATTACTAAACCGGGTTAAACACCCTTTTATTTTTACCCGAGCGAAACTCATTTTCTCTGGTCAGTCCGGTACATACTTTTACTACCAATTTCCCATCCTGTTTTAAAAACTCCGACCACTACTTTTCTCGGTGCAGCCCCCGGTGTACATACTTAAATTTAAATCCTGAGTTACACCTGTTTTTTAACCCCCA
>JARQOD010000006.1:426248642-426565979 GCA_033576555.1 Oophaga sylvatica | reverse complement strand
TCTGTGATCTATTAGTATACCCAAGTCTTTTTCACATGTGCTGTTGCTTAGCCCTATTCCACCCATTCTGTATATGCTTTTTTCATTTTTATTGCCCAGATGTAGTACTTTGCATTTTTCCCTGTTAAAAACCATTCTGTTAGTTGCTGCCCACTGCTCCAGTTTATTTATATCTTTTTGAATACTCTCTTCTCTAGTATTAGCTATCTCTCCTAGCTTTGTGTCATCAGCAAATTTAATCAGTTTACCCTCAATTCCATTATCTAAATCATTGATAAAGATGTTCAAAACAATACAGGGCCCAAGACAGAGCCCTGTGGTACCCCACTTGATACAGTCTTCCAACTGGATGTGCAGCCATTTACTACCACTCTTTGGGTCCGATCACTAAGCCAATTATGAATCCACCTAACAGTTGCCTTGTCCATTCCATACTTAGTCATTTTTTTTAATAAGGATTGTGTGAGATACTTTGTCAAATGCTTTACTGAAGTCAAGATATACTATATCTACAGCATTTCCCTGATCCACCCAGTCAGTGATCCTGTCATAGAAGGAAATTAAATTAGTCTGACATGACTTATTAGTTACAAACCCATGCTGACTCTGGTTAAGCACTTCATTCTTGTCCAGGTACTTACATACATGTTGTTTAATAATTTGCTCAAAGATCTTTCCTGGTATAGATGTCAGACTCACCGGCCTATAGTTCCTTGGGTCTCCTTTTTGAAGACAGGAACAACATTTGCTCTTCTCCAGTCTTCTGGGACCTCTACTGTTCTCCAAGAATTTTCAAAGATTATGGTGAGTGGTTCAAAAATTTCTTCTGCTATCTCCTTCAGTACTCTGGGGTGTAATTCATCTGGACCTGGAGACTTGAATTCATTTACCGTATATACTCATGTATAAGCCGACCTGTGTATAAGCCGACCCCCCCTAATTTTGCCACAAAAAACTGGGAAAACTTATTGACTCGCGTATAAGCCTAGGGTGAAAAATGATTATGCCCCCATATGATGCTCCACAGATTAGGCCCCCACAAACTGCACAGATTATGCCCCGTATGATCCACAGATTATGCCCCCATATCCCTTTGCACCAGATTATGCCCCCATATGCTCCATAGATTATGCCCCCATATGCTCCACAGATTATGCCCCATATGCTCCACAGATTATGCCCCAATATGCTCCAGATTATGCCCCATATGCTCCAGATTATGCCCCCATATGCTCCAGATTATGCCTCCAATATGCTCCAGATTATGCCCCCATATGCTCCACAGATTATGCCCCATATGTTCCACAGATTATGCCCCATATGTCACAGATTATGCCCCAATATGCTCCAGATTATGCCCCCAATATGTTCACAGATTATGCCCCCATATGCTGCACAGATTATGCCCCCATATGCTGCAGGCAGATTATGCCCCCGTATGATCCACAGATTATGCCCCATAGTATACGTCCCTTATGCTGCTGCTGCAAGAAAAAAAAAAAGACATACTCACCTCTCGTCGCTGGGGGCCAGGTGCCGGTGTTTTGAGCAGGCGGTGACACTGGCGCGCTATGGGGGACAGGTGCCGGTGTCACCGCTCGCTCAGGACCCCGGCACCTGAGATATTTACCTGTCCTCTCTCCACCACTGCGCACTGCTCCCACTTCCGGGTCCTCGGCAGTGAATGATCAGGCAGGGGGCACGATGCGCACTAACGACGTCATCGCGCCCTCTGCCTGAACATTCACAGAAAGAGGATTCGGACGAGGAAGCAGCGCGCAGCGGTGGTCCGGGGACAGGTAAATATCGCTGTACTCACCCCTCCGCCGGCGCGTCTCTGCAGCCTCTCCTCGTCTCCCGGCCATCTCCGCAGCTCTTCCGTCCTACAGCGGTCACGTGGTACCGCTCATTAAAGTCATGAATATGTGCATATTCATGACTTTAATGAGCGGTACCATGTGACCGCTGCAGGAAGGAGCCGGAGATCGTGGGAGAAGCAGGGGGGCTGCATAGACGCGCCGGCGGAGGGTGAGTATGATCCGACACCCCCGCTCCCCCTCCCCCGCCGACCCCCGTATATGACTCGCGTATAAGCCGAGAGGGGGACTTTCAGCCCTAAAAAAGGGGAGCATGGTGGCTCAGTGGATAGCACTACAGCCTTGCAGCGCTGGAGTCCTGGGTTCGAATCCCACCTAGGACAACATCTGCAAGGAGTTTGTATGTTCTCCCCGTGTTTGCGTGGGTTTCCTCCGGGTTCTCCGGTTTCCTCCCACACTACAAAAAACATACTGATAGGGAATCTAGAATGTGAGCCCCATCGGGACAGCGACGATAATGTGTGCAAACTGTAAAGTGCTGCGGAATATGTTAGCACTATATAAAAATAAAGATTATTATTATTATTATAAAAAATGGGCTGAAAATCTCGGCTTATACATGAGTATATACGGTATGTTAGCTAAGTGTTTCCTCACTATTTTTCTGTTTATCGATATTCTGGATTCTTCTATTCCCTTAACAGGACAGTGAAGATCAGTCGATGTAACATTTCCTTTCTGAGAGAAAACAGATGCAAAATAGGAATTTAAAAGTTTGGCCTTCTCAGCATCCTTTCTTACCAATTCATAATTTTCATCCTGTAAAAATCCTATAGCATCTTTTGACTTTTTTTAAAAAAAAATCCCCAAAATCCTTTTTTATTGCTTTTGACATCTCTTGCAAGCCTTAATTCAGTGTCTGTTATGTTTCGGTAGCTGAGGAGAAATAGCAAAAATAGCCAAAGTAGCAATACACCAGAGAGGCTGGAAACTACTGGGTTGCAGAACCCTAAACTAACCGCAACACTAGAAGTAGCCGTGGAGCGTACCTACGGTGATCCTAGACGCCTCGTCACAGCCGGAGAGATAGCTACACCTAAAGACAGAAAGATGAAAGCTAACTGCCCCGTAGCAGAACCCCCAAAGAAATAGGAAGCCCCCAAACATGTAATGGCGGTTAGACAAGAAGAAAATACGAACACAGACAGAAAATAGAATGAGCAAACGCTGGGGCCCAATACTGTCTAGATAGAAAAGTATAGGAAAGAATTCTGACTGAAACCCAAAAAAACCCTGACAAAAATACCAACACTTCTGATTAACAAAAAACCTGAGATCACACGATCTCTACCACCTAAATCAGATCTCTGGTGTAACACAAAGCAATTCAGCAAATAATAAGTAACACAGGAAAGAGCAAAAGTGCAAACACAAACTGAGCACAATTGCAGAGCCAGGCCCCAAAAGGGGACCAGGCTGAAGTCCATTGCAAGGCAGAAAACCAGCAAGGAAAATCCAACCAGAGGAAAAATAATAACAAGTCACTTATCTGAATGAGAGCAGGAATGCAAGCTGAGCTCCAAGCAAGACCTGGAAGAACAATTGATTACCGGCAAGGCTGATGGGAGTTCAGGTCACTTATATCAGACCAATCGGACCCAGCTGAAAGCCATTCAGCAATTGGTTCATTACCGTCAGCAACCACCGGAGGGAGCCCCAACTCCGAAGTCGCCTCCAACGTGTTCACAACAATTGTCAGCTTTAGATAATCTGATTCTTGCCCTGCAGGTTCTTGCCCTAATAAATATTATATTATTATTATTATTAATTATTATAATATTATTATTACATTATATTATTATTATATTATTCTTTAGATATGCCTCCCTCTTTCCATTTGATAAACATTTCTTTCTTCCTTTTTAGCATGTGTTTAAGTTCTTTGTTCATCCATCCTGGTTTCCTTAAATGCTTCCTATTCTTCCCTCTTTTCAGAATTGTTAATGATTATGCTTTGAGAATCTCATTTTTCAAGATTTTCCATCCTTCCTGGACATTTTTGTTCTTAAGGATATCCAGCCATTGGATCCCTCTCATTCTCCTTCTGAGTCCCTTAAAATCTGCCTTTCTGAAATCTAACCTTGACATCTGAGTCTTCACAGGTCTTCCTCCTCTAGTTATCCAAAATTCTAAAATAGCAGGGTCGCTACCTCCTAGGGTCCCAGCCACTCTTACCTCCTCAACCATTTCCTCCCTGTTTATAAGGATTAGATCCAAGGTAGCTGATCCCCTTGTTTTTTCCCCTACCTTTTGGAAGATAAAGTTGTCAGCAAGAAAGGATAAGAATTTCCTGGACCTTTAGTTTTGCCTGAGAGAGATTCCCAACAAATGTCTGGATAGTTGAAATCTCCCATGACCACTATGTCAATATTTTTGGAGAACTTGGCCATTTGATGCATAAAGAGTTCATCCATATCTTCAGCTTGCATAGGCGGCCTGTAGTAATTGCCTACAATGGTGTCCTTTCCATTGTTCGCTCCTTGTATTCTTACCCAAACAGTTTCCACAGAACTCCCAGTCTCTGAAGCTTCAATCTCAGATATACGCTTTTCTAACATACAACGCGACACCTCCTCCTCGTTTATCAAGAACATCTTTTTTGATCCCGGCTGTACTTCGGATTTGTAGAAGGCTTCTCCAGCAGCACAGCAACCATTTGTAACATACGTTAAGAGACACAATTTGCGAAAAATTCTACATTGACGTGTGACATTTGACACATCTACATTGATCGGTCTACCAATTAACATTCATAAAAAGTTGCAATTTGCTTAAAACTTTGGTGACATCATTATCTAAAGTTGGGAAGTGTTTAAAGGGGCTATCCAGGACTAAATTATGTTTTTACTATGAGCCAAAAAAAAAAACCTAGCAAGCAGGTACCTGCCGCCAGCTCAGAGTGGTCACCGTTGGTTCATTTGCGCCTCGTTAACAGAGCAGCTCTTCTTTTTCCAGGCTGTTCTGTCGAAGGGGCATGACCTCCGATGTCATGCTAATTGACAGCCGGCTTCCTGGAGTTATGCATCGGGACCCAGCTGTCAATCAGCAGGACATCAGCAGTCACACCCCATCAACAGGGCAGAGCAGAGAAGAAGCCACTTCTGTCGATGTGACATCAGCCTAAGCCCCAGAATCGTCAGAATTAGCGTTCAGTGACGACTGTCTGCTGGTAGACATCAGCGTCGGGCCCAACAGGCAGGTAGTTACCTGCCTATAAGTTCTTCTCACAGTGAAAAATTAATTTAGTCCTGGATAACCCCTTTAAAATCTGTCACTTGTGTAATTTGCACTAAATTTATCTTTAAGGTGCGGAATTTGATAAATATGGAGCGGTGGAGCTGAAATAAATACACTAAAGATTTGGCACAGATTAGAACAATTTTTTTTTTTAACTAAATTGGGTCAATGTTCAAGCGAAATTGACAGTCCTCAGTGGTTGATACCTTTTAATGGCTAACTGAAAAGATGGTAACAAATTGCAAGCTTTCGAGACTACTCAGGTCTCTTCATCAGGCAAAGACTAATACAACATCTGAAGAATCACATATTTATACACAACACAGCACAGAAATAATGCAATAGATAAGACAAGTGATGTAAAGCAGAACTGTCAATATGGGAGCGGGATGAACAGTTGTGGCAATAAATATTGGACCAGTTCATAGATAAGTAGTGTGAAAGTTTTATTGCCCTCTGATTGGGGTCTGGTAATGTTTTGTGATGCTCCACCGGGCTCTTAGGAGCACATTCCTTAATTGATGTAAAAGGCCATAAATCCATGCGATATGTTCATTCCAGCATTGAGAGTGTCAAAGGTCGTCATCAGTTTGTATTCACAAACTCTCCTGTGTCTCTGAGATGTGAAATTACCTTTCAATACAAGTAATTTCATGTCCATCATACTATGACCGGGCATACAAAAATGTTTAGCCACAGGTAGATCCATTCTCTTTTCTCTTATTGTGTTGCAATGAGAATTTATCCTTGTTCTCAGTTTTTGCCCTGTCTCTCCCACATACAGACCCCCAGTTGGACATTTAGTACATATAATTAGGTACACCACATTAGATGTGATGCAGCTGAAAGTGCCTGGGATCTTGTAGTCCTGATGTGAGTTGTTGATGTGGGGCCAAACATTTTTGTATCCCCAGTCATAGTATGATGGACATGAAATTACTTGTATTGAAAGGTAATTTCACATTACCAGACCCCAATCAGAGGGCAATAAAACTTTCACACTCCTTATCTATGAACTGGTCCAATATTTATTGCCACAACTGTTCTTCCCTCTCCCATATTGACAGTTCTGCTTTACGTCACTTGTCTTATCTATTGCATTTTTTCTGTGCTGTGTTGTGTATAAATATGTGATTCTTCAGATGTTGTATTAGTCTTTGCCTGATGAAGAGACCTGAGTAGTCTCGAAAGCTTGCAATTTGTTACCATCTTTTCAGTTAGCCATTAAAAGGTATCAACCACTGAGGACTCTCAATTCTAAATATTTTTCTATCTACTGGCTAACACGGTACAAAGATATACATCTTTCCTGCAAGAGAAAATGTGCAGATTGTACATTATTGTAAATTTCTAATCGTACCAGCAGATGGCAGCACACCTCTTCTCCATGGCTTTGCCAATGTGCAGGTTTGTGTGATTGATGCTGGAGACAGTGAAGACGCAGTGCAGTGTTTTGATGCCATCCAACCAGCAGTTTTTTGCACTTTCTATATTAGTGATATGGCAAAACTGTAAACTCCACTTATCAATGTTATCAGTGTTGTTAATAAATGAAATATATTATGAGACATATTGGTCGAGTCCTGTGAGGACCGAACATTGTATTCAATCTATTTCACATCTGCAATGTATGCAAACTACAGTACATCAGTGCATAATAGGCTATTTTTTTTCAGAGCGATTTTAGAAATTAAAAGTACGCCTGCATTGGTTGCTTCAGAAATAAATAGCCTTTTCTTCTGCTTTTCCCCTGGAAACGTGAATGTTGGTTTATCCAGTTGTTATTTCGTTAGTGGGGGAATAAGTGGCAGGAAGACAATTCTGGCACCATTTATTTAATGAGAAGTAGAGGAAAGTAGAAGACATTGAGTGACTGTCCGGCTCTACATATATGTTATACTATTGTGAGTCTTGTCAGGATCCAGCAATAATTATCTAATGTTTGAGGACTTTTTGGAGCTGGAAAATCCTCAGTAATATCTGCCCCTCAAGAACTGCAGAATTTGCCACACATTTCACTTTTTGCTATGCAGAAGGCAGACATCTGCGGTGACATCGACAGCAAGAACTAACATGCTGTGGATTGTAATTCCTTTTCGACGGCCCACTTACGTTGCGGATCCTCTCTGCAGCGCTTGAATGATTTCATAAAATATCACTCACAATGCTATTACTGTAAAATGCACAAATATTCAGTGTAAAATTGGCTCCATCCATGGTTACATTCACATATTTGTTTTTTTTGCATGCAAAACTCCGCAGCATGATATAGGACCAAACAAATAGATGGAATTTCTTATCTGCACATTCTTAAAGGGAATCTGTCAGCAAGGGTTTTGCTATGGAATCTGAGAGCAGCATGATATAGAGGCAGAGACCATGAATCCAGTCATGTGTCACTTACTGGCCTATGTGCTGTTATTTCAATACAATCAATGTTTTCTTAGCAGCAGATTATCACTGCAGGACTAGATGTCTTGTGAGTCCTACTCAGAGCCACGCCTCCCACCACTGATTGCACAGTGTACACAGAAAACAAACAATCAGTGGTGTGGGCGGGGTTATACAGGGTTCAACACTTGGAGCTTTGCTAGATTTGCAGCAGAGAAAAGTGTGTTTGTAGCACAACTTCTGCACCCAATAAACTAAGTGATACATCACTGGAATACTCATTGTGAGAAGATAGCCCTAAGGCTACTTGTTTTTATGAGGGTGTTTTTTACTCACTGATTTTCCACATGCAATGCAATTCTGCGGGGAAAATCCGTAGGTAAAACTCAACGTACACACACAAGAGAATTTGACATCTTATAGATTTAAAAAATGCACCACAGGTCAGTTTACGCTGCGTAAAAAAAAGCACATTGGGAAGGAGATTTCTATAAATCCCATCCACTTTGCTGGAACTGTAAGATGCTGTGTTTTTTTGCGAAGCAAAATTTTGAAACCTCAAAAACTCTCTATGGGACTTTAACCTTAGGCCTCATTCACACATCAGTATATTTGCATTAATGTTTGTATGACAAAACACACAGCACAGAGCCAGACCACCACAGCTCTGTACACAATGTAGTGGCAATTCGCATGTGCTGCAGCTCAACTCTTCGGTACCCAGGAGTGAATAGAGCAGTCCCTGTTCCCACTCCTTATACATCCGGTCGTCACCAACGCTACAAACATCTGGTTAGTAAGGATGCAGGTATCGGACCTCATCGATCTGATATTAATGACCTCTCCGTAAGAACCGGAAAACCCATGTCTCCAAGCTGCAGTTTATTAAAAAAAATTAACACACTACACTTTACTCATCCTCCCCATGTCATCTGCTGTCATATATTAGGAACACCTCGGACCTCCTCCTCAAGCTGGAGTGTATAATGGTGTGTGAGAAAGTGTTTTTGGCGTCCATTCACGTAGAGGCCCTATATAGTAACATCCCCCACTATATGGGGCTTAGAGCAGTGGAACGCTAGCTTAGATCCAGGGTACTACAGTATAAGACACATAATCAATTCATATTGAGACTAATGGAGTTCATACTTGAACACAATTTTTTCGCATTCAATGGTAAGTTCTTCCACCAGCTCAGGGGCTATAGCAGTGGGGAGCCCCTGCGCCCCCACTTATGCTAATTTGTTCCTGGGCTGGTGGGAGAGGATGGAACTTCTTGGTGGAACCCAAGTATACTATTCTGGGGGTGATATTTGGACGATGTCCTTACTTTTGTGGTCTGGTTGGGAACAGTTCTCCAGATTTGAGGAGGAACTTAATGTGAACTCTTTGGGTCTAAAATTGACCTATGAAATTAACCATGAGTCTATCAGTTTCCTGGACCTGAGGATTGGTCAAGATGATACCGGACAAATCACAAAAGAAACATTTCGTAAGCCCACTTCTACAAACATCCTCCTGCGTTGGGACAGCAACCACCCCTCAGCTTGAGGAGTGGGAGACCTAAGGGTCAGTAACTCCATGTAAGATGAAATTGTTCATCGACCCTAACTTTTACCATCAAGCCAAGACCTGAGAGACAGATTTACAGACAGAGGGTATCCCTTGGATGTGTTAAATGATGCATTCAAAGGGGCCAGTGAACATTTCATTTTCTATTTATTGTGAAGCAAACAACAAATAGGATAAAATAACCGAAACCTTCAGTGTGCATTACTATTCCTCCTCCCCTAAAGTCAGTAACTTGTAGAGCATCCTTTTGCAGCAATTACAGCTGCAAGTCACTTTGGATAAGCCTCAATACAAAACTGCTGTCACCACTATGTTTCACTGTGGGGATGATGTTCTTGAAATGATAAGCTTTGTTGGTTTGTCGCCAGACATAGCGTTTAGCCTCGTTGTCCAGAAAGTTCAATTTTGGTCTCATCTGACCGCAGAACCTATCTCCATACATTTGGGGAGTTTCCCACTTCTTTTGGCAAACTCAAAACAAGCCTTACAATTTTTATGTGTAAGTAAAGGCTTTTCTCTACCCACTCTTCTATAAAGGCCACCTCTACGAGTGTATGGCTTATTGTGTTCTTATGGACAGATATTCCACTCTGCTTGGGAACTCTACAATTCCTTCAGGTTTACCTTTGGTCTCTGTGCTTCCACAGTTCTGGTGGGCGCCCTCTCTTGGCAGGTTTGTTGTGGTACCATGTTCTTTCCATTTGATGATGAAGGATTTGATGGTGCTTCGGGGGATCATCAGACATTGTGATATTTTTTTACAACCCAACTATGACTTGTACTTCTCAACAACTTTGTCCCTGACTTGTTTGGAGATCTTCTTGGCCTTCATGGTGTTTGGTTAGTGGTGCCTCTTGTTAATGGTGTTGCAGCCTCTATGGCCTTTCAGAAAAGGTAAAGTCTATATACTGACTGACATGTGACACTTAGATCGCACACAGCGGGACTTCCTGTCACTAAGCGTGTGCCTTATGAAGGTAATTGCTTGCACACCAAATTTTTAGGGGCTTCAGAGTAAAGGGAGTGAATACATATGCACATGCCAATTTTTAGTTATTTGTTCCCATAAATTTAATTTATGACTAAATTTCTCTCACTTCACTTCACCAGTTTAGAATTAGTGCTGATGCATCGCACACAAATCAGATTATAAAATTATTTAAACACAGGTTTTAATGTAAAAAATAGGTAAAATCCAAGAGGGGTGAATACTTTCGCAAGCCACTTTAAATAGTGTATTAATTTTCCATTATTTCATTCAAAATATAATTTTGACTGTAGCATTTACTAGCTGTGTTATGTTCCTCGAATCCAGAGAACACACAGAGACACTGATTTCAATAAGGAGGATCTCTGAGAAGCAGAACAGAGCACAGTCCTCTGAGGACGATGAAACCCCCCTTCAGGATATATTTCTCTTTATGAATAATGAATTTTTCTTCTGTCAGTTATCTGACTAAGACAAAAATAAATCTGTACAATTACAGCAAAGCCGGCCTGGCAGCAGTGAATTACTGCCGATAACCGTGCAAAAGATGTTCTTTTTATAATAGACAAATGAATAAAAGGAATATCTATGTAAATATACAAAAATATAATATTTATATGTAATATAATAATATTTGTAAGTAAATGTAGGCAAGGCACACATTATAATATTAGACATGTGTATACATATACTCAGCCTTCTGTGTAACTATCGGTCCTTGTGTAGGCTGTATATGCAGTATATAGTCAGTATATCGCTTATAGTCCAAATTATGCTCAGAAACCATAGGGCCAAATGAGTTGCCCCAGATATAGTACATTTTCATGAAGCCCTCCCGACGAGACCAACTTAACTTTTTTTTGCGCTTTCTTTTTTTGCCCTCTTTTTGTCCATGAACCATAACTTTTTTTTATTTTTGGTCGATATAGTTTTCATTTTGAATGTTGGGGGAACAAACCTTCCAAGTGGGATTAAATTATTACAAAATTTAAAACACGTGCGATATCGATCAAACTTCAATGATAGTGTTAGATCTGCAAATCGGCGGGTAACAGTGTGCAGTCTTTTGCATATAGATTAAAAGTGAATTTTTCGACAAAAGAGGCTAAGTCCCCCATTTAAAGGTTTAAGTAGCTAAATTTGCATTTTGGAGGTGAAAACTGCCTTTAACGGGTTATTCTCAAACTCACAATGTGGTCTTATAGTAGTGTACACATGTATTTATTCATTTTTGCCCAATATAACTCGTTTTTTTTGCACATATCAGCTCTCAAAGAATGTCCTTCCAGGCTTTATTTATTTTACAGTTGCCAATGAAACCGTCATGCTGTAGTTTCACTGCTCCTAGTCGATCATAGGCAGTGCAGTATCTCTCATCTAGCTTCCTGCCAGCATAGCTGTGCCCTGCCTTCCGAACTGATACAGAGTGTACTCTACATTCACAAAACTTTCTCTGCTTCTGAACAGTACCCTGCCTGGCTGATTTTTTTTTGCCATCTACATCAATAAAGCTGACTTTGTAAAATTACATCATTAGCTGGTTTCTAGCGGAGTTAAACTCTCCTACACTCTTTCACAACATAGCTTGTAATAACTACGTAGTGAAGAGCTGAACTTTCTATGTTACTTGCTGATGAGAGATCAGTGATTTGAAACTGCAAATGATGTTCTGTCAATACATATGGCAGTGGATTATCTTCTGCCATATGCATCTAAAGAGTAGCATTTGCAGTTTCGCATTACATGATCTTTCAGCAACAAGTAACAAACACAACTCATTATACAACTTACATTACAAAGGCTGTAGTTCAGGACAGCAAGAGAGTTGAGCTCTGAGAAAAACCAGCTAACAATGATGTAAAACCACACAGGCAGGTATACTGATGTAAATGGCAGAAGATAACGGTCAAGCAGGGACTGTACTGGATCTGACTTCGGAGTTTGGGCTCCCTTTGGTGGCTGCTGACAGTAATGAAGCTGCCTTGGCTAACAGAAGTCCATCACCTGGGAGCGATAAGTGGCAATCAGGTGGGACTGACTGGGGAGATATAAGTGAGCTACCTTCCCATGATCCTTGTCGGTGATTTGTTGCTTCCTTGTCTCTTTTGGAAGTCAGCTTGCTTCCTGCTTGTCCTGCAACTTTCAGATAAGTTATTTGCTGTTTATTTCTGTGGCATTAGTTTTTGTCTATCTCAGTTTTCTGCACTTCTGGAGTTTGTACAGCCAGGTTCCCCTGCGGGGGTCTGCACTGGCCTCTGTTTCTCATTTGCCATTGTTTATGTATTTTCAGTTCCCTGTTACTTCAGCATCTGCTGATTTGCTACCAGTTCATACCAGAGACAATTTATGTATTTTCAGTTCCCTGTTTTTTCAGTATTTGCTGATTTGCTACCAGTGCACACCAGAGTCTGATCTAGCGGGGGAGAGATCGTGTGGTCTCAGTATTTTTGCATATCAGACGGGTTGGAGTTTTTCTTAGAGTTTTTGCTGGATTGCGGACAGTATTCTTTCCTGTCCTGTTCTATCCAGTTTGGGCCCCAGCGTTTGATTGCTCTATTTTCTGTCTGTGTTTGTGTTTCATCTTGTCTCACTGCTAATATATATTTGGGGGCTACCTATTCCTTTGGGGGCTCTACTCCGGGGCAGTTAGCTTTCCCCTTTCTCTCTTAAGGCTCAGTTATCTCTCCGGCTGTGTAGGCACGTCCCACGGCTGCTTCTAGTTGTGCTGTCAGTTTAGGGGTCTGCAATTCGCTAGTTACCAACCTCTCTGGGTGTCTGGTTGCCTAGGCTATTTTGGCTACTGTCCTCGGCTACTAAATCATAACAGTGAATTCTACACTTAGTTTACATTGATAACTCAGAGTGAAGGAGTTAGTCAGGAGTACAGAGGAAAGGGAGGGAGCGGTCTGCAGTGCTCAGGAGAAGCAGGATGCTGCTGGGAAATGTAGGTTTAGCAGTGTACAGTCATGGACAAAAATTTTGAGAATGACACAAATATTAATTTTTACAAAGTCTACTGCTTCACTTTTTCTAATGGCAATTTGCATATACTCCAGAATGTTATAAAGAGTGATCAGCTTAACAGCAATTACTTGCAAAGTCAATATTTGGCTAGAAAATGAACTTTATCCCCCAAAACACATTTCAACATCATTGCAGCCCTGCCTTAAAAGGACCAGCTAACCTCTTTTCAGTGATTGCTCCATTAACACAGGTGTGGGTGTTGATGAGGACATGGCTGGAGATCAATCTGTCATGATTAAGTAAGAATGACACCACTGGACACTTTAAACGGAGGCTGGTGCTTGGCATCATTGTTTCTCTTCTGTTAACCATGGTTATCTCTAAAGAAACAGGTGCAGTCATCATTTCAATGCACAAAAATGGCCTAACAGGGAAGAGTATCACAGCTAGAAAGATTGCACCTCAGTCAACAATCTATCGCATCATCAAGAACTTCAAGGAGAGAAGTTCCATTGTTGCCAAAAAGGCTCCAGGGCGCCCAAGAAAGACCAGCAAGCGCCAGGACCGTCTCTTAAAAGTGTTTCAGCTGCAGGATCGGGCTACCAGCAGTGCAGAGCTTGCTCAGGAATGGCAGCAGGCAGGTGTGAGTGCATCTGCACGCACTGTGAGGCGGAGACTCTTGGAGCAAGGCCTGGTCTCAAGGAGGGCAGCAAAGAAGCCAATTCTCTCCAGAAAAAACATCATGGACAGACTGGTATTCTGCAAAAGGTACAGGCAGTGGACTGCTGAGGACTGGGGTAAAGTTATTTTCTCTGATGAATCCCCTTTTCGATTGTTTGGGACATCAGAAAAAACGCCTCATTCGGAGAAGACAAGGTGAGCGCTACCACCAGTCTTGTCTCATGCCAACTGTTAAGCATCCTGAAACCATTCATGTGTGGGGTTGTTTCTCAGCCAAGGGAATCGGCTCTCTCACAGTCTTGCCTAAAAACACAGCCATGAATAAAGAATGGTACCAGAATGTCCTCCAAGAGCAACTTCTCCCAACCCTCCAAGAGCAGTTTGGCGATCAACAATGCCTTTTCCAGCATGATGGAGCACCTTGCCATAAAGCAAAGGTGATAACTAAATGGCTCACGGAACAAAACATAGAGATTTTGGGTCCATGGCCTGGAAACTCCCCAGATCTTAATCCCATTGAGAACTTGTGGTCAATCATCAAGAGACGGGTGGACAAACAAAAACCTAAAAATTCTGACAAAATGAAAGCATTGATTGTGCAAGAATGGACTGCTATCAGTCAGGATTTGGTCCAGAAGTTGATTGAGAGCATGCCAGGGAGAATTGCAGAGGTCCTGAAGAAGAAGGGTCAACACTGCAAATATTGACTTGCTGCATTAACTCATTCTAACTGTCAATATAAGCTTTTGTTACTCATATGTTTGCAATTATATTTCTGTCTGTGATAAAAACATCTGTCAAACACACATAAAAACCAGACAGCAGCAGATCATGTGAAAATATAATATTTGTGTCATTCTCAAAACTTTTGGCCATGACTGTAAGAAAAAGACCGGTCATTCAGCTATGTTAATCTGCATGCACAAAGGGGAAGATGGAGATGATGGACGATAAAGGTACAAGAAAGAAACTGTAATGTTGGCCTTTGTCTGTATTTTAACAATAAGTATGCATTTACAGTATATTGCGAAGAATAATGTGATTGTGGTATAACACTTTAGTTCTGTATGCAGGCAGCTCCCCCTAGTGGTGCCTGCAGGTAACTGATTTGTCAAGAAACATAGAAGATGTAATTCAGAGCAGTGCGGGCCCCGTAAGTTACCTTGTGGCAGTAGTGATTCCACAGTAGCTGGCATGCCATAGCTTACAGAAACTTCGCGTTTCTGCTCCAAAACCTCTGCAAAAAGACTCTGTGTGCACATAGCATAACGATGAGTGCTGAATCATACCTGCCCTTTTAATGTATAAGCTTTTGGTCCAGGACTGGTATGTCGGATAAAAAGGTAAAAAAATGCCACTTTGCCAATGCTGATTGGCACAGACACGAATTGGCCAACTTTCTGCTCTAAGTATCTTCATTTTTACATTGACTGATTTTGACTCAGTTTGTATGTTTTTCTCTTAAAGGGGCATGTCATGGCTTCTGATGAAAAGTTCTCTTGGATACAGACTCAATACACCAAGTACATCCCGCTCCTGAAGAGATCAAAAGATGACATTGCCAAACCAGGTAGTGGATGTGCGGCTCACGCTGTGCCTAGTGCCGTCCTGGTCGACTTCATACATGCAATTTTTTTTTTGCCAAAACCAGCAGTGGATCCAGTAAATGAAAAATAAAATTTGTATTTCCACATTTTCTCTGTTCACAGTTTACATAAAATACTTAAAAATTGCACCATGTGAAGAAAGGCTGTACTGATACACCTAATCACTTTCCTTTCGTAATGTATGTACGAATTTGGCTGAAAGGAAGTCATACAACAATCCATTCCACTCCTAACTCACCAGTCCATCTGCGTCACTAGGCATCCCACACGACCGCATATTTTTAGTACCTTACAACTCACTCTCATGTTACCTCCTGAATGTAGGTCGCACTTCTTCTGAAACCTATGTGGGCCTGGAGGACAAATGTGACGACATCGGTGATGAGTCCGTTCATCTCCCAGAGGAAGTGACCAACTTCAAGAATCAGTTCACCATTGTAAAATATTTCATACATCTCAGCAAGAATGAAGGAGAGCAGGTATCTCCCTCCGTCTTCAGTCACAATCAGCTTTGAAAACACCGGGCAGACAGAGCACTTATGACATAGCTACAGCCAGGATAGGTGATAAATCATGAGAATGGGTCCAAAAGTGTCAGTGTGAATTGACGCGCACCACACTGAGGTGGTACCAGGGCTATGGGGTACTCGGAGCCGAGCCCATGGAAGTCTATGGGAGTTGTCACTGGCAGCGGGACTCGTTCCGTGGCCCTGGCGGTCATGCAATGGGGGATATTTACAGGGGATTATAAGGATAGGTAGTTCGTGACGCCACCTGTGGTGTCTGATCAATTGGACCAGCGCTGCTATAAGGATCTTCACAGGGGATGTTATGGGGCAGCTGGGTGGTAAGTCTCCCACAGGTGAGACGGGTCCCTGGAAGTCTATGGTGATGATGCAGGGTGTAGGTAATAATTCAGTCACACACAATGCAGCTTCTTTTCATACCTTTTACTTGTAGATGTTTCAGGCAGGTCCCGGGGAGCTGGTCGGGGTGGAGAATGCACATTCGGGATAACCGCTGAGCAGGTTAGAGGCCTCCTTTACTTCATATATATCTGAGTCTAAACTTGCATGAAGCGAAGTTAACTCTGCAATCTCCAGCTTTTCTCAATAGCTGTAACGCCCGGCTGACATTGTGGTGGAGCCTTCTAAGTGGTGAGAACAGAGTCCTTCTATGCTTGGCCTAGCTAAAAGTCCTTGTTCCTCCTGACTCCGATTACGTATCGGCACTTAGGGCTGCTCTCTGCGACCTGTAGTCCAGATAGCCTCCGGTTTTCTTGTTACTATGCTTGAAACACTAGCAACGCTTCGGACCCGGTGTCCGGTGATTTAGTGCAGATAATTTGGTACCTGAAGCACTTCTCTGTCCTTCTCCACTGCGCCCTTCGTCCTGCTCTTGCTCTGTTCATAAGCACTTGTAGCATTGATGGAAATGTCAGCTTTCTCCAGAGCTCGCTGAGCAGCTCTCAGTATCCTCCTTGGTTCAGCTTCTGTTGAGGTACTGATTAAGGGTAGCTCTGACTAGGCTAGGATGATTCACTTCACCCGTACTAGCCTCCACTTCCTTGTCAGGTGAGCTACACTAGCTCTGCGAAGATTCAGTCCTCTCTCCTCTCCCTCCAAGTCCAGACTGAACTGGCACTCAACTGCACTGTCCTAAGACA
Source organism: Oophaga sylvatica (assembly GCA_033576555.1). Lineage (NCBI taxonomy): Eukaryota > Metazoa > Chordata > Amphibia > Anura > Dendrobatidae > Oophaga > Oophaga sylvatica. Next base: position 426,548,996 of record JARQOD010000006.1, on the reverse strand, counting down.
GGAAACTGACTCCCTGATCTGAGCTCTTCTCGGACAGGAAACTATCTGGGGGATGACTCACTCCTGAGCCTCCCAAGGCTTGAATCACGCTGACTGCTACGTGTCACTACCTCTTATACCCCTGATGGGTGTGTCTGAAAGTGTGAGTGACATGAATGATATCAAGCTTTTGCGGTTACCTTCCTGTGCATTTTCCTGGATTATGTGTGCCTGACATAGCTGGGCCACACATCCCCCCTTGATTAAACACCGCACTCCCGGGCTGTAAAAGAGAAAAAGAAAACATTTTTTTGTTTCACATATAACATTAACATTTTAACTCATCCCATCCGGGAGGTAAGACTTCTTGAACGTTACAATTTGTACATTAGAAAAAATACAAAAGTATCAAAAGTATCAAACATTCTCATAAATACTAGACAAATTCTTGTGGAGGACCCACACCAAAAACCTCCCACGTGGGTCCTGGGTGGGCTGCAGGACTTCTGACTGCAGACCTCACTCTAGGCCACACCATACGGGTTTTTCTTCAGAGGTAGATAGCAATGGTTTTGTGTAAAACCAAGATAGTGCACCGTGGTGCAAACTATTTACATTAAAGTTTTTGGGCTGGCACAGTCCACAGCCACGCAGTCCATGCATGAGAAAAAAAACATATTTCAAGACATATAAATAGAAATCACATTAATACTTGTTCAAACTTTATACATTTCTCAGGTGCAGTAAACCCTGTCTGGGTCTTGCTACTAATTTACTAGGACTACTCTTGATAACGAATAGGTAATTTTCCTTTAGTGATACGTTCTGACCTACGTGGGGTAGCATCAGGTATAGTAGTCTCTAGCCTGTCTGTTCTGCGTAACGGCAAACTATAGATACGACTCCACCTCTCTAGGGACCTGCAAGCATGCTAGCGACTGAGCGAGGCGGTACTGCTTCACCAGGGGACTCCACTTCTTGTGGTGCTGCTTCTTGCGGTTCCGCTGCTTGGGATCCCAATGGTTGAGGGTCTGCCGGAATAGGTCCTTCTGGAAGTGGCTCAACTGGCACAATTGGTATGACTGGATGTAGAGACTCCTCTTGCGGTTGATAAAACTGCAGCACAGGAATAATTACAGCATCTCCCACTCTGGGCCAATCTGCAGGTAAATCTCCCAAATCCGTATGTATGACCGCTTCATCATTTTCTTTCTGAAGGACAACAGTTTCTTCCTCACGAAGCTTTAATGGGCCAGGACACAACTTTAGATGATCTCTAGACACAGTTGCAGTCGTTTTTCCTCCATCCTTGCTAATGGCACAGACTTTTCTGTTATCAAAATTGGAATTTTGCACGACATATGGCTCCTGTTCCCACTGATCATCCAACTTGTGCATTCTTCTTTTCCTTTTGAGCACCATTTCTCCAGGCATAAAAGGCGTAGCGGGAGCATTTTTGTTATAGTTCTTCTCTTGCTTTTCCCTTACTTTGTTGAGACTGTCTTCTACGCAGGCTTGTACTCTCTTGTACTGTTCCTGTCGAGTTGTGTCCCAATCTTCAGCACTGTCATCAGCCTCTGGTTCTACCACACCAAGTTCCAAATCCATCGGCAGTCTTCCTGGTCTCGCTCTCATAAGGTAGGCTGGAGTGCAGTTGGTGGAACTTACTGGTATGTGGTTGTACAAGTCGACCAGGTCAGGTAACAAGTCTGGCCACCGATTTCTTTCTTCCAGTGGTACAGATTTCAGTAAGTCGATGACAATGTGATTCATCTTTTCACAAAGGCCATTGGTCTGAGGGTGGTACGGTGTTGTTCTGATCTTCTTACATCCATATAAGTGACAGAATTCCTTAAACAGTTCAGCTTCGAATGCAGGACCTCGATCAGTCAGCACCTGCTCCGGATATCCGTGTGGTCTGCAGAAACTTGCTTGGAAGGTTCTTGCTGCTGTCTCTGCTGTCAGATCTTTGACAGGGGCGAACACCAGAAATTTGGAATAGTGATCCACCATGGTCAGGGCATATGAGTATCCTGACCTGCTTGGGGACAACTTGACGTGATCCAATGCCATGATCTCCAAGGGACGAGTCGTCCGGATAGGCTGCAGGGGTGCTCTCTGACTATGATAGTCTTTTCGTCTGAGTCCACAGGGTCCACAATTCCGGCACCACTTCTCGATGGAGCTGCGCATCCCTACCCAGTAGAATCGACACCTCAACAGGGTCTCTAGCTTTTTCCAGCCAAAGTGTCCTGCTTGATCGTGGTACGCTTCTAACACCATTTGGATGTCTGCTCTGGGGACCACTATCTGCCAAACCATCTCATGGGTCCTTGGGTCGACGTATCTCCTGCACAACTTCTCACGGTAGATGAACAACCGGCTTCTCTCATTCCACAGGAGCTTTGCTGGTATAGGTGCGTCTTTCTCTAAGGAGGAACCTTCCTGTCTTATCAGCTCCTTGACACGGCTGACCACTGGATCGCTGTCCTGAGTTTCCTTCCAGCTGTGATGAGGTAAAGGGTTCAACATCTCACCACACCGCTTTCTGTAGACTCGTTGCTCTTGGACCATCCCATTTTGGTGGAACGCAGGTAGCTCGATTTCTTCCAGATCATCTGATTCTTCCTCCGTGTCGGATTCATGCGGCATTCTGGACAAGGCGTCCGCGTTAGCATTTTTACGGCCTGCCCTGTACTTGATGGTAAACTGATAATTTGACAGCCGAGCCATCCAACGTTGCTCCATGGCTCCCAGCTTGGCTGTTTCAAGGTGCGTCAAGGGGTTGTTGTCCGTGTACGCAGTGAACTTGTTGGAGGCGAGGTAATGTTTGAATCTTTCGGTAATGGCCCAGACCAGCGCCAGAAACTCCAGTTTGAAGCTGCTATAGTTTTCCTGGTTCCTCTCAGTTGGCCTGAGTTTTCTGCTGGCATACGCGATGACTTTTTCTTGGCCATTCTGCTTCTGACTGAGGACAGCTCCTAATCCTTCGTTACTGGCATCTGTGTATAGCAGGAACGGTTGGCTGTAATCTGGGTAGGCTAAGATTTCATCGCCTGTCAGGATCTCTTTCATCTCTTTGAATGCCTCAGCTTGTTCTTTACCCCAATTGAATGGAGGGTTTCTGCTCTTGAGAGGTTGTCCTACCAGGAGGTCCTGCAAAGGCGCCGCTTTCTTGGTGTAATCTTTAACAAACCTCCTGTAGTAACCTGTTAGTCCCAGGAACTGACGCACCTCCTTTAGATTCTTCGGCTCCGGCCATTTCTGGATGGCTGTGACCTTCTCGGGGTCCGGCGCTACTCCTTCGGAACTGACAATATGTCCCAAGTACTGTACCTTTCGTTTGAGCAGATGGCATTTGGAGGGCTTCAGTTTCATCCCATACTTGGACAGTGACTCGAATACCTCTGCCAGGTGCTTCAGATGATCTTCATATGTCTTGGAGTACACAATCACGTCGTCCAGGTACAGCAGCACAGTTTCGAAGTTGAGATGTCCCAGGCAGCTCTCCATCACTCTCTGGAATGTTCCTGGGGCACTGCTGAGGCCAAACGGCATTCTGTCAAACTCGCAGAGTCCCATTGGGGTGGTGAAAGCAGTTTTCTCCCGATCCTCCTCAGCCACAGCTACTTGCCAGTACCCACTAGTAAGGTCGAGGGTAGAAAAGTAGTTAGCCGTTTTCAGAGCAGCTAAGGATTCCTCAATGCGTGGTAATGGGTATGCATCTTTATGTGTTATACGATTTACTTGCCTATAATCTACACACATTCGCATGCTACCATCCTTTTTCTTCACTAGAACCAGAGGTGCTGCCCAGGGGCTACAACTATCCCTTATCACCCCGGCTTTCTTCATGTCATGCAGCATTTCCTTAGCTTTCTGATAGTGGGCTGGAGGTATAGGCCTGTACCGCTCTTTGATGGGAGGATGACTGCCTGTAGAGATATGATGCTGTACTCTCTTAATTGTCCCAAAGTCAAGTGGGTGTTTGCTAAATACTTGTGCATACTCTTGTACCACCCGTAGTACCCCTGTTTCTGGTGGACGGAAGTGGTATCTGTCCCTATATGAAGCTGCTGACCCCAATCCGCTACTGGGGTTGCCGGATCATTATCCTCCGCTAGTTGGCGGGAGGCTAAGGACTCGGTTGTGAGGATAGAATTGTTATCTACGGCATGTAATTTAGCAACTGTGGCATAACGTGGTAAATTTACTTCGTCGTCCCCCCAGTTGAGAAGTCGTACTGGTACTCTCCCATTTATTACTTCCACTACCCCTCTAGCAGTCATGAGTGTAGGTCTGTGTTCTGAGCGATGGGGTTCTACTACTGCTTGGTAGTTCTGTCCTCTTAGACCTATGGCTGCCCTACACCATATTAACATTTCACTCATTGGGGGTATTACAATGGGGTTCGAGTCTTTGACCCGTACATTACCGATTTCACCATCTGTAAGCTTCGCTTGCTGCTGGCACATCAGGGCCCGGATCTCCCTCTGGATCACTCCCTTCTGCTTTGGCTTGGCAACTTCAGCGAGCTGTTGGAGCAAAAACACAACTTCTCACAGACAGTTACTGATAATGTTAGTACCTAATATCACATTTAGGCCATTTTCCTCATTTACAGTCCTGACTACTAGAAGTCCCTGATCCTTCAGCTCCACTCTGCCCACTTTTACGTCCACATTTTTGGCTCCAAGTACTTCAACAGGGAGACCATTAGAGGCGTATACTGTAAAGTCAGGGCTCGGGGGCTGGAGACTGTCCATGGACCAGAATTTATTATAAAGGACATCAGGTATGATGGTCACCTGAGATCCAGTGTCCAGTAGTGCAGGAATTGCAATCCCGTCCAGAATGATAGACAGGTAGGGTCGTCCACCCACGAACCTGCGGTTCCAGTCTAAGGGGCCTGATGAGTCTACTCCTGGGTGTCGGCCCTCTGACCCAGGATTGGCTCGTTTAAAAGACATTGCTGAGCCATATGACCTTTTTGGTTGCAGCGGTAGCAGATGATCTCTCGGCGAGGATGGTGTTGATCAGGAGTCGCTACTGGGGGTGGCGTGGTCCTCCTCCGGTGAGGCGACGTCCTCCATTTCCTCCGATTCATCCAAGGGACATCCTCCGGACAGTCGGCTAGTAGGATCTTTCCTCCTTCCTCTTTCCGCAGTTGCAGGGCATCCATTACAGTGGCCAAGTTCTTAGTCAGCTGGCGCACTTCCGAGCGCAGACATTCCAACTCACTAGGGGCGCCACCTGCGTTTTAGCTTCTGCCACCTGCGGGGAAAAGGTGGGTACTGCCGGCTTTAGAGTGGCTTCACCCGGGTGATACTGATTTGCCACCTCTGGCTTTTCCAAGGGTCGCAGTCCTTTTATTGCCATGTCCTTTAGGGCATCAAAAGTGGCATCTGGATGATCCAAGGACCACCAGTTTACAGTCCTGCCTTCCGCTGGAGACCTTAGTCCCCGTACAAATTGTTCTTTCAACATTTGGCTCTCATCAATGGGACTTGTGGGGTTAGCCTGTTTAAGAGCTCGCAGGGCCCCCTGTAGTCGGCAGGCGTAGTCCCTAATACTGTCACCCGGTCTCTGGAAGCACTGATAAAATGCCATCCGGAGATCCGTTTCTGTGCGGTCCTCAAAGATGGCCTGTAGCTTTAAGAGAATCGCAGGTACTGACTCCTGGTCTGCAGCGGGCCAAGTCTCTACTTCTCTCTCAGCCGCACCAGCTAACTGCCCTATTACTACAGCAGCTTTTTGCTTTTCAGTCATTGAGTACATATCCAAAATACTACATATCTTCCGTTTAAACCCTGGCAGGGTGTCTGGCTCGCCACTGTACTGGGGGAGCCACTTCGCTCCAGGCATGTATGGGAGCGTTAGCGGCATGAGCGGGACCACCGGGCCAGGTGAGGGGCCCGCACCTCCATCCTGCACTACAACGCCAAGCGGTGGGCTATTGGGGCCACCGGCGGGGGCCGCTCCGTCTGTCGGTTGCTGCGACATGTTGATGCCCCCTTGGTTAATCGGAGCCTACCTCTTTCACAGGCTGCAGCGTCGCAGGCACAGCGGTGGAGACAGGACCTTTGTCGCTGGCGCTCTGATGTCAGAGCGTTCACTTCCTGTTTCACAGGCCCTGCCGCCGCGTCAGAGTTGGGGGTGTGTGGCCCAGCTATGTAAGGCACACACATAAAATCCAGGGGAATGCACAGGAAGGTAACCGCAAAAGCTTGTTATCTATTCACGTCACTCACCCTTTCAGACACACCCACCAGGGGTGTAGGAGGGAGTGACACTTAGCAGAGCTCAGTCTGTTTCCTGTCTGAGAAGAGCTCAGACCAGTCAGTTTCCTGTCTTCAGACAGTGCAGTTCAGTGCCAGTTGAGTCTGGACTTGGAGGGAGAAGAGAGAGGACTGAATCCTCGCAGAGCTAGCGTAGCTCACCTGACAAAGAAGTGGAGGCTAGTACGGGTGAAGTGAATCATCCTAGCCTGGTCAGAGCTACCCTTAGTCAGTACCTCAACAGAAGCTGAAACTAGGAGGATACTGAGAGCTGCTCAGCGAGCTCTGGAGAAAGCTGACATTACCATCGAAGCTACAAGTGCTTATGCTAGGAGCGAGAGCAGGGCGAAGGGCATAGTGGAGAAGTCAGAGAGAAGTGCTTCAGGTATTGGATTGCCTGCACTAAATCACCGGACACCGGAGTCCGAAGCGTTGCTAGTGTTTCAAACATAGTAACAAGATAACCGGAGGCATCTGGACTACAGGTCGCAGAGAGCAGCCCTAAGTGTCGATACGTAATCGGAGTCAGGAGGGACAGGGACTTTTAGCAGGGCCCTGCATAGAAGGACTCTGTTCTCACCATTCAGAAGGCTCCACCACAACGTCGGCCGGGCTTGTCGGCTATTGAGAAAGCTGGAGATAACAGAGTTAACTTCGCTTCAGGCAAGTTGGACTCGCATACATATTGAAGTAAAGGAGGCCTCTAACCTGCTCAGCGGTTACCCGAGTGTGCATTCTCCACCCCGACCAGCTCCCCGGGATCCTCTTGAAACACCTTCAAGTAAAAGGTATGAAAAGAAACTGCATTGTGTGTGGCTGAATTCTTATCTACACCCTGCATCACCACCATAGACTTCCAGGGACCAGTCTCACCTGTGGGAGACTTACCACCCAGCTGCCCCCATAATATCCCCTGTGAAGATCATTATAGCAGCGCTGGTTCAATTAACCAGATACCACAGGTGGCGTCACGAACTACCTATCCTAATAATCCCCTGTAAATATCCCCCATCGCATGACTGCCAGGGCCACGGACCGAGTCCCGCTACCAGTGACAACTCCCATAGAAATCATTGGGCTCGGCTCCGAGTACCCCATAGCCCTGGTAACCACAATTGTGGTCCGAGTCAGGGGCGTGTCCAGGCAACAGCGCGCTCTTTCAGGTACGCCCCCCTTCTTCACCAGCGCCTGAGGGCGCGAATATTGCGATAAAGATGGCGGTATAATGGCGCCAAACACAGCAAACAGTCTTTTTCACCAAACAGTTCAATAGGCAACACAGGACTCACAATTGCAAGTTTCGCATCCTGTTCGTGACGCCAAGTAGATGACGCGCACCACACTGAGGTGGTACCAGGGCTATGGGGTACTCGGAGCCGAGCCCATGGAAGTCTATGGGAGTTGTCACTGGCAGCGGGACTCGTTCCGTGGCCCTGGCGGTCATGCAATGGGGGATATTTACAGGGGATTATAAGGATAGGTAGTTCGTGACGCCACCTGTGGTGTCTGATCAATTGGACCAGCGCTGCTATAAGGATCTTCACAGGGGATGTTATGGGGCAGCTGGGTGGTAAGTCTCCCACAGGTGAGACGGGTCCCTGGAAGTCTATGGTGATGATGCAGGGTGTAGGTACTAATTCAGTCACACACAATGCAGCTTCTTTTCATACCTTTTACTTATAGATGTTTCAGGCAGGTCCCGGGGAGCTGGTCGGGGTGGAGAATGCACATTCGGGATAACCGCTGAGCAGGTTAGAGGCCTCCTTTACTTCATATATATCTGAGTCTAAACTTGCATGAAGCGAAGTTAACTCTGCAATCTCCAGCTTTTCTCAATAGCTGTAACGCCCGGCTGACATTGTGGTGGAGCCTTCTAAGTGGTGAGAACAGAGTCCTTCTATGCTTGGCCTAGCTAAAAGTCCTTGTTCCTCCTGACTCCGATTACGTATCGGCACTTAGGGCTGCTCTCTGCGACCTGTAGTCCAGATAGCCTCCGGTTTTCTTGTTACTATGCTTGAAACACTAGCAACGCTTCGGACCCGGTGTCCGGTGATTTAGTGCAGATAATTTGGTACCTGAAGCACTTCTCTGTCCTTCTCCACTGCGCCCTTCGTCCTGCTCTTGCTCTGTTCATAAGCACTTGTAGCATTGATGGAAATGTCAGCTTTCTCCAGAGCTCGCTGAGCAGCTCTCAGTATCCTCCTTGGTTCAGCTTCTGTTGAGGTACTGATTAAGGGTAGCTCTGACTAGGCTAGGATGATTCACTTCACCCGTACTAGCCTCCACTTCCTTGTCAGGTGAGCTACACTAGCTCTGCGAAGATTCAGTCCTCTCTCCTCTCCCTCCAAGTCCAGACTGAACTGGCACTCAACTGCACTGTCCTAAGACAGGAAACTGACTCCCTGATCTGAGCTCTTCTCGGACAGGAAACTATCTGGGGGATGACTCACTCCTGAGCCTCCCAAGGCTTGAATCACGCTGACTGCTACGTGTCACTACCTCTTATACCCCTGATGGGTGTGTCTGAAAGTGTGAGTGACATGAATGATATCAAGCTTTTGCGGTTACCTTCCTGTGCATTTTCCTGGATTATGTGTGCCTGACATAGCTGGGCCACACAGAATACAGCGGTAGGGAGCACATACAACCACTGCTTCATTTACTGTCAACATGAGTGGTGGTCCAACAGTGCTCCACAAGTTAAAGATCCTAGGCACAGTTTTAACATTTCTCAAGTTTCCCGTAGTTTGCATAAATCTTTGTGTATCTAGATAGTATATAAAAAAGTTGAGTAAGGTGTAAATAAGGTATACTTATCATGTACTGATCCTGACTTATATCCTGTATTATGCTGCAGAGCTGCACTCACTATTCTGCTGGTGCAGTCACTGTGTACATACATTACATTACTGATCCTGAGTTACATCCTGTATTATACTCCAGAGCTGCACTCACTATTCTGCTGGTGCAGTCACTGTGTACATACATTACTGATCCTGAGTTACATCCTGTATTATACTCCAGAGCTGCACTCACTATTCTGTTGGTGCAATCACTGTGTACATACATTTCATTACTGATCCTGTACTGATCCTGAGTTACATCCTGCATTATACCCCAGAGCTGCACTCACTATTCTTCTGGTGGAGTCACTGTGTACATACATTACTGATCCTGTACTGATCCTGAGTTACATCCTGTATTATACTTCAGAGCTGCACTCACTATTCTGCTGGTGCAGTCACTGTGTACATACATTACATTACTGATCCTGTACTGATCCTGAGTTACATCCTGTATTATACCCCAGAGCTGCACTCACTATTCTGCTGGTGCAGTCACTGGTTACATACATTACATTACTGATCCTGTACTGATCCTGAGTTACCTCCTGTATTATACTACAGAGCTGCACTCACTATTCTGCTAGTGCAGTCACTGTGTACATATATTACATTACTGATCCTGTACTGATCCTGAGTTACATCCTGTGTTATACTCCAGAGCTGCGCTCTCTATTCTGCTGGTTGAGTCTCTGTGTAAATGCAACCCCTGTCAGAGCCCCTCTTATGCAGGGGACAGTTAGTTTTTTTTTTAGATTACATTGGCATTCATTACTGCAAGCACTGTATGGTAATCAGCAACACAATCTCTGAGCAAACATTGAACCAGTAGGGAATTCTTGAGATTTCAGCTCTGATCCTGGTAGAATTGTGAGTTTAGCTCTGGAGTATAATGCAGGCTGTAACGCTGGATCGCTAAGGCAAAGTAAATATAAACCAAAAAGTGGTGTACAAAGGTGAAAGCATGTGTTGTTTTTTTTCTTCCCTGTATCTTTCAGCTTTCTGAATGTCATATGTTACTTTGCAGATCAGCTTTCAGACCATTGATAATCTTCTGGCCCAAGGCTCCAGTATAAATGAAGTGGACAGACATGGTCAGACGGTGATGCATGAGGTGAGGTAACCTCTACTGACACCATAACAGTGGACTTAGGTGGCTGCTGGGCGGAGGTGACATGTGTTTCATATCTAGGTGTCCAAGAACTGGCACATTGAAGTGGCACAATTCCTGATCAAAAGACATGCGGATATAAACAAGCCCGATCATTATGGAGTCACTCCGCTGCATGTGGCAGCTGCAATGGATTACACCAACATGGTCAGCTTTTTATTAAAGCAAGGAGGTGAGCAAATTTATTGCTGCTCATCCATAAATTTACTACCATGACATTGTGTTCATAGAATAAATATAATGCATTATGCAATGGATGAAGTGTGAATTATTCATAGTGTAGTATATAAAGCATGGATTTAATTACAGCACAAGAGTGAGCTTTGTGCATGGTTGTGGTTTTTTTTTAGTTTTTTATTTTATTATGTAGTCTATTGGTTGAGCTGTGTGACTGTGGAAGTGGAAGGAACCGCAGCAACTCAGCCATGAAGTGGAGACCCCGTAATGTTACCAAATGCTGAGGAGCGGAGGGCAGAAAAGTCACCAAAGTTCACACTTTGGACTGAAATGTCGCCATATGGGCTATTAACCCCTTGTTTTTTCGTGACATATTGTACTTCACGTTAGTGGCAAAATTTCTTCGATATAACTTGCGTTTATTTGTGAAAGTAATGGAAATTTGGTGAAAATTTTTAAAATTTCGCAATTTTAAAACTTTTAATTTTTATGCCCTTAAATCAGAGTTATATCGCATAAAATAGTTAATAAATAACATTTCCCACTTGTCTACGTTACATCAGCGCGATTTTGGAACCAAAATTTTTTTTGTTAGGAAGTTATAAGGGTTCAAAGTTGACCAGCGATTTCTCATTTTTACAACACCATTTTTTTTAGTGACCACATCACATTTAAAGTCACTTTGAGGGGTCTATATGATAGAAAATACCCAAAAGTGACACCATTATAAAAAACTGCACCCCTGAAGGTGCTCAAAACCACATTCAAGAAGTTTATTAACCCTTCAGGTGCTTCACCGGAATTTTTGGAATGTTTAAAAAAAAACATTTAACATTTTTTCACAAAAAATTTACTTCAGATCCATTTTTTTTTACCAAGGGTAACAGGAGAAATTGGACCCCAAAAGTTGTTGTGCAATTTGTCCTGAGTACGCTGATACCTCATATGTGGGGGGGGAACCACTGTTTGGGCACATGGCAGAGCTTGGAAGAGAAGGCGTTTGACTTTTTTAATGCAAAATTGGCTGGAATTGAGATTGGATGCCATGTCGCGTTTGGAGAGCCCCTGATGTACCTAAACAGTGGAACCCCCCACAAGTGACACCATTTTTGAAAGTAGACCCCCTAAGGAACTTATCTAGATGTGTGGTGAGCACTTAAAACTCCCAAGTGCTTCACAGAAGTTCATAACGTAGAGCCGTAAAAATAAAAAATCATATTTTTTCCACAAAAATGATCTTTTACACCCCCAATTTTTTATTTTCCCAAGGACAACAGGAGAAATTGGACCCCAAACGTTGTTGTGCAATTTGTCCTGAGTATGCTGACACCCCATATGTGGGGGTAAACCACTGTTTGGGCTCATGGCAGAGCTCGGAAGGGAAGGAGCACCGTTTGACTTTTTCAAGCAAAATAGGCTGGAATTGAGATCAGACGCCATGTCACGTGTGGAGAGCCCCTGATGTGCCTAAACCATGGAAACCCCCCAATTCTAACTCCAACCCTAACCCAACACACCCCTAACCACAAAGCTAACCCTAATCCCAACCATAACCATAATCCAAACCCTAAAGCCAATTATAACCCTAACTTTAGCCCCAACCCTAACCCAAACTTTAGCCCCAACCCTAACCCTTACTTTAGCCCCAACCCTAACCCTAACTTTAGCCCCAACCCTAACGTTATCCCTAACCCTAACTTTAGCCCCAACCTTAACCCTAATGGGAAAATGGAAATAAATACATTTTTTTATTTTCCTATTTTTCCTTAACTAAGTGGGTGATAAAGGGGGGTTTGATTTACTATTTATAGCGGGGTTTTTTTCGGGTTTTTATGTTTGGCAGCGGTCACACACTAAAAGACGCTTTTTATTGCAAAAAATAGTTTTTACATCACCACATTTTGAGAGCTATAATTTTTGCATATTTTGGCACATTTTCGGGCACATGAGATTTTTTGATCGCTTTCTATTTCGATTTTTGGAAGACAGAATGAGCAAAAACCAGCTGTTCATGAATTTCTTTTTGGGGGAGGGAGTTTACACACGTTCCGCGTTTGGTAAAATTGATTAAGTAGTCATGGAGTTTCTCAGCTCTGGAGACCCGGATGTCATCATGATGACATTGGGTCTCCATGGCAGCGATCGGGACCCTGCGTCACGCCGCTGGGTCTCTGATCCAAAGGCAGAGGGGCTGTCTGCCCCTGTGCCGACTCCGGAACGCTTCGATCATGTGTTGCGACCACGCACCACAATTGTGGATACCAGGGCTATGGGGTACTCGGAGCCGAGCCCATGGAAGTCTATGGGAATTGTCACTGGTAGCGGTGGCTCGGTCCGTGGCCCTGGCGGTCGTGCAATGGGGGGGAATATTTACAGGGGATTAATAGGATAGTTTGTGACGCCACCTGTGGTTTCTGGTAATTTGTACCAGCGCTGCTGTAAGGGTCTTCACAGGGGATGTTATGGGGCAGCTTGGTAGTAAGTCTCCCACAGGTGAGACGTGTCCCTGGAAGTCTATGGTGGTGATGATGCAGGGGTAGAAAGAATTCAGTCACACACAAGGTAGTTCCTTTTCATACCTTTTACTGATGATGGTTCAAGCAGATCCCAGGGAGCTGGTCAGGGTGAAGAGTGCACTTTCCGGTAACAGCTGAGCAGGTTAGAGGCCTCCTTAACTTCCAATGTGTAGGTGAGTCCAACTTGCCTGAAGCGAAGTTAACTCTGAAACTCCAGCTTTCTCTATAGCTGTACTGCCCGGCCAACGTTGTGGTGGAGCCTTCTAAGTGATGAAACTAAGTCCTTACTTTTGTCGTGCACTTGACTCAAAGTCCCTGTTCCACCTGACTCCGGTTACGTATTGACACTGAGGGCTGCTCTCTGCGACCTGTAGTCCAGATGCCTCCGGGTTTCTTGTTACTATGCCTGAAACAGTAGCAATGCTTCGGACCCCGGTGTCCGGCAACTTAGTGCAGGCAATCCAATACCTGTAGCACTTCTCTATCTTCTCCACTGTCCTTCGCCCTGCTCTCGCTCTTAGCACAAGCAATTGTAACTTCGATGGTAATGTCAGCTTCATCCAGAGCTCGCCGAGCAGCTCTCAGTATCCTCCTCCCTCCAGCTTCTGTTGAGGTACTTATTAAGGGTAGCTCTGACTAGGCTAGGATGATCCACTTCACCCGTACTAGCCTCCACTTGCTTGTCAGGTGAGCTACGTTAGCTCTGCGAGGATCCAGTCCTCCCTTCTCTCTCTCTCCAAGTCCAGACTCCACTGGACTGAACTGCTCTGTCTGAAGACAGGAAACTGACTGAACTGTCCTGAGCTCTTCTCAGACAGGAAACAGACTGACTCTGCTACGTGTCACCACCTCCTATACCCCTGGTGGGTGTGTCTAGAAGTGTGAGTGAAGTGCATATCAAGCTTTGCTGTTACCTTCCTGTGCACTCTCCTGGACTTTATGTGTGCCTGCATAGCTGGGCTACACACATGTTTGATCACAGTGTTCCGGTGGTTAAAGTGCCGGGTGTCAGCTGTGAGAATCAGCTGACACCCGGCCGTGATCGGCCGCGCTTTCCCCATGAGCGCGGCAGATAGCATATGATGTACTAACCCATCCATGGGCAGATAGACCCAGGGCGCATGGACGGGATAGTACGTCAGATATCAGGGGTTTAATAGCACTTACATTTTTCATCTGTATATGGTGTGCTTCCTCCATTTGGACTAGATAGATGTCAGATACATAATAGATAGATAGATAGATAGATAGATAGATAGATAGATAGATAGATAGATAGATAGATAGATAGATAGATAGATAGATAGATAGATAGATCATAGAATGGTAGAGTTGGAAGGGACGTCCTGGGCCATCTGGTCCAACCCCCTGCTCAATGCAGGATTCACTAAATCATCCCAGACAGATGTCTGTCCAGCCTCTGTGTAAAGACTTCCATTGAAGGTAAAACTCACTACCTCTCATGGCAGCCTGTTCCACTCATTGATCACCCCAGCTGTCAAAAAGTTTTTTCTAATATCTAATCTGTGTCTCCTCCCATTCAGTTTCATCCCATTGCTTCTAGTCTTTCCTTGTGCAAATGAGAATAAAGATAATCCTTCTACAATGTGACAGCCCTTGAGATATTTGTAGACAGCTATTAAGTCTCCTCTCAGTCTTCTTTTTTGCAAGCTAAACATTCCCAAATCCTGCAACCGTTCCTCATTGGACATGGTTTGCAGACTGGTCACCATTCTGGTCGCTCTTCTCTGAACTTGCTCCAGTCTAGATAGATAGATAATAGATAGATAGATAATAGATAGATACCGTATATACTCGAGTATAAGCCGAGATTTTCAGCCTATTTTTTAGGGCTGAAAGTGCCCCTCTCGGCTTATACTCGAGTCATATACCGGGGGGTCGGCGGGGGAGGGGGAGCGCAGCTGTCCTATATACTCACCCCCTCCTGGCACGGTCTCTGCAGCCCCTGCTTTACTCCCACGGTCTCCGGCACCTGTGTTCAGCGGTCACGTGGTACCGCTCATTAAAGTCATGAATATGCGCATATTCATGACTTTAATGAGCAGTACCACGTGACCACTGAAGTTAGGCATAGCTGCCGGAGACAGCGGGAGAAGAGCAGGGGCTGCAGAGACGCGCCAGGAGGGAGTGAGTATAAGTAATATTCATCTGTGCCCGGTCCACCGCTCTGTTCTCGCGTCCTCTAGCTGTGAATTTTCAGGTCAGAGGGCGTGATGAAGTAGTTACTGCGCACCGCTCCCTCTGCCTGAGCGCTCACTGCTGGAGGACCCGGAAGACAGCGGCGTGCAGCGGTGGACCGGGAACAGGTGAATATCGCAGCGCGCCGGTGTCCCCGCCTGCTCAGGACACCGGTACCTGGCCCCCAGCAACGAGAGGTGAGTATGTCTTTTTGTATTATTATTATTATTATTATTATTTTTCGCAGCAGCATATGGGGGCATAATCTATGGAGCATCATATGGGGGCATAATACATGGGGCAGAATATGGGGCACAATCTATGGAGCATCATATGGGGGCATAATACATGGGCAGCATATGGGGCATAATCTATGGAGCATTTTGTGAGGCATAATACATGGGGCAGCATATGGGGCACAATCTATGGGGCATCTTGTGAGGCATAATTCATGGGGCAGCATATGGGGCGCAATCTATGGAGCATCTTGTGGGGCATAATACATGGGGCAGCATATGGGGCACAATCTATGGAGCATCTTGTGGGGCATAATACATGGGCAGCATATGGGGCATAATCTATGGAGCATCATATGGGGCTCCTGATTCAATATGGATATTCGAAAACATTTAACCTACTTTAATTTTACTTTTATTGGTATTTATTTTTATTTTTGAAATTTACCAGTAGCTGCCTCTTTTTCCACCCTAGGCTTATACACGAATCGATAAGTTTTCCCAGTTTTTGTGGCAAAATTAGGGGGTCGGCTTATACTCTGGTCAGCTTACACTGGAGTATATACGGTAATAGATAGATATATAGGTACAAGTGTTTCTCACTAAATTATAATTTCATCTGAAAGTTAATTTATTTCAGTTCTTCAATAGAAAAAGTGAAACTCATATATTATATAGCGTTATTACAGAGTGATCTATTTCATGTGTTTATTTTTGTTAATGTTGATGATTATGGCTTATAAGCAATAAAAACCCAAAAGTCATTATCTCAGTAAATTAGAGTAATTAACAAAAAACACCTGCAATGGTTTCCAGAGTGCTATATCCAAGCACATTAGTGGAAAGTTGAGTGGAAGGAAAAAGTGTGGTAGAAAAAGGTGCACAAGCAACCGGGAGAAAGAGTGGAGAGGTCACAATCCAAGCTGCTTGAGGTCTAGTGTGAAGTTTCCACAATTGGTGATGGTTTGGGGAGCCATGTCATCTGCTGGTGTAGGTCCACTGTGTTTTATCAAGACCAAAGTCAGCACAGCCGTCTACCAGGAAATTTTAGAGCACTTCATGCTCCCCTCTGCCGACAAGCTTTTTGGAGATGGAAATTTCACTCTCCAGCAGGACTTGGCTCCTGTCCACACTGCCAAAAGTACCAATACCAGGTTTACAAACAACAGTATCACTGTGCTTGATTGGCTGCAAACTCGCGTAACCTTAACCCCATAGAGAATCTATGGAGTATTGTCAAGAGGAAAGACGAGATACACCAGACCCAACAATGCATGCAGACGAGCTGAAGGCTGCTATCAAAGCAACCTGGGCTTCCATAACCCCTCAGCAGTGCCACAGGCTGATCGCCTCCATGCCACGCCGCATTGATGCAGTAACTGATGCAAAAGGAGCCCGACCAAGTATTGAGTGCATTTACTGAACATACATTTCAGTAGGATAACATTTCGGATTTTAAAATAATTTTTCAAGCAGGTGTTATAAAGTATTCTAATTTACTGAGATAAAGACTTTTGGGTTTTCATTGGCTGTAAGCCATAATCATCAACATTAACAGAAATAAACCCGTGAAATAGATCACTCTGTGTGTAATGACTCTATAGAATATATGAGATTCACTTTTTATATTGAAGAACTGAAATAAAATAACTTTTTATGATATTCTAATTTAGTGAGAAGCACTTGTAGATATGATATAGATAAATATGAGATAGATAATAGATAGGTACATTAGATTTACATTTATCAAATGTTACATTGCTCTTTTATCTGATCTACTATTTTGTAGGAAACATTAATGCAGTAACAAAGGGGCACCAGACACCTCTGCATTATGCTGCCAAATATGATGCAGTAAACTCTTTAAAAGCTCTTCTGAAGCAAGATGCAGACACCAATGCCCGAGACCACAAGCAGCGCACAGCTCTGCACCTGGCTGCAGAATTAGGTAAGACTGACACGCAAGAAGGTAGCACACTTCAGACGCAGACAGAAGGTAGGGTCACACTGCGATCGGCGTGATGCTAGTGCATATTTGATGTGTGGTCATCATGCGGCCACCCCCTTACATTGACAGCGACTGTCATGTAGCTCTTAGGGAAATGTGTATAAATTGTTATTTTTAACAGATGCATGTTTTTTTTGCACAAAGACAAGTGTCTCCATAAGAGAAAGAAAATCCTTCTGTCCAGGGTTACCTACAGGGTACACCTTCTGTAGAGGTGTACCTATAAATCCTTCTGTGCAGGGTTACCTATAAATCCTACTGTAGAGGGGTACCTATAAATCCTTCTGTCCAGGGGTACCTATAAATCCTACTGTAGAGGGGTACCTATAAATCCTACTGTAGAGGGGTACCTATAAATCCTTCTGTAGAGGTGTACCTATAAATCCTTCTGCGCAGGGGTACCTATAAATCATACTGTCCATAGGTTCCTATAAATCCTTCTGTCCAGGTGTACCTATCAATCCTGTAGAGGGGTACCTATAAATCCTTCTGTAGAGGGGTACCTGTAAATCCTTCTGTCCAGGGGTACCTATAAATCCTTCTGTAGAGAGGAACCTATAAATCCTTCTGTACAGGGGTACCTGTAAAGCCTTATGTCCAGGGGTACCTATATGTTATGAATGTTTTAGAAATGAATTCTGAGCAGAAGCTGCCTCTGGTGGTTGCAAACAGTACTGAACCATTCAATGAGGATTGGCAATCAGGGATCACGGACTGGCTGGATATAAGGGAGGTTTCCCCCCATCATGGTTGCCGGTGATCAATTGTTCTTGTCTCAACGTTGTTTCCTGGTTCACTTGGAAGCTTGCTGAGTCTTGCCTCTTCTCCTGCTCTCAGATAAGATATTTTCTGTTTTTTTTGTTTTTGTGCTTGCCATTTTTATATTTCTCTGCATTTCTGTGAGGTTGGCCAGGTTCCCCTCCCCGGGGGCTTGGTCTCCTCTCGGTTCCTCTGGAGCCATTGTTGTTTGTTCATTTGCCTTTTCCAGTTTTTTTTCTGTGGCTGCGGCTTACTTTTGTTACACCAGAGAACTAATTTAGGTGGTAGAGGTCGTGTGATCTCAGGTGTTTTTGCAATTAGTAGCGTTGGTTTTTTTAGGGTTTTTTTGGATTGCAGTAAGTATCCTTCCTATCCTTTTCTGTCTAAGTCAGATTGGGCCCCAGCGTTTGCTCATACTATTTTCTGTCTGTGTCTGTATTTCCTCTTGTCTAACCGCCATTACATGTTTGGGGGCTTCCTATGTTCTTTGGGGATCTGCTCCGGGGCAGATAGCTTTCCTCTTTCTATCTTTAGGTGTAGTTAGCCTCTCAGGCTGTGACGAGGCGTCTAGGACCAATGTAGGAACGCTCCACGGCTGCCTCTAGTTGTGGTGGTTAGTCAGGGTACTGCAATCTAGTAGATTCCAACCTCTCTGGTGTTTTGCCGTTTTTGCCTGCTCTCCTCAGCTACCAAAACATAACACCTATAAATCCTTCTGTTGAAGGGTACCTATAAATCCTTCGGTATAGTTTTATCTATAAATTCTTCTGTAGAGGGGTACTTATAAATACTACTGTAGAGGGGTACTTATAAATCCTTCTGTAGAGGGGTACCTATACATCCTTCTGTACAGGGGTACCTATAAATCCTTCTGCACAGGTGTACCTATAAATCCTTCTGTACAGTGGTATCTATAAATCCTTTTTTGAAGGGGTACCTATAAATCCTTCTGTAGAGGGGTATCTATAAATCCTTACTTGCTAATATACTCTACTGTGAAGGTTTGCATCATTTTCAATCTAATTTAAACCGTGTTCCCTTGATTCACCAGCCTTATGTGCCATCCATGGGATCAAGAAAGGGGACAAGGCTTAAATTTGAAAATGGCTCAAATATTTGCAACAGAGGGTAGCAGTAAGTGCCAGTTTCGACACAAGTAAAGCATTTTTTGTGTTCTGTCTGTGGTTCTAATATACTGTAGAACCAAGGAACATTTTTAGATTGCAAAAATGTATAAAACACTCATGTCATGTTTATTTTAGTCCTTATTCAGACATCTGTTTTGTTTTTTTTGCATACAAGAAAAAAACGACTATTTTTCATCACTGTACCTGATATAAACTTGCATCCATTTTTGGTCTGTGAGTCCATTTTTATCATCAGTGTGGTATCCATAACATTCCAACCTTCTCCTAACCATTAAATAGTAAAACACGATGACACACGGATGCCATCTGTGTTATCTTTTTCGTGCAACCATTGATTTGAATGGAAGAGTTTTCTCTGTGACTTATATAAAAGAGAGGACTCCATTTTTTTTTGCGAACACTTGGTCTGTAAAATAAGGCAAGGGCATGTGATTGGCCCCATAGGCTATAGTACGTGTTCTGCCCACGAAAAGTATGGATATGAAAAATGGAAATCTGAATGAGGCCTTAAGGTACTGCCACACTAAACAATCCCGCTAGCGATCACGATAACGACGCATACTAATGCGATCGCTAGCGGGATTGTTTCTATATCGCTAAGTGCGGCCACATTTAGCGATATAGTTAACGACGCTATCGCCGTTAGCGATCTTCTTAACGACTTTAGCGGTACAAAAGTACCGCTAAATCGCTAAGAAAAGGTGCCACACTAGCGATATATACTTACCCAGCGGGAGCGCCGACGATAAAATAGGGTCCGGAACGATTCCAGCGACGAGCGAGATCACAGCAGGAAGCTCGTCGCTGGCAGATGCCGCACTGAACAACATCGCTAACGGGATCGCTAAATAGTGACGTTTTTTAGCGATCCCGTTAGCGATATTGTTCAGTGTGGCATACCCTTTAGACTAAAGAAATGATTATCCAGTTGTTCATGGTAATGTTTGTCCTCCTTAGATAGCAGTGAAGCAGCGCGTCTACTGCTGAACCTGAAATGTGATGCAAGCGTTCAGGATGACACAGGACTGTCCTGTCTGACCATGATGGTGGTAAATATGCCCCCTGTGGTGAGTAAAACATACTGTGTAATGAGTTATGAAGGCTTTAAGAGATAGTACACATTAGATGACATCTATGGTAGCACAGCATGGCGAACACTCACGACACATTTACACCAGCCGACTTTAACACTAACGACCCATCTGTCACAATGATTGTGTAATGTGAATGGGTTGAGCGACTGAGATCGATGTGTCCAAAAAACACCCGTCCATCGAGCATGAAATCGTTTAGGTGAATGAAAAAATTCTCATTCATCTTTCGAAAATTGTGTAATGTGAATGGAGATTTTTCATTTGTTCAATGACTTGACCTGCAACAAGAAGAAGCAAAAAGTCAAGTCTTTAATTGTTATAGCTCTGTGATCGGAGGATCATGTTCTGAGGTTGTTCAGTAGCAGTCAGAGGATTGGATCAAGCTCATATTCCTGTCGTGTTATTATTGTAAATGCAACTGTTCATATAAAAATCGATAAACTGATTATCAAACATTTTATTGAGAATTTAGGTACATTTACTTTGCACAGAATAAACGGGATTCTTTGTGCAATTCTTTATATTCATGTTTTCGGAAGAAACAGTATCACTTAGAGGATTTGATCGCCTACACTTCAGATTATCAAAACGTTGTCACATTTCATACATTGCTAAAAAAAAAGCTAAAATAAAGAAATTCTCTCTCCTCCAAGTGTGAAGAATAGTTCATTAGAAAGTCTGCGTGTCCATCTTCAGGCTTGGAGGACAGCAGCACTTATGCTTCTTCATTTCAGCAATTGGTTGGTGGGATCTCGACACCCTTACAGTTCTCTATGACATGCCAGAAGTTTTCTTAAAGTGTAATGAGTACCAACTAATACTAGAAAAATAAATTTTTCAATTTTCACACTTTTTGATGACTGGGCATCTTGGGAGTCAGACGCTTCTGATTAATCACAATGTGTATGCCTCTTAATGAATCAAAAACATCTGACAAGTGGCATGCGACTCCATGACCATGTCAGAAATCAGAGACTAGAGTAAGATTTTTGGTGTAAGGAACACTACAGTTTGTCATGAATTAGATTAACTGTGGTGTCATGCCTCTGCCACATCTCATCCCACCCCAGCTTGGCACATTCTTGCAAAACTGATGAGAAAATGCAAAAAATGTTGCGACTTTTCAAAGCTTTTTACTCCAGACTTGTAAAAGCTTTGAATTGGGCCACAAGTTTTAGTCTTGTCCAGAGTATGGGTCAGTACTTCTTGTTCATTAGACCATTGAATTGCATCCCAGATGTGACTTGTGATTACCTTGGTTCTCCAGTGACGAAGCCAAGCCAAGAAAGTTGGCACTGCCATGGAATATCAAAAATGACACTAAACCAAGGTAGTGCAAATCTTTCTGCTCATCTGTTGTCTGCACTTTCAGCTGCAGATGGAAGGGAGGGAGACACAGTAATTCATTACTGATGGGTAGGCGGAGCCCAGATCAGGATGACACCTCAGATTAAAAGAGTGTTGACTGGCTGGCCCCTCCAGCTCGGGCTCCTCCTACTCAGCTCCTTCAGTCTAAAATTTGAGGTCCAGAGGATAGGTCGCTGCTGAACGCAGCTCCTCAGAAGATTTTATTATTTTTAATCGGACAAGAGACTTGGATCACCAGAAGTGGTCTAGAGGTCTCAGGGGTCTCAGCGCTGCTGGACCCCCACCTCTCCCTTGGCGATCTGTATACCCTGTATGGTGGTCCCTTCAGAATTCTGCCGGCTCTGGGGATGAGGATGGCTTCCCTGGCGGGGACGCAAACCACGCACAGGGGTCACTGCGTTTCCCTGCCCTTTGGGGAAGCATGGGCATAGCGCCAGAAACCCCTGGGGGTCCCTGTGGCGCTCGGCTGGTGAGTACTCCACATTTTTATTAAAGATGTGTGTGAGTGATTTAATGGCTGCTGCGGCAGCCGCTGTACATTTTACATGCCGGTGACTCTGAGGAGAAGGGAGAGAGAAGTGCGCACTTTTTATTTTTGAATTTCCCGCCGCTGAGCGCGCGCTTCATGGCAGTCTCCTTTTCTGGCTCCTGTACATGGAGCACATCGGAGACAGAGTGCGGCGGCCATTGCTGACAGGAATTCGGCGGCCATTGCTGACAGGAATTCGGCGGCCATTGCTGACAGGAATTCTGACAGGAATTCTGACTGGAAACCTCCGGACATCGCTCCCCTCCCCTCCCGGCAAGAACCGTTACCAGCTGGGTGAGTCGCTTCTAGCCCGCGGGCAGAAGCTTAACCCCTTCACCCCCACAGCGCGGACGCCGTCTGGGGCACTAATGAGTGGCAGATTGCGCGGTCCTGCGGCTGTTATCGCATAAGGGGCTCACACACTCTTTTCAATATTAATAAAGAGGTTGTGTGGAGCCTGCGATATTAATATTATTATTAATATTATTATTATTGCCACTATACGTTTCCGCTAACGATCCTGATAACGACGCATACTAATGCGATCGTTTGTGTGATCTTTTTTAATGTCGCTAGTAGCTGCCAATCTGAGCGATCTCATTAACATCGCATAAGCGGTTAGCGATCATGACTTTGGCGGTCATTGCATTATACAAAACAGCGCAATTTTTTAGCGATCTTGTGGAACGTTTTTCTGTTAGTGTGGCATAGCTGTCCTGCAGCTGCGGCCTTATAAGAGGCGCTTGGGGCTCGCACACCCTTTTCATTATCAAGGTTGTGGGGAGTCTGCTACTTTAACCCCTTCTTAGTCGGTTAATTTTTAATGGGGGACTGCTGGGGTAGCTCTCTCTTTAGGAGCTTTAACCCTTTAGCTTTTGTTTCTTCTTTAAGAAACACACTGTTCTAGTTACTGACAGGTTTAACCTGCCGTATACTGTGCAGCAGTCCATGTCCCAGACCCGCTACAGGATCAGTCTCGCACACGCAGACCTCGATTCATGCGCAGCGGTTGGAGGTTCCACAAAATGGAGGTCCTCACTAGTTTCTATTGATGGCCTGTCTGACCTTCTAGGTTATTGGGTGTCAGCTAGATCCTCTCAAGGAAGCGACACAAATCGGTGCCTTCCTTCTCGCATAGCGAAGATGTCCAATTCGGACAAGGAGGATCGGCAGGGACACTCTGCCTCTCTCATGGGCCGTACTAATGGAGCCATGAGGGCGTTACAGTTACCAGAGGAGGTAACTAGACGTCCTGGTAAGTCGGCCCGGATGTTTCATAGGTCGCGTCGGCTTTACAAACTGTATCCGTTTCTACGGAGTTGTTTGTTAATTGGACCCCTTCTACTGAACTGAATGTTCCTTTATCCCAGCTTAGCAAATCTTCCTGGTAAAGGAAGGCGAGTCTGCAGGAACCGCTGGACAGAAAAGCGGAGATGGCTACAATATCCATCTGCGAAGCCGCGGGTTATGAATTCAGTATTAAGGATCTATGTGTATTTGTAAAGTTTCCCTGTGCCGGTTGGACCGTCTAAGGACGGCGTGGCAAGATGGATCCCCTCTATCGAGGTAGATGGGCTTTTCAAGTTGAAGGATAATGCGTCACTGCTACCCAGGGCGCAATCCTCGGCAGTCACAGTCAGAAGAGCACTGTGGCTTGGACAGTGGAACGCGGTTTTCCAAGCAAGGTTTGCTATCTTTAGCTTACAAAGTTGTCAGCTATTTGAATCTGACCTCACGGAGCTGATTGCCAAGGCATAGGCAAAGAAACAGCTTTACCGCAGCGCAGAGCTGTGACTTCTGCGTCTGGCAGGACTAGTGCCGATAGTTGTCGGCGGTCCTTTCGGTTCAAGGGATGATCCGACCAACCCTCTGGGGGTTTGGGTCGTCTCTCTTTTTTTAAAAAAAAAAAAAAAAAAGGGGGAATTCTCAGAAATTCCGCATACCCTGGAAACAGAACTTCTGTTAAGACAGAAGCTGGCAAAAAATCCGCTAAGGCGGATTGACATCTGAATCTCACTCGAGTGCTCTCGAGTGGGGGGTCGTTTACTCCAATTCAAACCGACTTGGGTTTCCCGTGTGTCGGACGCCTGGGTGACACAGGTTGTGTTGGCAGGCTACTTCATAGAGTTTCTTTCTCGACCCCCGGACAGTTTTTGCCAATCTCGCATTCCGTCAGAGCTGAACTTTTTGCCACTCTACTGCGAGAGGTCGATTCCCTTCTGCAGAAGGGTGTGATGTTACCGGTTCCGCAAAGGACCGGGGAAGAGGATGTTTATTCCAACCTCTTTGTGGTCCCCACAAAAGGAGGACAAATTTCGCACTATTCTGGAAGTTTGAATCGGCTTGTCCACACCCGAACTTTCCGCATGGAGTCGCTTCGCTCCATTATGGCAGCCCTGTCGCAGAACGTCTTTTTGGTCAATCGACATTCGCGATGCTTATTTACATGTTCCCGTCGGAAGGGCTCACCAGCACTTCCTTCGTTTTGCCATAGGTCGGGACCATCACCAGTTTGTGGCTCGGCCATTCGGCTTGGCCTTAACGCCCAGAGTTTTTACAACGATTCTGGCGCTTCTCACGATTGTGGCGTCCTCAAAGGAGGAGGCAGTGACGGCTCGCAATCTATTCCTTCAGTTCCTGGAGGACTTCGGGTGACTGGTCAATTGGGAGAAGTCGTCTCTGGAACCGTCGCAGTCTATCCTATTTTTAGGCATGCATTTCGACACGGTACGGGCAGTGGTCTCCCTGCCTTCAGACAAACAGTCATGTCTTCTTCGACATGTACGGATCATGAAGTCTTCGACAACAATGTCCCTTCGGAAGTGTATGCGTCTTCTGGGATTAATGGCGTCCATGGAGGCGATTCCGTTTGCCCAGTTTCATTCCAGAGCTCTCCAAAGGTTCATCCTGAGTCATTGGAATCGATCGCAATCGCTGGATTGCAGTGTCACCATCTCTCGCAGGGTGAGAGAGTCTCTGGGATGGTGGTTACGTCCAGGAGCATTATCCCTGGGGAAATCCTTTCCTCCCTCCGAAATGGTCGGTCATAACCACCGATGCCAGCCTGACGGGCTGGGGGGGGTGTTTGGAACGATTCCTGGATTCAGGGAGTATGGTCATCGGAAGAGACTGTTCTACCGATCAACATCCTGGAATTGAGGGTGATTTTCCTTTGCCTCCAACATTGGACGGTCCCTTTGAGCGGTCTGCCAGTCCGAGTGCAGACAGACAACGCGACAGCGGTTGCGTATATCAATCACCAAGGTGGGACAAGGAGTCCCAGGCTCATGGTGGAGGTGTCTCGGATTCTGATTTGGGCCGAGACCAGGGTACCAGCCATTTCTGCAATCCACATTCCAGGGGTTCAGAATGTTACGGCGGACTTTCTCAGTCGCGAGAAGATGGATCTCGGAGAATGGAGTCTTCATCCGGAGATTTTTGCACTGTTGTGCTCCCGTTGGGGAACTCCCCAAGTGGATTTGATGGCATCCAGGTTCAATGCCAAACTTCCGATGTTCATGTCCAGTTACAAGGACCCGAAGGCTGTGGCGGTGGATGCTCTGGTGGCTCCGTGGGACCAATTCGAGCTGATTTATGTGTTTCCACCGATATCTTTGCTTCCTCTGGTACTGCTTCGGATCAGACTGGAGAGAATCCCGGCTATGTTGATAGCACCAGATTGGCCAAGGAGGACGTGGTTTTCAACACTAATGTCGCTGTTGGCGGCACCTCCATTTCCACTTCCTCTTCGACCGGACCTGTTATCTCAGGGGCCCGTTTGTCATCCGGATTTGAAGTCTCTGCGTTTGACGGCGTGGCTCTTGAGACCGAAATATTGACCCGTAGAGGTTTTTCATCCGAGGTCATTGCTACTTCGAGCTGCCAGAAGTCCGGCTACTACTAGGATTTACCACAAAACTTGGGAAACCTTCTTTTCGTGGTGTTCGGGGTCTTCACGGAACCCGAGAAAATTTTCCATTCCCAATTTGCTGGCTTTTCTGCAGCATGGGTTAGACAAGGGTTTGGCAGTTAGCACTCTGAAGGGTCAGGTTTCTGTCCTTACTATTCCGGAGAGCTATTGCCTCGCGTAGGGACGTGCGTTCCTTTTTTCCACGGTATAGCCCGTAAGTTTCCGCCGCGGAAGGCACCTGTGTCTCCTTGGCGGCTCAACCTTGTTTTGGAAGCTTTTCAGCATAAACCTTTTGAGCCTATGGACTCTACTAGCCTTTCTTTACTTTCTTGGAAGGTGGCCTTCCTAGTAGCGCTCACCTCTTTGAGAAGAGTTTCTGAGTAGCAGCTCTTTCTTGCTCGCCTCCTTTCCTGGAGTTTTTTCCGGATCGTGTAGTGCTTCGCACACGGGGTGATTTTCTACCTAAGGTAGTGTCACAATTTCATGTTAACCAGAATATTGTGTTGCCTTCACTCTGTCCGGATCCGAAGGATGCGAAAGAGCGAGTTCTGCACACATTGGATTTAGTGCGGGCCTTGAAGTTTTATTTATCCATTACTCAAGGTTTTCGTAAGTCGGACTCCCTGTTTGTGGTTCCATCAGGTCGTCGGCGTGGTCAACGAGCTCCCAAGGACTCTATAGCTCGTTGGATCCGGTCAGCTATCTTGGAAGCTTACCGTCTTAGGGGTGAATCTTGGCCGGTTAAGATTCGAGCCCATTCCACGAGAGCTGTGGCTTCATCGTGGGCTTTTCATTAAGGGGCCGCGGCAGCTCAGCTCTGCCGGGTGGCGACTTGGCGCTCTGTCCACACGTTTACAAAGTTTTATAAAGTGGACATCAGTGCTTCTGCTGATGCAGCCCTCGGACGTAGAGTTCTGCAGGCAGCTGTAGTTTAAAGTTCTAGATGAACTTGTGTTTAGCGCTTGTTGCGCTTTTATTAAGGTTGTTGGGTTTCTGCCTTTTGTTGGTTTTTTTTTTTTTCCCACCCTTAAATTTGAACTGCTTTGGGACGTCCCATCAGTAATGAATTACTGTGTCTCCCTCCCTTCCATCTGCAGCTGAAAGACGGATTTTGGTAAGAACTTACCTGTAAAATCCTTTTCAGCGAAGGAAGGGAGGGAGACACAGATCCCTCCCATGGCAGAAGTGTGTTGATGTTTTCAGATGCAGCGCGACCCTTATCTGATAGCGATTATCTGGGCTGAGGTCAGCGCGCTAAGGCTCTGTTCCAGCATCGCCAGCTCATCGCAGCAGTCAGGTTCAGTGAGTAGTACCTGGAACTCTGTGGTTTGCTTCATATTGCATACATAACCTGTATTCTTGTGTTTTTCTCTGAAGTTCCTTCAGAAGGGGTTATGTTACTCCGCTGGTGATCTTGGTTCTTCCCTAAAGCTTTGGTACGACTGAAGGAGCTGAGTAGGAGGAGCCCGAGCTGGAGGAGCCAGCCAGTCAACACGCTTTTAATCTGAGGTGTCATCCTGATCTGGGCTCCGCCTACCCATCAGTAATGAATTACTGTGTCTCCCTCCCTTCCTTCGCTGAAAAGGATTTTACAGGTAAGTTCTTACCAAAATCCGTCTTTTTACCCTTTAGCTTAAGGACCTTTACCCTTTAGCTTAAAGACCTTTTTACCCTTTAGCCTGAAGACTCAGACTTCAAGGTTAGATTTCAGAATGAGAATTGGAGGGATCTAATCGCTGGATATCCTTAAGGACAAAAATGTCCAGGAAGGATGGGAAATATTGAAAAATGAGATTCTCAAAGCACAATCATTAACATTTCTGAAAAGAGGGAAGAATAGGAAGCATTTAAGGAAACCAGGATGGATGAACACAGAACTTAAACACATGCTAAAAAGGAAGAATGAAAAGAGGAAGGCATATCTAAAGAACAATATAATGCTGTCTGCAAAACCTGCAGGGCACGAATCAGATTACCTAAAGCTGACAATGAATTAAGGCTTGCAAGAGATGTCAAAAGCAATAAAAAAGGATTTTGGGGATATGTCAAAAGTAAAACAAAAGCCAACTATGCTATAGGATTTTTACAGGATGAAAATGATGAAATGGTAAGAAAGGATGTTGAGAAGGCTGAACTTTTAAGCTCCTATTTCGCATCTGTTTTCTCTCAGAAAGGAAATGTAACATCAACTGATTTTTACTGTCCTATTAAAGAAATAGGAGAATCCAGGATATCTATGAACAGAAAGATAGTGAGCAAACACTTAGCTAACATAAATGAATTCCAGTCTCCAGGTCCAGATGAATTACACCCCAGAGTACTGAAGGAGATAGCAGAAGACATTTTTGAACCACTCTCCATAATCTTTGAAAATTCGTGGAGAACATGAGAAGTCCCAGAAGACTGGAGAAGAGCAAATATTGTTCCTATCTTCAAAAAGGGGGAAGAAGGTGGACCCAGGGAACTATAGACCGGTGGGTCTGACTTCTATACCAGGAAAGATCTTTGAACAAATTATTAAACAACATGTATGTAAGTACCTGGATAATAATGAAGTGATTAACCAGAGTCAGCATGGGTTTGTAACTAATAAATCATGTCAGACTAACTTAATTTCCTTCTATGACAGAATCACTGACTGGGTGGATCAGGGAAATGCTGTAGATATAGTATATCTTGACTTCAGTAAAGCAAAGTATCTCACACAATTCTTATTGAAAAAATGACTAAGTATGGAATGGACAAGGCAACTGTTAGGTGGATTCATAACTGGCTTAGTGATCGGACCCAAAGAGTGGCCGTAATTGGCTGCACATCCAGTTGGAAGAATGTCTCAAGTGGGGTACCACAAGGCTCTGTCCTGGGCCCTGTATTGTTCAACATCTTCATCAGTGATTTAGATGAAGGAATTGAGGGTAAACTGGTTAAATTTGCTGATGACACAAAGCAAGGAGGGATAGCTAATACTAGACAAAAGAGAGAGAATTCAAAAAGATATAAATAAATTGGAGCAGTGGGCAGCAACTAACAGAATGTTTTTTTAACAGGGAAAAATGCAAAGTACTACATCTGGGCAATAAAAATGAAAAAAGCATATATAAAGTGGGAGGAATAGGGCTAAGCAACAGCACATGTCAAAAAGACTTGGGTATACTAATAGATCACAGACTGAACATGAGTGAATAGTGTGATGCAGCAGCAAAAAAAGTAAATACAATTCTGAAATGTATTAACAGAAGCATACAGTCTAGATCACGTGAAGTCATTATCCCCCTCTACTCCTCTTTGGTCAGACCTCGTCTGGAATACTGTGTTCAGTTTTGGACACCACATTTTAAAAAAGACATCAACAAACTGGAGCAAGTTCAGAAAAGAGCGACCAGAATGGTGACCGGTCTGCAAACCATGTCCTATGAGGAACGGTTACAGGATTTGGGAATATTTAGCTTGCAAAAAAGAAGACTGAGAGGAGAATTAATAGCTGTCTACAAATATCTCAAGGGCTGTCACATTGTGGAAGGATCATCTTTATTCTCATTTGCACAAGGAAAGACTAGAAGCAATGAGATGAAACTGAATGGGAGAAGATACAGATTAGATATTAGAAAAAGCTTTTTGACAGTGAGGGTGATCAATGAGTGGAACATGCTGTCACGAGAGGTGGTGAGTTCTCCTTCAATGGAAGTCTTCAGAGAGAGGCTGGACAGACATCTGTCTGGGATGATTTAGTGAATCCTGCTTTGAGCAGGGGGTTGGACCAGATGACCCAGGAGGTCCCTTCCAACTCTACCAGTCTATGATTCTATGACCTACAGCATTTGTTATTTTGTCATGGCTTTTTTCGAAAAACTAAGATGAAACAGTTCACCGTTCTCTTATCAAACATCTTTATGGTGTAACACATTGGTGCACAGATTAATGTGCATGGACAACATCAGACCTGAAGCTACAAAAAAATAATTTTGGTCTCTCATGAATTGCCTTGGTTATTTGACTTCTGTATAGCACCTTGGACTTTGAAGTACAATTTACTGTGTGTGTATTCTTCCATCTTTCAGCTCAGTTTTTAGAAGTGGTTATGTTGTCCCATGCTTATTTCACTTAGAAACACAAAACATAATAAGCTGGAAATATATTTGCAAGCTTCCAGCATTTCCATCTGTCAGGTTGTGGTACACACAGCCCTCTACAGAAGACAGAAATAATTGCTTTATTTAGACAATTGGTAATGGATTGTTAGTTTAGTGAAAACGAGACTGTTACCCTTTTATCTTAGTTAGCGCATACCTCAGCTGCAGAAAATGTCTTAGAGTTTGTTCTCATGTAAGGAATACGCTGCAGATTTTTTTGCATGGTAAATTTGCAGCCTATTACGGTAGTTGCATTACTGATGACATTTTCCCAAATCCCGTCCACACACTGCATACAAAAATCTAGCGTAAATTGACCTGCAGTGCAGATTTTTAATCCGCAGCTTGTCAATTTATTCTGTAAGTTCTTCCCATGGATTTCACCCTTTGCAATCCACAGGATTAAATCTGCAGGACAAAATCAACCTAATTTGGTGCAATTTTCTGTCGCTGTAGTTTTTTTTACTGCTAAAATTTACATTGTATCAATCCATAGAAAATAGCACAGATGGAATGACACACTTATTATGGAGTGTCAATGTGGAAAGCTCAAATATGGGACTAGTCCATGCATAGAAAAAAAGCAATCCACACTACTGCACCACTAAAGCTAATCCGCCCAGCCTGGGGGTCATAGACGCTATAGGCATGTATGCCTGGAATAACGGGTGCTCACCCCAGAAAAGAACATCGCCAACAGTTCATATAGAAGAAAAAGATGAGGGTGGCACTCACCGTGCTGTAAAATCCGTAGTTTATTCAAACAATTAAAACATCTTCAGCAGGGAAGAAATGTGCAGGATACACGGACGACGGCCGTTTTGAGCAATTGTGCTTCTACGGGACAAGTTTTTTGTGTTTAAAGAGGCATGCAAATTGTACTTTAAACTTCGTCCTTATTTCTCTGGAGATGAGGAGCAACAAGTAGGGATTATTATTTCACTGTTTTAGGGGGAACCTCAGTCCTGGGCTTTTTCTCTGCCACAGGATTCTATGTCTCTCCAGTCTGTGGAAGAGTTTTTTGTTATGTTTTGGTAGCTGAGGAGAAATTGCAAAAAATAGCCAAAGAAGCAATACACCAGAGAGGCTGGAAACTATTGGATTGCAGGACCCTGAACTAACCGCAACACTAGAAGTAGCCGTGGAGCATACCTACGGTGATCCTAGACGCCTCGTCACAGCCGGAGAGATAGCTACACCTAAAGGCAGAAATATGAATGCTATCTGCCCCGTAGCAGAAATCCCCAAAGAAATAGGAAGC
Source organism: Oophaga sylvatica (assembly GCA_033576555.1). NCBI lineage: Eukaryota > Metazoa > Chordata > Amphibia > Anura > Dendrobatidae > Oophaga > Oophaga sylvatica. The sequence continues at coordinate 426,517,390 of JARQOD010000006.1, read as the reverse complement.
CCCCAAACATGTAATGGCGGTTAGACCAGAAGAAAATACGAACACAGACAGAAAATAGAATGAGCAAACGCTGGGGCCCAATCTGTCTAGATAGAAAAGTATAGGAAAGAATTCTGACTGCAACCCAAAAAAAACCCTGACAAAAATACCAACACTTCTGATTAACAAAAAACCTGAGATCTAAATCAGATCTCTGGTGTAAAACACAGCAATTCAGCAAATAAAAAGCGACATAGGAACAGAGCAAAAGTGCAAACACAAACAGAGCACAATTGCAGCGCCAGGCCCCAAAAGGGGACCAGGCTGAAGTCTACTGCTAATCACAAAATAGGAGGATTGGAGCAAGAATACCATGAAAACATTCTATTAATCAGAAGTTTATTACAGGTAAGGTGGTATAAAAATACACATATATATTAAACAATGAATCTAATGACAGTGAACAGGACACATGGCAACAGTAAAGCGGTCACGGTAGAAGTATGACTACAACATGATGTTAATACATCCCACACACCACATATGAGTAGGAAAGCCAATGGAACATTCAGTATACGGATAATGGGATATATATACCCAGTCAATAAATCTCAGTTCCTAAATTCTTAGGCTTACCCATACTCAGTGGTGATGTGAGAGGGGCGCGTTCTCACATCACCACTGAGTATGGGTAAGCCTCTTCCTGTCCTCAAGATATGATATGCTCTTCCATATGTTTTTTTGTTCATGGTTCCGGGCCATGAACATCATATATGCACTAGCACTTTAAATGAAATTGGGTATGGAGGCACTATTGTAGGTACTAAGAATTTAGGAACTGAGATTTATTGACTGGGTATATATATCCCATTATCCGTATACTGAATGTTCCATTGGCTTTCCTACTCATATGTGGTGTGTGGGATGTATTAACATCATGTTGTAGTCATACTTCTACCGTGACCGCTTTACTGTTGCCATGTGTCCTGTTCACTGTCATTAGATTCATTGTTTAATATATATGTGTATTTTTATACCACCTTACCTGTAATAAACTTCTGATTAATAGAATGTTTTCATGGTATTCTTGCTCCAATCCTCCTTTTTTGTGATAATCAATTGTCTGGAGTTCCATATGGGTATTTTCCCATGACTGTTTTTGGGTGGTAGCAGTCATATTATTACAGATATGAAGTAACTGATATATCTTGATCTGAGATATGTTGTTTTTTTGAAGTCTACTGCTAAGCAGCAAACAAGCAAGGAAAATCCAACCAGAGGAAAAAAAAAAGCAAATCACTTATCTGAATGAGAGCAGGAATGCAAGCTGAGCTCCAAGCAAGACCTGGAAGAACAATTGATTACCTTCAGCAAGGCTGAAGGGAGTTCAGGTCACTTATATCAGATCATTCAGAGCCAGCTGAAGGCCATTCAGCAATCAGTTCATTACCCTCAGCAACCACCGGAGGGAGCCCCAGCTCAGAAGTCGCCTCCAGAGTATTCACAACAGTTTTTTAGGGCCCTAGTCCTTATCTATGATGATCCTGACTGTATTTCCTTGCTGAATCCAGGCTGCGTCACATTCAACAAGTGAATCGTTCAGTGGAGACTTATAACGCTGAATTCCGCAGATGGTCAATTGATACCAAATGGAATGACTCGGCTCGCAGAAACCAATTCCTTCCTTCACTGAAAGGTTAAAGGGCACATTAGCAGTGTATGAAACTCCTGAGTCATTGGAGGCTGCCATGTCCTTGGCTATTCGGTTGGATAGACGCCTGCGGGACAGATGGGTATGACCACCTCCTTCTGAGCCCTCTTTTCTGGACAATACCCCGGTGTCGGAGGGAAGGTCCGGTGGTGAACCAATACTTGTTGAGTTAGAGGAGCCCATGCAATTGGGGAGTGCGTTCATGTCGTATGTTTCCCCCGACATTTGCAAGAAAAAGGGTGTATATTTTTTTCGTTGGAAGAGGGGACATTTTATTGGGCATGTCCTGTAAATCCAAAGCAAAAAGAGACTCAATTAACCCTTGGTAGCCTTGAGCTTGATAATCAAGCGGTGTGTTTGAGTCGCACGTACGGTACCAGGGCTTATGGGGTACTCGGCACCGAGCCCGTTGAAGTCTATGGGGAATGTCACAAGTAGCACAGCTCGGTCCGTTGCCCTGGGCGCTCATTCAAAGGGGGATATTTACAGGGGATTGTAGTAATAGTTCGTGACGCCACCTGTGGTTTCTGATCAGGATGACCAGCGCTGCAGGGTAAATCCTCAGAGGGGTTGTTACTGTGCAGCAAGATGTTAAGTCTTCCACAGGTAAGACTAGTCCCTCTAAGTATATGGCGGTACAGGGTGCAGGCAATAAGGCAGACACACACAAGTCAGTCTCTTTCCATACCTTTACTGGTGGTATTTGCAGGTATGTCCCGGGAAGCTGCTCAGGGTAGAGGATGCACATCCAGGTAATCACCGAGTATGTTTAAGGCCTCCTTTCTCTTTATGTGTGAGTTTCCAACCTGCATAAAGCTAAGTTCAACTCTGTGTGTAACAGCTATGCCCGGCCGACATTGTGGTGGAGCCTTCTTTTGGCAAGAACTAAGCCTTTATATGCAGCGTCCCACTAGACTCCTGTTCTCCCTGACCCCGGTTACGTATCAGCACAATAGGGCCCCTCTGCGACTTGAAGTCCAGCAGGGTCACCGGTTTTCTCCTACTAGCCGTGAAGGAACTAGCAAGGCTTCGGACCCGGCGTCCGGTTAAGCAGAGTGGAGGCAGCAAATGTTGCTATAACGCCTCGGTCACTCTCTCCTTTGGTCACCACTCGCCCGTCGCCCTACTCACACCCTTAACATAAGCACGGGTAACAGTAGGTGTAGTCGTCAGCTTCCTTCCTTCCACAGCTCCCTGACTGTTTCTCAGTTGACTCGTTGTTATAATAACTGTAGTCCCCTTCCTTCTTTTCCTTCATAGACTCTGTCCAGAGCAGCTCTCTGGACCTTCCGTCAGACTGAATACACGCTCGCTCCGAGAGTCACTTTCCACGTTCTTTGGGAACTAACAGTCAGAATCCACTCACTGAGACTGCCAGAATGTTTCTGACAGGAATTATCCATCTCTGTCTCTCCTCTCTCTAGCTCAGACTGAGCTCTGACAGGAATCCTCTCTCTCTGGTGTTCTGAGGAGATCTGATCTGTCTGAGGTACAACCAACAACTAGCTTGACTGTCTGGCTAGAATGCCTACTGCTACGTTTCTCCACACCCCTATATACCTGAATCTATAGGGATCCCTCTGGTGGCTATACTGGGAAGTGTGAGTGTGAATGAATATCAGGTTTTTGTAATTACCTTTCTGTGCATTCTCCAGGAAACATGTGTACCAAGCGCAGCTGGGCCACACATGTTTGTCTTCAACCTGCAATTCTCGTTTTGGCCTGACAGAAGAGGTATTTCTAGACAGCATGTCTGAAAAAATTTCTGTGTTTGTAGACAGTAGAGCTGGAGTCAGTATGGTGGATGCTGAGTTTGCAAAAGCTCATGGTTTTGTCTGCTCTAACTTGGCTAAACCTATTCTTATTTGCGCCATCGACTCAGCACCACTTGAAGAGAAAAAACATTTGAAAGGAGGAATCTCTTGGGACATATTTGGCCCTTCCACATGTTTCACAAACATGATGTGAATCCCAGAGACTCATTTAAACCATGTGGCGTCATGGTCCCTAGGACCGTGATCCACCTGCATTCCTTCTGGGCGAGGAGGCGTTTAATGTCGCCCCCTCTAATTCCAGAACTAATGTGTTGGATATCTCTTACCAAGAACGTTTTAGGGTCACAATGGTGTACCATTTTATAGTGTCGAGGTATTGTTTTTAATTGAGTTAAGTCTGAAACTGTCTTGGCCGCCATGATGTCATGGACATGCCCGTGACACGACAGACGTCCTGGCGAGGATCGATGGTATGTCCTTGGAACCTGACATGTGTCTAGTTACCGCCAACATCGAATCTCTATACACATGTATCCGTCACCAGGACGGTATAGACACTTGCGGATTCTTCCTTAGGGGTAGCAACAGTGATGGCCCTATGTGTGATTTGGTCCTTGAACTATTTGAGTATGTTTTGACGCATAACTTTTTTATGTTCAAGGACATTTTATTTGCAACAGCGCGGCACTGCCATGTGTGTGGCCTGTGCGCCCTCTTTCGTGGGCCTCTTCCTGGGTTACTGGGAGAGGGAGGTCTTCGGGGGGGAGGGTGCGCGGGCTGTGGACCATGTGCAGTGCTGGTTGCGATACATCGATGATGTGTTCGTGGTGTGGCAGGGGTCGCAGCAACAGCTTCAGGAATTTATGGAGAGTTTAAAGCACAATAGATTTAACATCAAGTTAACATACACGTCAAGTAAAACCGATGTGGACTTTCTAGACATTAAAATATATGTTGATGCACAGCTATTTTTACAAACGGATATGTACAGAAGACCCACATCGGTGAATTCTCTCCTCCAAGCGCACTCCTGCCACCCACGGACAACCATTAGTGCCATCTCGGTTGGTCAATTGCTGCGCGCCAAACGAGTCTGCTCCTTGGACACCAATTTCCAATGTCAGGCAGGGGAACTTAGGGATCATTTTAAAATCAGGGGTTATAGTAATCGGAGCATAAGGAGAGGTAACAATAGAGCAAAAAGAACAAACAGATTGGCCCTTCTGCACCCAATCCCCGATAACAAGAAAACACGCCAACAAGGCGTTGTTAGATTCATTTTGACATTTAATGGGGAATGGAATAGAATGAGGGACGTTCTCAGCAAACACTGGGACATTTTAAAAACTGAACCTTCTCTGACCAACTAGTGTCGGACCGTCCCCTCATGACTTATCGCACGAGTCCCAATCTTGGAGATATGCTGGTACACTCATTATGCTCCGCCTACCAAAAACTTTTTTGGCTCTCGAGGTCCACCATTGGGCTGTTACCCCTGTGGTAACTGTGTGGCATGCAAGAATGTGTCACGGACATCTGTTCCATACAGCTGACAGTGACAGCAAAAAAACTTTTTCCATACGCCAACACATAACCTGCAACACTTCGCAGGTGATTTATTACGCAACCTGTGGTTGCTCCAAAATATATATTGGATTGACCAGCCGTCAGCTAAAAGTGCGGGTCAGGGAACATGTCCGTGACATCATGGTGGCCAAGACAGTTTCAGACTTAACTCAATTAAAAACAATACCTCGACACTATAAAATGGTACACCATTGTGACCCTAAAACGTTCTTGGTAAGAGATATCCAACACATTAGTTGTGGAATAAGAGGGGGCGATATTAAACGCCTCCTCGCCCAGAAGGAATGCAGGTGGATCACGGTCCTAGGGACCATGACGCCACATGGTGTAAATGAGTCTCTGGGGTTTGCATCATTTCTGTGAAACGTGGAAGGGCCAAATATGTCCCAAGTGATTCCTCCTTTCAAATGTGTTTTCTCCCCCCCCTCGCTCACCCCTCCCCCTTCTTTCTTTTCCACCTCCCACTTTTTATTATTTTAGCATGTTTTTAATTTTCCCTTTTTATTATCTTTGTACCCGGTTATAGATGTTGTCAACATGATTATATTGCTATACCATGAACCTCGTCATCTACCAAAATTTATGAAATTTTAATGAATCAAAATCAAGAATCGTAAAGACTGATGATTGGATTCTTACTTCTTTACCTACTGTCTCTTTGTGATATCTTAACATTTTGGTATTGTATCTGAAGGGATTATCTTGTTGATTGTTATACCAAGATGATAAATATTGACATTTTCTTTACTATGCCATTACATGTTGTTATTTTTTTGTAAAGCACTCTAGTCAGTTTAGTAACAACATCTTATTTTTCTGTTCTTTCTTGCTAATACACATAATTCTTTTTGTGTCTATTTATAGATATTTATTTTCATAATGTGGTCAATGTGTACTAGTTACACACATTGCAATACTTATCCGTTTATTCAGTTACATGCTTTGGTCATGTGGGGCATCGCCTTTTACACATTCTTATTTGAGTTGTGCCATCAGCGCACCTCTTTCATTTTGTCCCATGTGGTCTCCGGCGTTGCCTGGGAGACGGCTAGGCGCCGGCTGTCGTCAGGTGACGTCAGAGTGTATCGGAACACAGCTTTCAAAGGCACTTCCCCTTAATTCCAATGCGCATGTGCGGACATCTTTCATGTAATTATTGGATTTTCAACATGTGACCGGATCTAACCGGATACAAGTATGGGTTAGTTTATACTGTTAGCCACGCCCCCCCAAGGAAGCGGTCTCCATACCACGAAACGCGCGTTGGGGTTCACAGACCAGCGTCCACCACTCTGTCTGCATTATGATGGGTATCTTCCTATAGCGATATTTTTCATGTTTATTATTGTGGGTACCTTGCAGTATTATATAATACCTTTTTTACATGTGTAATCCACATCTTTCTTGTGAGGTATACTTTATTAATATACCACCGCACGGCGCCCTCTCTATTTAATATTTAATGATTACATGTTTCATTCCTGGCCCTGTGAAGGAACTTGCAGCTATGGCAAATTGGATAGAACCTTTACAGGCTACTTGGCATGATGCCTCTATTTTAGCTAACATAGCTGCTCTTCCTTCACATCATGCCAATAATGTAAACACATTTTGGGCAATGTGCAATAAGTTATACTTTATGCAAAGTGTTGGTCCACTACTTTGTTACTTCGCTTGTTGTTTTTCCATATATAGGAACGTTACCTCTTCTAAGCAGCACCATTTGGCTTTACTTGTCCCAAGTGAGCAGCTGGTCTGTATTTCTTTGTTGTCCTGGGCTATTAACTCATTGTAAACTTTCACTATTTTTACTGGTCCTGTTTCTCTTCTGAATGTCTTTTTTTGTACTAATAAAAATCATATTTATCTTAATAGTTTTGGACTCCAATTTTCCTCTGTTCATCCAATGTTCTTGAGAGTCGCCACTATTGTATTTTTTGAGGCACTACCTGTGTACTTACACACTATGTATTAAAATGTTAATTTGGAGAATTTTTCTTATATAGATTACTGTCATGGTAACTGCCTAAACGTTTCCCCTTCTGCTGTATCTGCAGGGACCTTACCGGCATTATTGTCTGGCTTTGAGGACCTTGCCCCAATTTTGTAGAAGGGGATAGGCATCTCGGCCTTGTACCCTTACCTGGCGCTAAGGAGATTCATAAGTCTGCAGTCACACAGAGTGGCTGCAGACTTATCGGTTTTGACCGGACAACTCCTTTAATGAACGGGGCCACTGGAGTAGGATACACCTAATTCATTAAACAGCACACACCAGTTAATACATTAGGAATTTTACAGGTGCCATGCACCTCTAGCAGAAATGTGTACACATTGTTAGAACCCTCTTGTTAGGTTTTGTTTCACTTTGCTGGTCACATGACCTTTTTACCCTATTTGGTCTGGTTCCGCCCTTCTGGCCTTGCTGGACTTCATTGTATTATCTACTCTTAAGCTAGCCGGGTGCTTAGGTGCCTTACTCTGTCAGTTTTGCTAGATCTTAGTATCTCTTAGTATTTGTTTTCTGTTTTATTTTCCCTGCTACACTTTCTGTTAGGAGGTGTCCACCTTTTCACCCAGTCCCTAGATCTTGTAGGGATTCCTCCCTCGCAACTATAGGTCTTCGTTCAGACTAGCTGAGGACTTTAGCGGGTCTGGTCGCAGGATCAGGTTCCCCGTTACATCGTAGGGATCCAGCTCAGTCCTATTGTAGGGACAGAATTCCCACCTTTCCTTAGTGCTTGTAGCAGATCATAACAGTAAGTCCAGCCAAAAAAAAAAAAAAAAAATCTCTAAGGAAAGATTTTCTGTTTTCCATCATGGTGTCGGTTCAGGATTTGGTTCAGCGCCTGCAGGGACTTTCTCTGGAGGTGGCTGAGATAAAGCAACACGTGAGTAGTTGTTCTGGAGCACATTTCGTGGAGCCAAAGGTACGTTTGCCTGATTTATTTTTTGGTGAACAACAAGATTTTTTTTCTTTTAAAAATGCTTGCTTGTTGTATTTCCGTTTGAGACCCAGATCCTCTGGTGAGGAATCACAGCGCATAGGGTTCATAATGTCACTTTTGCGCAAAGAACCTCAGGATTGGGCCTTTTCTCTGCAGCCTAGTGATCCATGCTTTATATCAGTGGATAGTTTTTTTTCTGCTTTGGGGTTATTATATGACGATCCGGATCGTGTTTCATCAGCTGAGACAGAATTGAGACGTTTGAGACAGGGATCAGGTAATGTGGAGAAATATTGTACTCACTTCAGAAGGTGGTCCACACAGGTGGGCTGGAACGATTCAGCTTTGAAAAGTTTATTTCTTGCAGGGTTAAGTGAAAGGGTTAAAGATTTGCTGATTGCTTATCCTATACCTGGTAACTTGCAAGAGGCTATGCAATTAGCCATACGGGTGGATAGGAGACTGCATGCAAGGGTTAATGAGAGTAAATCTGCCTTGTCAGCTCCAAGTTTGGAGAAGGAATGTACTGACATTGCAGAGCCGATGGAAATTGGAGCAATGACACTTCACTCTCGGGAAAAAGAACGCAGATTTGCTAAGGGCTTGTGTTTCTACTGTGGTAAATCGGAGCATTTTATTAAGAACTGTGCGCTTCGAATGAATAAAGAGAGAAAAAAAAATGAGGTCAGTTTCGCCCGTATAGCTTGTTTAAACAATAAAGGTGTCTTTCTTTCTGCTACCACTGCTGGTGAGGAGGAATCAATGGAGTTTCGGGTATTTGTGGATTGTGGTTCAACTCTCAATGTGATTGATGGGAAATTTTTGGAAAAACTAAAATTAAAACCCAAACTTCTGTCTTCCCCTATTAATGTGGTGTCTGTGGATGGTTCTCACTTGAAAAATGTTACTCACCATATCTGTGAATTTCCTCTTACTATTAATGGTGTTCATCAAGAGAATTTGGATTTGGTGGTTTTGAATAATTTGCCCTCACCGGTGATTTTGGGGTTACCCTGGTTAAAATTGCACAATCCGGTACTGGATTGGTCTACCAATGAAATTAAGTCCTGGAGTCCCAATTGTTATGACAAGTGTTGTAATGGGCGTATTGCTGCTGTAGTTAAGGGGGAGCTACCTGTACCTATTCAGGATTTTTGGAAAGTTTTTTCTGATAAAGAATCGCAGGTATTGCCTCCTCATAGAGATTATGATTGTGCAATTGAATTTGTCCCTGGAGCGACTCTTCCTAAAAGTCGCTTATTTAATTTGACTATTCCTGAGAGAAAGGCTTTGGAGGAATACATACAGACAAGTTTGGCCGCCGGTCACATTAGGCCTTCCTAGTCTCCTGTGGCGGTTGGATTTTTTTTTGTTAAAAAAAAGGACGGCGGTTTAAGTCCCTGTCTAGACTTTCGTGAGATTAATAAGATTACTGTACGCAATCCTTACCCACTGCCATTGATTCCTGATTTGTTTAACCAGTTAGTGGGGGCCAAGTGGTTCTCGAAAATTGATCTTCGAGGGGCATACAGTTTGTTGCGCATGAAGGAGGGGGATGAATGGAAGACTGCGTTTAACACTCCACTGGGTCATTTTGAGAATCTGGTCATGCCTTTTGGACTTTCCAGTGCTCCGGCATTTTTTTAGAATCTTATTAATGACATCCTTAGACCTTTGATCGGCAGAAGTGTGGTTGTGTATTTGGATGACATTTTGATTTATTCATCAGATTTGGAGTCTCATTGGAGGAGTGTGCGTGAAGTATTACAGTTACTGAGTGATAATTCACTTTTTGCCAAACTAGAAAAATGTGAGTTCGCTGTACAGAGACTTAGTTTTTTTGGGCTAAATTGTCTCCAGTGAAGGTTTTGAGATGGACCCGGTGAAAGTGCAAGCTGTGCAGGAATGGCCTAGACCTATTGGTGTGAAATCAATACAGAGGTTTTTGGGTTCGCCAATTATTATAGAAAATTCATAAAAGATTTTTCTGTGATTGCCAAACCTCTGACCGATCTCACCAGGAAAGGTGCTGATGCGGTTCAGTGGACTACTGAGGCCATTGAGGCTTTTGTGTTGCTAAAGGAGAGGTTCAGCTCTGCTCCCATCCTTACGCAGCCTGATGTGACTAAACCATTTTTGGTTGAGGTTGATGCTTCTTCTGTGGGGGTCGGCGCGGTGTTGTCTCAGGCAAAGACGGATGGAGTACATCCCTGTGCTTTTTTTTCAAAGAAATTTTCTGAGTCTGAACTAAATTATGATATCGGTAATCGGGAATTGTTGGCAATTAAACTCGCATTTGAACACTGGCGTCATTTTTTGGAGGGAGCGGAATTTCCCGTTCAAGTCTTCACCGATCATAAAAATCTGATCTACCTTGATGCTGCCAAACGCTTGAATGCCCGTCAGGCTAGGTGGGCACTGTTTTTCTCACTGTTTAATTTTACCGTTATTACATCCCAGGTACTAAAAATGTTAAAGCTGATGCTTTGTCTCGCAGCTTTTCTCCTATGGTGGGTACTGAGGAGGAGGAGGAAAACATCTTGCAAGAGGGGGTTGTTATTGCTGTTTTGGACTCCGTGCTGGAAGATGAGATTCTTAAAGCACAGGAGAATGCCCCATCTAACACGCCGCATGGGAGGTTGTTTGTGCCTGGTACCCTGAGGAGAGATTTGTTTGATGAATGTCATGACTCTCGGTTGGCAGGTCATCCTGGAATCTCTGAGACCAAGAGACTTGTGGGTCGCAGTTTTTGGTGGCCAGGATGGCAGAAGGAAGTCATTAAGTGGGTGCGTCAATGCACTGTGTGTGCTAGATCTAAGTCTTCTCATACTCCTGCTGCGGGGTTGCTTTGCCCTCTGGAGGTCCCTAGTGCACCTTGGACACATTTGGCTATGGACTTTATTACTGACCTTCCCCCCTCTGAGGGTTTCACTGTCATCTGGGTGGTCGTGGACCGTTTTAGCAAGATGTGTCACTTGGTTCCTTTCATCAAACTGCCCTGCGCTAAGACTCTCGCTAAGGCCTTTGTCAAGGAAATAGTCAGACTACATGGTGTTCCTACTGACATTGTTTCCGATAGGGGACCTCAGTTTGTGGCTCGTTTTTGGCGCGCCTTTTGTGACAGGTTGGGAGTTCATTTGTCGTTTTCATCCGGATATCATCCGGAGTCTAATGGCCAGACAGAAAGGAAAAACCAGGATGTTGAGCAGTTCTTGCGTTGTTTTGTGACTGATAATCAAGAGGGGTGGTCTGAGTTTCTGCCACTTGCTGAGTTTGCTCTTAACAACCATACATCCGCTTCTGCTGGTTGTTCGCCTTTTTTTGTTGTACTGGGAGACATCCGTCGTTTGGGTCATTTTCCAAGTTGGGATCGGCTGTACCTGAAGAGGAGAATTTTTCTGGTCTTTTGGAGAGAGTTTGGACTGATGTGCGTGGTAATCTTCAGGAGGCTAACAAAAGAGCCAAAGTGTATTTTGATAGAAAACGACAAGAGGTTTTGTTTGCTATTGGTGACATGGTTTGGTTGTCCTCTAAGAATCTGCGCTTGAGGATTCTGTGTAGCCCAGCTACGCAGGCACACACATAAAATCCAGGAGAATGCACAGGAAGGTAACCACAAAAGCTTGCTATTCATGCATTCACTCACACTTTCAGACACACCCACCAGGGGTATAGGAGGTGGTGACACGTAGCAGAGTCAGTCTGTTTCCTGTCTGAGAAGAGCTCAGATCAGTTGAGTTAGTTTCCTGTCTTCAGACAGTGCAGTTCAGTGCCAGTTCAGTCTGGACTTGGAGAGGAGAGAGGACTGAATCCTCGCAGAGCTAGCGTAGCTCACCTGACAAAGAAGTGGAGGCTAGTATGGGTGAAGTGCATCATCCTAGCCTAGTCAGAGCTACCCTTAATCAGTACCTCAGCAGAAGCTGAAGCAAGGAGGGAACTGAGAGCTGCTCAGCGAGCTTGGAAGAAAGCTGACTATTTCCATCGAAAGCTGCAAGTGCTTATGCAAAGAGTAGAAGCAGGGCGAAGGGCGCAGTGGAGAAGTTAGAGAAGTGCTACAGGTATTGGATTGCCTGCACTAAATTGCCGGACACCGGGGTCCGAAGCGTTGCTACAGTTTCAAGCTTAGTAACAAGAAAACCGGAGGCATCTGGACTTCAGGTCGCAGAGAGCAGCCCTAAGTGTCAATACGTAACCGGAGACAGGGAAAACAGGAGTCTAGCCTGATCAGCAAATATAGACTTAGTTTTCACCACTTAGAAGTTTCCACCACAACGTTGGCCGGGCAGTACAGCTATTGAGAAAGCTGGGGATTCAGAGTTAACTTCGCTTCAGGCAAGTTGGACTCACCTACATATTGAAGTAAAGGAGGCCTCTAACCTGCTCAGCGGTTACCCGAATGTGCATTCTCCACCCCGACCAGCTCCCCGGGATCTGCTTGAACCACCTACCAGTAAAAGGTATGAAAAGAAGCTATTTCGTGTGTGACTGAATTATTATCTATACCCTGCATCATCATCACCATAGACTTCCAGGGACCCGTCTCACCTGTGGGAGACTTACCACCCAGCTGCCCCCATAACATCCCTGTGAAAGTCCTTATAGCAGCGCTGGTTCAATTAACCAGATACCACAGGTGGCGTCACGAACTACCTATCCTAAATATCCCCTGTAAATATTCCCCATTGGATGAGCGCCCAGGGCCACGGACCAAGCCACCGCTACCAGTGACAACTCCCATAGATTTCCATGGGCTCGGCTCCGAGTACCCCATTGCCCCGGTACTAAGTGCGACTCAATTCCGTCTAGGAAATTGGGTCCCAAGTTTGTAGGGCCCTTTAAGGTGCTTCAGGTTATTAACCAATCTGCTGTTAAGTTGGAGCTTCCCACCTCCTGGAAGATTAATCCGGTGTTTCATGTTTCTCTCTTGAAAAAAGCTGAGGTCTCAGATGGAGACGTCTCGGCCACTGTTCACCTGGTGGTGGAGGACGGGCAATATGAGATTTCCCGCATCCTAAATTCTAGACGGTATAGAGGGAGTTTACAGTACCTCGTCGCTTGGAAGGGTTATGGACCCGAGGATAACTCATGGGTGAGGGCGGATGATGTTTCTGCGTCTAGACTTGTCAGAGCGTTTCACAAGAGGTTTCCGGATAAGCCTAAGTCCTAGGGGATCCGGAGGATCCTCTTAAAAGGGAGGGTACTGTTAGAACCCTCTTGTTAGGTTTTGTTTCACTTTGCTGGTCACATGACCTTTTTACCCTATTTGGTCTGGTTCCGCCATTCTGGCCTTGCTGGACTTCTGTAACGGGTCCGGGGGGGCGGAACCTCTGAGCTACTATACAAGGGGGCGGTCCTTGTAAGGGAGCGGGTGGCGACCAGGGTGGATGGGCTGGCCGTCACAGCAGGTAACCGGGGCAGTCTCTGGGTGAACGGGCAGGAAGTCACGGCAAGTGACCGGGGCAGTCTCTGGATGAACGGGCAGGAGGTCACGGCAAGTGACCGGGGCAGTCTCTGTATGAACGGGCAGGAGGTCACGGCAAGTGACCGTGGCAGTCTCTGTATGAACGGGCAGGAGGTCACGGCAAGTGACCGGGGCAGTCTCTGTATGAACGGGCAGGAGGTCACGGCAAGTGACCGGGGCAGTCTCTGGATGAACGGGCAGATACGACCTGTGATGGCTGAGCCTCCCGGTAGGCTAGCAGGCAGATAGCAGATGAGCGCTCCCAGGTGAGCGGGCGAGAGTCTCTGGAATAGCCGGTGGTCACTGAACGTGACGGCAGAGCCTCCAGGTAGGCTAGCAGGCAGGCAACGGATGAGCGCTCCCAGGTGAGCGGGCAGGCTGGTCCATAGACAGACTGGCAGGTGATGGTGGGCAGACTGTCGGACGGCGGAGCCTCCAGGTAGGCTAGCAGGCTGGTAACAGGTGAGCGCTCCCAGGTGAGCGGGCAGGCTGGTCCATAGACAGACTGGCAGGTGATGGTGGGCAGATTGTCGGACGGCGGAGCCTCCAGGTAGGCTAGCAGGTTGGTAACAGGTGAGGGGAATCTCAGACAGGTACAGACAGCAAACTGGCAAGAATCTGGCAGGTAACTGGCAACGGGACCTGAGGGCTGAAGCAGAGTAGTGAACAGTGCAACAACATTGCTCGGGCACCTCCATTTTGGGGGAGGTGCCTTATATAAGGTGAAGCCCTCCGGCCATTGGCCGGGGACTCCTTAGTACGGCGCGCGCGGCCCCTTTAAGAGGGAGGGTAGCACGCGCGCGCGCCCCCTAAGCACAGTGGCCGGAAAGGAGCGCGCGCTGCCAGCAGAGCGGGAGGAGGACGCCGACCTCGGAGCAGAGGGGTGAGGGGAACAGCGTCCCTGCCTAGCAGAGGGCAGGGACGCCGACGCTACAGTACCCCCCCCTTTAGGCCCCCCCTTTTTTAGGCCAGAAAGAAATTTAGCTAGGATGAGAGGGGCATGGATGTTCTCCCGAGGCTCCCACGTTCTCTCCTCGGGACCAAACCCCTTCCAATCCACCAGAAAATAGGTATTCCCTCTTACCCTTTTGGTGGCCAGAATGTTCTCTACCTCAAATTCGTTTTCAGCAGAAACCGGAGCAGGAGGTGTACCTGTAGGCTTGGAAAAAGAGTTAAGTACCACCGGTTTGAGGAGAGATACATGGAAGGAGTTAGGGATCCGCAAGTTGGCCGGGAGTTTCAATTTATAGGCCACCGGGTTGATCTGACTGATGACCTCCAGAGGACCGATGAACCGAGGCCCTAACTTATAGGACGGAATCTTGAGCCGGACATACTTGGATGAGAGCCAGACCTTATCCCCAGGGCGGAATTGAGGAGGATCCAGACGTTTTTTGTCAGCATGTTTTTTCATACGCTCGGATGACAGAAGAAGTGCGGACCGGGTACTCTCCCATATGGAGGAAAATTTCGTTAACAAGAGATTCCGCAGCCAGATTGTCCACTGAGGTGGAGACGGGAAATGGGATCCGAGGATGCTGACCGAAGACTACAAAAAACGGGGATTTGGAGGAAGATTCGCTCTCGTGATTGTTGTAAGAAAATTCGGCCCATGGCAGGAGATCCACCCAGTCAGAATGGTGGACGTTAACGAAGTGCCGGAGGTAACTGGTCAGGCTCTGATTGATCCGCTCCACTTGACCATTGGACTGTGGGTGGTAAGCGGAGGAGAAGTCCAGGGTGACGTCTAGCAATTTACAAGTGGCTCTCCAGAAACGTGAGGTGAACTGTACCCCACGATCCGACACGATGTGGCGGGGAAGGCCATGAAGACGGAAGATGTGGCGAATAAAGTCTTTAGCCAGCTCGGGTGCAGACGGGAGGCCTGGCAGGGGAACAAAGTGAGCCATCTTGGAAAAGCGATCCGCGACCACCCAAATGACCGTACAACCCTCAGAGACGGGGAGGTCAGTTATGAAGTCCATGGCTATATGCTGCCAGGGGGCAGCGGGTACAGGAAGCGGAAGGAGGCGACCGGCAGGCAGGTGTCTCGGCACTTTGTTGCGGCCACAGGAGGCACAGGCAGAAACAAAGTCTATTATGTCCTTGTGCAGGGTAGGCCACCAGTAATGCCGGGAAATAAGCTGGAGGGTCTTTCTCTGACCGGCGTGGCCAGCTAGTTTAGACGAATGGCCCCAGTGTAGGATCCTCTCCCGATCGGGTACCGCTACGAACGTCTTACCGGGAGGGAGACAATTTAGACTCACGGGAGCCACCTGCATTACTCTGGCAGGATCGATGATATGTTTAGGTTCCTCCTCGAGATCCGACACCAGGAAGGATCGAGACAAGGCGTCCTCCTTGATGTTCTTGTCAGCCGGGCGAAAATGTAGAACAAAATCAAAGCGAGCAAAAAACAAGGACCACCGGGCTTGGCGCGGGTTAAGTCTCTGGGCATGCTGGAGGTAAGCCAAGTTTTTGTGGTCAGTGTAAATAATTACCGGATGAAGAGCCCCCTCGAGTAGGTAACGCCACTCTTCCAATGCCAGCTTGATGGCCAATAACTCTCGGTCTCCTATGGAGTAATTGCGCTCAGAAGAGGAGAAGAGTTTGGAAAAGAAGTCACAAGTTACCATTCTCCCGGAAGACGATTTTTGAGTAAGTACCGCTCCGGCTCCATAGGAGGAAGCGTCAACTTCCAGGAAGAACTGCTTGTTGCCGTCCGGGCGATGCAGCACCGAGGCGGAAGAGAAGGCTTGTTTTAAGGAAAGGAAGGCCTCCTCTGCTTCGGGCGTCCACTCTTTGGGGTTAGTGCCCTTACGGGTGAGCGCGGAAATTGGGGCAGTCCAGGAAGAGAAGTGCGGTATGAAGAGGCGGTAGTAGTTAGCGAAGCCCAGGAACCGCTGGATGGCCTTCAATCCCTCCGGTCGGGGCCATTTCTCGATGGCAGACAGTTTCTCTGGATCCATTTGTAGACCGGTCTGAGAAATAATGTAGCCCAAAAACGGAAGCGAGGTCTGCTCAAAGAGGCACTTCTCATATTTAACGAAGAGGTGATTCTGCCTGAGCCTGAGCAGAACCTGACGAACGTCCCTCCGGTGAGTCTGGAGATCCGGAGAGAAGACCAAGATGTCGTCCAGGTACACCACCACGCAGGAGTAGAGAAGGTCCCAGAAGACGTCATTGACCAACTCTTGAAAGACGGCAGGAGCATTGCAGAGACCAAAGGGCATTACTAGATACTCATAGTGGCCGTCCCGGGTGTTGAAGACAGTCTTCCATTCATCACCTTGACGGATACGGACTAGGTTGTACGCCCCTCGGAGGTCCAATTTGGTGAAGATTCTAGCCCCCCGCAGACGATCAAACATTCTGGAATGAGCGGAAGGGGGTACTTATTCTTCACCGTAATCTGGTTAAGGCCTCTATAGTCTATACAGGGACGAAGAGAGCCGTCCTTCTTCTTTACGAAAAGAAGCCTGCTCCCGCCGGGGAGGTAGATTTCCGGATGAATCCCCTGGCCAAATTCTCCTCGATATATTCAGACATCGACCGGGTCTCAGCAGCGGACAATGGGTAAATACGCCCACGGGGAGGCGTAGTACCGGGTAACAGGTCGATAGGACAGTCGTATGGTCTGTGAGGAGGTAATGTCTCTGCCTCCTTTTTATTAAAGACATCAGCAAATGACCAATAGGGAATCGGAAGTCCAGGTAGATTAGTTGGGGTAGGAGATGGACGGACGGGATGAACAGGAACCAAACACGTCTTATGACAATCCTGTCCCCAGCGAAGAACCTCTCCGGTTTGCCAGTCGAGCACGGGTGCATGTCTCTGGAGCCAAGGTAAACCTAGTAAGAGGGCGTGAGAGAGTCCAGGCAGCACATGAAACGAGATGCTCTCAGAATGCAGCATTCCCACCTGCAGAGTTATGGATTCGGTGATGAGTTGGATGGGACGTGGTAAGAGACCCCCATCCACAGCCGCGACAGATAATGGTACAGCCAGAGATTTGGTGGGAATGCGGTATTTTTCTACCAGGGACTGGGAAATAAGATTCCCGGCTGCTCCAGAGTCAAGTTGGGCTAGTTCGAAATAACGGTTCTCCCCGCAGAGAATTGAGACTGACAACAGCAGAGATGGAGAGGATTTATCCTTGTCTAGGTCGACCTCTCTGAGCGAACCTAGACACAGGCGTTTCCCGACCTCTCCGGGCAGGTACGGATCCGGTGCTCCTTACTGCCACAGTAGAAGCAACTCCCCTCGGCACGGCGTAAGTCCTGACGGGTTTTGACCATCTTGGTCTGGTTGACCTGCATAGGCTCAGGAGAGTGTAATTGGGGAGAAACGGAGGGAGTGATGGGTTTCTGAAACGTAGGAGCTAGACGTGGAAATCTCCTCTCGCGGGTGACCTCTTTGGCGCGCTCCTGGAACTGTAGGTCAATCCGGGTGGCAAGAGTTATTAGGTCATCGAGAGTGGTAGGAATGTCCCGACCAGCGAGTTCATCTTTAATACGACCGGACAGACCTTCCCAGAAAACAGATATCAGAGCGTTGTTATCCCAGGCCAGCTCCGAGGCAAGGGTATGGAACCGTATGGCATATTGGCCCACGGTGAGACTTCCCTGACGGAGGCATAGCAGAGATGATGCGGATGAGGTCTTCCGTCCGGGTTCGTCGAAGACCTTCCGGAAAGCCGCGAGAAAGGCAGACAGGTCGGACACCAGGGGGTCTCCTCTCTCCCAAAGAGGATTTAGCCAGGCCAGGGCCTCCCCGGTGAGATGGGACATGATGAAGGCAATTTTGGCCCGGTCGGAGATAAACTGGTGGGACAGGAGTTCAAAGTGCAGGGTGCACTGATTAATGAAGCCCCGAGCCTGAGCGGGGTCGCCTCCAAAGCGAGGAGGTGCAGAGAGCCGGGGTCCGAGACAGGAAACCACGGAATGGGTGGAGAGCGGAGCTGCCGGATTGCGGGTCATGGCACCAGCGGTAGTTGCTGGTGGAGCAGCCAGAGTGTCCAGGCGAGAATTGACAATCCGCAGGTGACCCAGGATGGACTCCTGTTGGGACCTCTGGCGGGACAGTTCATGACACAGGTCCGAGAGCGAGGGAGCTTGGGTGCCACCGGGTTCCATGGCCCGAGCAAACTGTAACGGGTCCGGGGGGGGGCGGAACCTCTGAGCTACTATACAAGGGGGCGGTCCTTGTAAGGGAGCGGGTGGCGACCAGGGTGGACGGGCTGGCCGTCACAGCAGGTAACCGGGGCAGTCTCTGGGTGAACGGGCAGGAAGTCACGGCAAGTGACCGGGGCAGTCTCTGGATGAACGGGCAGGAGGTCACGGCAAGTGACCGGGGCAGTCTCTGTATGAACGGGCAGGAGGTCACGGCAAGTGACCGTGGCAGTCTCTGTATGAACGGGCAGGAGGTCACGGCAAGTGACCGGGGCAGTCTCTGTATGAACGGGCAGGAGGTCACGGCAAGTGACCGGGGCAGTCTCTGGATGAACGGGCAGATACGACCTGTGATGGCTGAGCCTCCCGGTAGGCTAGCAGGCAGATAGCAGATGAGCGCTCCCAGGTGAGCGGGCGAGAGTCTCTGGAATAGCCGGTGGTCACTGAACGTGACGGCAGAGCCTCCAGGTAGGCTAGCAGGCAGGCAACGGATGAGCGCTCCCAGGTGAGCGGGCAGGCTGGTCCATAGACAGACTGGCAGGTGATGGTGGGCAGACTGTCGGACGACGGAGCCTCCAGGTAGGCTAGCAGGTTGGTAACAGGTGAGGGGAATCTCAGACAGGTACAGACAGCAAACTGGCAAGAATCTAGCAGGTAACTGGCAACGGGACCTGAGGGCTGAAGCAGAGTAGTGAACAGTGCAACAACATTGCTCGGGCACCTCCATTTTGGGGGAGGTGCCTTATATAAGGTGAAGCCCTCCGGCCATTGGCCGGGGACTCCTTAGTACGGCGCGCGCGGCCCCTTTAAGAGGGAGGGTAGCACGCGCGCGCGCCCCCTAAGCACAGTGGCCGGAAAGGAGCGCGCGCTGCCAGCAGAGCGGGAGGAGGACGCCGACCTCGGAGCAGAGGGGTGAGGGGAACAGCGTCCCTGCCTAGCAGAGGGCAGGGACGCCGACGCTACAACTTCATTGTATTATCTACTCTTAAGCTAGCTGGGTGCTTAGGTGCCTTACTGTCATGGGTGCATCGCCACAAAGATCGTCGCGATTGCACATTCTGACTTCTCACAGCTGAGCTTCTGTTTCTTTGTTTTTTGGTAATGTGAGAGTTAATTTTTCCTAGCTCTTTGCTAAGGCTAGGTGCAGCCTCGCCCGGCTGCTTTTGATTATGTTCTAATTAGTTTCCTTTATATTTCTGCCAGTCTGGGTGTTAGACGCCGGTGAAAGCATTCATGTAGTTCAGCAGTCTGGATCGGTTCTGAGAATATTTAAGCTAAGAGTTCATTAGTTGTTTTTACTCTTATAGCTTATAGTTTATCTCTGAGACCTTAGGTGTTCCTACTGTGTGTGAGTGTTGTATGTAAGACTTTATTTACTTTATTCCTTCTCTTTCTTGTATGTCTTTCTGTTCATTATCCGTTACCTGTTCATTCCCTTTGGTGGTATTCAGGGTCCTTCTTAGGACTAGAATACAGTTGGCAGGGATTGATAGGAGACAGGGTTTACGCTGGTGGCCTGGACCTCTGTACCTTTAACAGTACCTCCAGGTTGAGGGATTAGTTAGGACCCCAGTTCAGGGTCAGCTTAGACCCCGGTCACCCTCTAGCCGGAGACAGCGTATAACGGATTCCGTTTTGACCCACTGGACATTCTATCAGGTAAATCCATGTTATAATATATCTATGCGCATATTATATAGTATGTTGCCCTTTTGATATAGATTACTGACATCTCATATATATATCTGCTATACAGCGTGACATTTTCACCGGCCCAAAAAGATTCTCCCCAGCTGTCATGGATCCAGTAGCCCAGCTGGCCCGACAGTTGCAGGGGTTGTCCATGGAATTTACAGACATTAAGTCCAAGGTTTTGTCCCTCCCAGAGCAAACCAGATCTGAACCTAAGGTTGCTCTCCCGGACAGGTTCACTGGTGGGCGGGACAAATTTTTTACTTTCCGGGAGGCATGTAAATTGTACTTTCGGCTGCGGCCTCGGTCATCTGGGAGTGAAGAGCAGAGGGTGGGAATTGTTATCTCGCTCTTACAAGGGGACCCTCAATCTTGGGCGTTCTCTATTCCTCCAGGCTCCCCAGATCTCCAGTCAGTGGATCGATTTTTTACTGCCCTGGGTCTGGTATATGATGATCCGGATCGAGTTTCCCTTGCTGAAACAAAGTTACGTAAAATACGGCAGGGAAATCGTCCAGCGGAGGAATATTCTTCTGAGTTCCGTAGATGGGCAACAGATACTCAGTGGAATGACCCAGCTCTTAGGAGCCAGTTTTGTCAAGGGTTGTCTGACAAATTAAAAGATGTGTTGGCTCAGTATGATTCTCCTCCATCACTGGAGGCTGCTATGGCCCTTGCTATTCGCATTGATAGACGACTTCGGGGAAGACGCGAGGTAACTCCGCCCCCCATGATGACTCCACCTACTACTAAAGTCCCTTATACTGAGGTTCCCCTGGTCTGTTCTGAGGAACCCATGCAGTTGGGAGGGACATCATTTTGTAGGAGGGAATCGGCGGTGCGCCGCAAGGCTAGAAGGTGTTTCTTTTGCGGGAGAGAGGGACATTTTGTTGGGGGTTGTCCATCCCGGACCTCTTTGACCCAAGGAGTTAACCTGGGAGTCTGTATTTCGTCCCCAAATCCCTCTCAGTTTATCGTGCCTGCGGAGGTGGTGATTGGTACTAGAACTGAGAGGATTTCTGTTTTTCTTGATAGTGGGTCCGGGGCTAATCTTGTGGACGCTCGGTTTGCCCAGGTGCATGGTATGCAACTGAGTGTATTGGCCAAACCGGTCCCTATACTCTCTATTGATTCTAGACCTCTTGGTCAAGGTAGCTTGGTTCAAGCTGTTCATAACATAGATCTTCGAGTAGGGGCAATGCATAAAGAGCAATTGTCTTGTTATGTGTTGGAGGGTCTACCTACTCCTATTGTGTTGGGACTTCCTTGGTTGGCTAAACATAACCCAGTGATTGATTGGCAATCCAGAAAGATAAGCCAGTGGGGTGAATTTTGCAAGAATAACTGCATGAGCACGGTCATCGGTGCAGTTGTGCCTAGGACTTTGCCTCCTTTTCTGGAGGACTTTGGGGAGATGTTCTCAGAGAAGGGGTGTAAAGAGTTACCTCCTCATCGCGCATATGACTGCTCAATAAAGTTGCTTCCTGATGCCTTATCTCGTACTTTCCCAGGGACCGGGAGGATGGATGATCCGGTTCCTATTCCTCAGGAGGGAGTTGTGGTGTCAGCTGTATGCTCTGAGCTTGAGGGGGAGGTATTGGGGGCTCAGGGGGACGCCCCTGTGGGACTTCCAGGGAGACTGATAGTTCCAGATCAGTTAAGACTGAAGGTTACGGAGAACCGTTACAAACGGATGGCTGATAGGGGGAGAGTTTCTGGTCGAGATCTGAAGGTGAATGATCTGGTGTGGTTGTCTACCAGGAATATTAAACTTAAAGTTCCCTCCTGGAGGTTGGGTCCCAGATTCATCGGGCCGTACAGGATCAGTTCCATAATTAATCCTGTGGCATTTCGTCTGGACCTCCCTCCTACGTTTAAAATTCATAATGTGTTTCACAAGTCATTACTTAAAAAGTATGTGGCACCAGTCATACCGTCACCTCTACCTCCTCCTTCAGTGGTGGTCAATGATAACGTGGACGGACCTTTCACACAACTCACCCGGACAGACCTGGTCATGAGGGTCCGGAGGCCCCTCGTAGAAGGGGGGTACTGTCATGGGTGCATCGCCACAAAGATCGTCGCGATTGCACATTCTGACTTCTCACAGCTGAGCTTCTGTTTCTTTGTTTTTTGGTAATGTGAGAGTTAATTTTTCCTAGCTCTTTGCTAAGGCTAGGTGCAGCCTCGCCGGCTGCTTTTGATTATGTTCTAATTAGTTTCCTTTATATTTCTGCCAGTCTGGGTGTTAGACGCCGGTGAAAGCATTCATGTAGTTCAGCAGTCTGGATCGGTTCTGAGAATATTTAAGCTAAGAGTTCATTAGTTGTTTTTACTCTTATAGCTTATAGTTTATCTCTGAGACCTTAGGTGTTCCTACTGTGTGTGAGTGTTGTATGTAAGACTTTATTTACTTTATTCCTTCTCTTTCTTGTATGTCTTTCTGTTCATTATCCGTTACCTGTTCATTCCCTTTGGTGGTATTCAGGGTCCTTCTTAGGACTAGAATACAGTTGGCAGGGATTGATAGGAGACAGGGTTTACGCTGGTGGCCTGGACCTCTGTACCTTTAACAGTACCTCCAGGTTGAGGGATTAGTTAGGACCCCAGTTCAGGGTCAGCTTAGACCCCGGTCACCCTCTAGCCGGAGACAGCGTATAACGGATTCCGTTTTGACCCACTGGACATTCTATCAGGTAAATCCATGTTATAATATATCTATGCGCATATTATATAGTATGTTGCCCTTTTGATATAGATTACTGACATCTCATATATATATCTGCTATACAGCGTGACACTTACTCTGTCAGTTTTGCTAGATCTTAGTATCTCTTAGTATTTGTTTTCTGTTTTATTTTCCCTGCTACACTTTCTGTTAGGAGGTGTCTACCTTTTCACCCAGTCCCTAGATCTTGTAGGGATTCCTCCCTCGCAACTATAGGTCTTCGTTCAGACTAGCTGAGGACTTTAGCGGGTCTGGTCGCAGGATCAGGTTCCCCGTTACATCGTAGGGATCCAGCTCAGTCCTATTGTAGGGACAGAATTCCCACCTTTCCTTAGTGCTTGTAGCAGATCATAACACACATATTCATGCACACACACTCATGTATATACACACACAGCACACACACATGTATATACAGTTCATATACACACAAATGTATATACTCAGACGCTTAGCAATGTATCACTAAATAACTAGGCAGGTTTGTCATTTGAAACCTACAAAGGCGAGACCCCAATCCTAGCCGTACCCATATTTACCTGGAGAAAGTGAATTATTGATAATATTCTGCATGGAAAAACTCCAGAAATGACCTTTCTGTAACCCTATAATTATTGTACTTAATGTATTTGTCTTAATAGTTTTATATATTGTGTAGAAACATAAAGAAGTCCTTATAATGGCGTCATCGGCCGTCTCCTGTATGTTGCTGCTAACTATACTTTGGCAGATTACTTTACTCCTCCAGTTATCCATATCCTCCACCATCATGAATTAATCTAATTTTCTCTCATTTTCTCTGTAAGTTGCGTGCCTTTAGTTGCTTAGATATATAACCTTACATTAATCCCTGCTTTATGCTATTTGTGTATGTACATTTTCTACCCACACTTCCAGTTTACATGAGGTTAGTATGGAAATGACATCCTGTGCTGGATATTACCCTTATGTAATCGGTATTCTACCCTCACCTTACTTTTTCACATGTCGCTGTTTCATTTCTGTCCCATTACATAGACTTTTGTCTCCCTCAGGGACATGGATTCACTTACTCCATTTAACCAGTGGATGTTAATTAGGATCTGCTTTCCTTCGTTTTTCAACTTTTTATTGTGCCATTTTTCTGTTGTTCCTCCTGGAAATGTATAATTGTTTCTATTTTCCCTGTTGATTTGGTGGCCGGGTTGTAAATTAATAGTTAAACAACTCGATGGTCGCAACAGCTCAGTGTCACAAGGGCTAGAACTGAACCGCTCTGTCAATAAATGTGCACAATGTCAGAACAGATTCACCAGCTCCGGTCCTGACTCCTGTAACCAACTACCTTCTGATAGTCGTGCAAAGAGGATCAAGAAGCGGAGACAGAGGTCACCAACGGAAGTCATGGGTCCTGTATCTCCTCTGGTCTTAATCAGTGACTGAGATGAGAAAGCTTGGTATAATGAAATAGGCAGCAACAGAGATGATGGAACTAAGCAGCCAATAGGGATAGGGCTAAGGTTAGGTCTAGGTCTAGGGTTAACGCTAGGTTTATGGATAGATTTACTGCTAGGTTAAGGGATAGGGAAAAAAGAATACTATAAAACACTATATAACTTTATTTTTACAATTTTTGTTACAATTTTTATTGGAAAAAAAAAGAAGGTCAAAGGTATTCAATACTGGACTTGTGGAAGGGATTTAGGCAATGATATCAGTTCACGGGTTAGGGGACTCAAAATATTTGTCTTAACCGAGGCACTGACGGCCCACACTATACCACTGGCTTGCAGCACCTGTACCGACTTCTGCATCCCCTCTTCTGCTGTTTTCATTCTGTCCTTGCTTTTGTATTCCCTCTCCCGCTGCTTGTAACATTTATCTGGCATTCTGTATCCCCACTGCAGCTGCTTGCAGTGTCTATTCCAGCTTCTGTATCCCTCTCCTGTTGCTTGTTGTCATGTGTGCATTGCCACGAAGATCGTCGCGGTTGCACATTTTGACTTCTCACAGCTGATCTGCTGTTTCTTTGTGTTTGGCAGCTAGGGAGTTAATTCTGTCTGTGCTCGGTGCTGGGACTGGGTGCAGTTTCTCCCGGCTGCAATTGATTATTTGTTGATTGATTTCCTTTAAATTCCTGGTTGTCTGCTTGGGGAGTTGCCAGTGAAACCTTCATGCAGACCACAGATAGGAATGAATCTGTATAGACTTTAGTTGTGAGCTCCTTAGTTGTTCTAAGCTCAACTTGGTTAGAGTTTATTTCCCAGACCATTTATGTTCCTTTGGTGTTTGAGTGTGTATGCAAGCGAGTGTTATCCTGTCTGTCTTATATGTCTAATCTGTGTATTTAGCTGAGATCAGCCCATATCCCTTTGGTGGTAGTCAGGATCCTTCTTAGGACTGATTACAGGGTTCAGGGTCTGATAGGAGACAGGGTTAGGTTGGAGACTTGGACCTCTGAACCATTATCAGTACCTCCAAGGTGAGGGATTAGTTAGGACCCCAGTTTAGGGTCAGGTTAGATCCCGGTCCACCTCTTTCCTGTTTCAGCTCATCAATCCTCAAGATTAACCCTGAGTTCAGCAGATATCGTGTCAGGTAAATCTATTCTATACTTACATGCTGATGTTGCTATACTAGTTGTTGTATAGAGTGTTGTTCCTGTATTAATAGTTTACTGACATTGTATACATATCATTAGACAGCGTGACATTTTCACTGGCCATAAAAATTATCTCCAGTTACCATGGATCCAGTAGCCCAGCTGGCTCTGCAGTTGCAGGGATTATCCATGGAGCTGACGGACATTAAATCCAAAGTTTTGTCTCCCCTGGAGCAAACCAGAGTTGAACCTAAAGTAGCTCTCCCGGACAGGTTCACTGGTGGGCGAGACAAATTTTTCACCTTCCGGGAGGCATGTAAATTGTATTTTCGGCTTCGGCCTCGATCATCAGGGAGTGATGAGCAGAGAGTGGGAATTGTTATCTCACTTCTGCAAGGAGACCCTCAATCCTGGGCATTTTCCCTTCCTCCGGGATCCCCGGCTCTACTGTCTGTAGATCAATTTTTTACTGCCCTGGGATTGGTATATGATGACCCAGATCGGGTCTCTCTTGCTGAGACAAAATTACGTAAGATACAGCAGGGAGATCGTCCTGCAGAGGAATTTGCTTCTGAGTTTCGTAGATGGGCCACAGATACTCAGTGGAATGACCCAGCTCTTAGGAGCCAGTTTTGTCATGGGCTTTCTGATAAATTAAAAGACTTTTGGCTCAGTATGAGTCTCCTCATTCACTGGAGGCTGCTATGGCCTTAGCTATCCGTACTGATAGACGGCTTCGGGAGAGGGGTGATGTAACCCCACTCCCTGTTGTTTCTCCACCTACCACTAAAGTCCCTTATGTTGAGGTTCCCCTTGTCTGTTCGGATGAGCCTATGCAGTTGGGAGGGACATCATTTCGTAGGAGGGGATTGGCGGTACGCCGCAGGACTAGAAGATATTTTTTCTGCGGGAAAGAGGGACATTTTGTTGGAGAATGTCCATCCCGTGCCTTGTTGAGCCAAAAGTCGCCGGAAAACTGTTAATCCCAGGTTGTGTGGTGGACGACAACCTGGGAGTATGTATTTCATCCGCCAGTTCTTCTCAGTTCCTTGTACCAGTTGAGGTGGTAGTTGGTACGAGAGTGGAGAGATTGTCTGTTCTTCTTGATAGTGGTTCCGGGGCTAATCTGGTTGACGCTCAGTTTGCTCAGGCTCAAGGTATGCATCTGAGTGTATTGGTCAAACCGATCCCTATATTCTCCATTGACGCCAGGCCTCTCGGCCAAGGTAGCTTTGTTCATGAGGTTCATAACATTGACCTTCGGGTAGGGGCAATACATAGGGAACAATTATCTTGTTATGTGTTGGAGGGTCTACCTACTCCCATTGTGTTGGGACTTCCTTGGTTGGTTAAACATAACCCTGTGATTAATTGGCAGTCCAGAGAAATAAGCCAATGGGGTGAGTTTTGCAAAAGCAACTGCATGAACACAGTCATCAGTGCGGTCGTGCCTAGTACATTGCCTCCTTTTTTGGAGGATTTTGGGGATATTTTCTCTGAGGAGGGGTGTCAGGAGTTGCCTCCTCATCGCGTGTATGACTGCTCTATTAATCTCCTTCCTGATGCTAAGTTGCCTAAAGCTAGGTTGTATAATCTTTCTGGTCCTGAGAGGCAGGCTATGAAAGATTATATTTCTGAAAGTCTGGCCAAAGGGCATATTAGACCTTCATCTTCCCCAGTAGCCGCGGGGTTCTTCTTTGTGAAGAAGAAAGATGGAGGCCTACGCCCTTGCTTGGATTTCCGCGAACTTAATCGGATTACTGTTCGAGATCCGTATCCACTCCCTCTTATTCCTGATCTCTTCAATCAAATTGTTGGCGCCAAATGGTTCTCTAAATTGGATCTCAGGGGGGCGTATAATCTGATTAGGATAAAAGAGGGGGATGAGTGGAAAACGGCGTTCAACACGCCGGAGGGACATTATGAGAACCTTGTCATGCCTTTTGGTCTGACTACTGCACCAGCAGTATTCCAACATTTTGTTAATGACATTTTTCGTCACCTTGTGGGGCTGTTTGTGGTTGTATATTTGGACGACATTTTAATTTACTCGCCAGATCTTGTGTCTCATCAGGAGCATGTGAGACAGGTGTTGCAGATCTTGCGAGACAATAAACTATACGCCAAACTGGAGAAGTGTGTATTTGCCGTACAGGAACTTCAGTTTTTGGGTTTTTTGGTGTCAGCCTCCGGTTTCCGTATGGACCCTGAAAAGGTGAGAGCAGTGCTTGAATGGGATCAGCCAGGGGATCTTAAGGCTCTGCAGCGTTTTTTGGGGTTTGCTAACTACTACCGGAAATTTATTTGTAATTTCTCATCTGTCGTCAAACCTCTCACTGACATGACAAGAAAAGGGAGGATTTTTCTAAATGGTCGGACAAAGCTTGCCAAGCCTTTCCTCTTTGAAGAAATGTTTTGCTTCGGCACCCGTTCTCATCCAACCAGATGCATCTCAGCCGTTCATTGTGGAGGTGGATGCGTCTGACGTAGGGGTGGGTGCTATATTGTCCCAGGGTCCGTCCCCTGGTAAATGGCATCCGTGCGCTTTCTTTTCTAAGAAATTGTCGTCCGCCGAAAGGAATTATGATATCGGCAATAGGGAACTTTTGGCCATTAAGTTAGCTTTTGAAGAATGGCGTCACTTTTTGGAGGGGGCAGTCCACCCGGTTACCGTTATTACTGATCACAAGAACCTGTTGTATTTGGAATCCGCTAAGCGTCTGAATTCCAGACAAGCTCGATGGTCGTTGTTTTTTACCAGGTTTAATTTTGTCGTCACTTATCGCCCGGGGTCTAAGAATGTAAAGGCTGATGCCTTGTCTCGCAGTTTCCCAGGGGCCGGGAAAACGGATGACCCGAGTCCTATCCTTCAGGAGGGGGTGGTAGTGTCGGCTGTATTTTCTGAGCTTGAGGAGGAGGTGTTAGAGGCTCAGGGGGACGCCCCTGCAGGACCTCCAGGGAGACTGTTTGTCCCAAATCTGTTGAGACAAAAGGTTATTGAGGCACATCATAATTCTGCTCTAGCAGGACATCCAGGGAGTAAGGCTACTTTAGATCTCCTTTCTCGCCGGTTTTGGTGGCCTAATGCTAATAAAGATGTTATAACTTTTGTCGCGTCATGTGGGGTGTGTGCTCGCTCTAAAACCCCTCATACCCGTCCGTCTGGGACCCTTTTACCCTTGAAACTTCCGGAGCGTCCATGGACTCATTTATCTATGGACTTCATTACGGACCTTCCTCCGTCGTCAGGGAATACTGTCATACTGGTGGTTGTTGACAGGTTCAGTAAGATGGCACATTTCGTTGCTCTTCCTGCACTCCCTAATGCTAAAACTCTGGCGCAGGTGTTCATTAGGGAGATCGTTAGACTTCATGGGTTGCCTTCTGATGTGGTGTCAGATAGGGGGTCTCAGTTTGTGTCCAAATTTTGGAGGGCATTTTGTTTACGTCGGGGGATGCAATTGTCATTTTCCTCGGCTTTTCATCCGCAGACCAATGGTCAGACAGAGCGTCTGAATCAGAGCTTAGAGACATATCTCCGGTGTTTTGTTTCAGAGAACCAAGAGGACTGGTCTTCTTTCTTGCCTCTGGCAGAGTTCGCTCTTAACAATAGGCGGAGCGAGTCCACTGGTAAGTCCCCGTTTTTTGGGGCATATGGTTTCCATCCCCAGTTTTGTACTTTCAATGGGGGGGGCCCTTCTGGGGTTCCTGAGGAGGAGCGTTTCTCGTCGTCACTTGCTTCTGTGTGGAGAGGTGTATTGAATAATCTGAGTGCGATGGGGAACCGTTACAAACGTATGGCTGATAGGAGGAGAGTTTCTGGTCCAGATCTGAATGTGAACGATCTGGTATGGTTGTCTACCAGGAATATAAAACTTAAGGTGCCCTCCTGGAAACTGGGTCCCAGATTCATCGGACCGTACAGGATCAGTTCCATAATTAATCCTGTGGCATTTCGTCTGGACCTCCCTCCTACGTTTAAAATTCATAATGTGTTCCACAAGTCATTACTTAAAAGGTATGTGGCACCAGTCATACCGTCACCTCTACCTCCTCCTCCTGTGTTGGTCAATGGTAACTTGGAATTTCAAGTATCAAAGATCATTGACTCACGTCTGAATCGCCGGTCCCTTCAGTACTTGGTGCATTGGAAGGGGTATGGTCCAGAGGAGAGGACGTGGGTCCCTGCGTCTGATGTTAACGCAGATCGTTTGGTTCGGACCTTCCACAGAACTCACCCGGGCAGGCCTGGCCCTGAGGGTCCGGAGGCCCCCTCGTAGAAGGGGGGGTACTGTCATGTGTGCATTGCCACGAAGATCGTCGCGGTTGCACATTTTGACTTCTCACAGCTGATCTACTGTTTCTTTGTGTTTGGCAGCTAGGGAGTTAATTCTGTCTGTGCTCGGTGCTGGGACTGGGTGCAGTTTCTCCCGGCTGCAATTGATTATTTGTTGATTGGTTTCCTTTAAATTCCTGGTTGTCTGCTTGGGGAGTTGCCAGTGAAACCTTCATGCAGACCACAGATAGGAATTAATCTGTATAGACTTTAGTTGTGAGCTCCTTAGTTGTTCTAAGCTCAACTTGGTTAGAGTTTATTTCCCAGACCATTTATGTTCCTTTGGTGTTTGAGTGTGTATGCAAGCGAGTGTTATCCTGTCTGTCTTATATGTCTAATCTGTGTATTTAGCTGAGATCAGCCCATATCCCTTTGGTGGTAGTCAGGATCCTTCTTAGGACTGATTACAGGGTTCAGGGTCTGATAGGAGACAGGGTTAGGTTGGAGACTTGGACCTCTGAACCATTATCAGTACCTCCCAGGTGAGGGATTAGTTAGGACCCCAGTTTAGGGTCAGGTTAGATCCCGGTCCACCTCTTTCCTGTTTCAGCTCATCAAGTCCTCAAGATTAACCCTGAGTTCAGCAGATATCGTGTCAGGTAAATCTATTCTTACATGCTGATGTTGCTATACTAGTTGTTGTATAGAGTGTTGTTCCTGTATTAATAGTTTACTGACATTGTATACATATCATTAGACAGCTTGACACTTGTGGCATGTTTCCTGGCCTCTGTGTTCCTTCTGCTGCTATTTACAGTTACCGATCCAGCTTCTGTATCCCTCTTTTGCTGTTTGCCACATCTGTCCTGGCCTCTGTATCCCCTCTGCTGCTGTCTGCAGTTTCTATTCCGGTTCCTATGCCCTTCAGCTTCTGAATACCCTTTGACAGATACAAAAAATCATGTCAGAAGTCACACGATGCAGCAGCAGTCACAAAGGGGTACAGAAGCTGCTATCAGATGGTCTCTTGATCTTGTGAGATCACACTGCTAGATCAATTGTATTGTGTGGCAAAAACAAGGGAGGTCTTAAGGGTATGCCACACTAAACAATATCGCTAACGAGATCGCTAAAAAACGTCACTATTTAGCGATCCCGTTAGCGATATTGTTCAGTGCGGCAGCTTCCAGCGACGAGCTTCCTGCTGTGATCTCGCTCGTCGCTGGAATTGTTCCGGACCCTATTTCATCGCTGGCGCTCCCGCTGGGTAAGTATCTTATCGCTGTGTGGCACCTTTTCTTAACGATTTAGCGGTACTTTTGTACCGCTAAAGTCGTTAAGAAGATCGCTAACGGCGATAGCGTCGTTAACTATATCGCTAAATGTGGCCGCATTTAGCGATATAGAAACAATCCCGCTAGCGATCGCATTAGTATGCGTCGTTATCGTGATCGCTAGCGGGATTGTTTAGTGTGGCAGTACCTTTAGTAGAGGAATGGGGACATTTTCATTAAAAAAAACTTATCAGCGTTCAGGAAGGAATTAATAATGTTGAGATATTTTTGGGATGTGATTGGTCCCCTTTAAAGAGCAGTTACACCTAAAATAAAGAACATCATCTGCATATGGAAGCCCTTTGGAGGAGGAAACGAGCCAGGATAAGACATATCTGATTGGCTCACAGTACAGCTCTTAAATCTCCCCAGGAAGAGCAATAATGGAGAGAGAAAATGTACATTTCAGGGATGAACAGACGGAAAGAAAAAGGGACAAAATATTCAGTTTTCACACAACACATAGTTAAACTGCCTGAGAAAGAAGGGACTACTCAGGTCTCTTCATCAGGCTAGACTAATAAAAATCTGAAGAATCACATATTTATATACACAACATATAAATATGTGATTCTTCAGATTTTGTATTAGTCTAGCCTGATGAAGAGACCTGAGTAGTCTCGAAAGCTTGCAATTTGTTACCATCTTTTCAGTTAGCCATTAAAAGGTATCAACCACTGAGGACTCTCAAGTCTAAATATTTTTCTATCTACTGGCTAACACGGTACGAAGATACACATCTTTCCTATATGAGAAAGAAGGGGAATTAACTTTTTTGTATGCTTAGAAAAGCTGGTTGAAAACAAGATGAAACTAAGAATTGGCTGAGAAGAATTAGCAAAAACTGAAACAGAGGAATTGCATATCACATTTAGTGATATAGTTTTTGTAGGGGTATTTGGTATGGATTGTAGCCAGGGCATATGCTTAGGAGATAATTAAACATATTTCTTATTATCTTGTTTATCCTTAGGCCTGCCTGGCTTTGGATCAGTTTCATACTAAAGATCGAGCAAACCGAAAGCAGCATTTTTACTTAAACCTTGTGGAACCGCAGACCTCAGGTTAGTCAGAGCAAACATTGAAGTGTGTGAATACATTAAAGCTGCCGATCCTGTGTCCCTGAATTGAAAATGAATAGCTAAGAAGCTTTTCTGAGAATTACAGTTAATAAAATGATATATAAATGACCTATTTGATTGTACTACTTACCAACATTACGGCATTAAAAATAATACCCCAGTCCCCTGCTATGTTGCATTCTAGAAACTGATTGCCATATGGATTAGTTAATACTTGCTGCACGGAATTTGTACAGCACTAGACCTGTCGGATGATTTCAGTATGGACGCTCGTGCCTACATTGTTTACGTGTGGCTGAAAGGTTATTTTTTTATTTTAAATCACAAAATTCATCTTAATAAGGATCTTCCGTGCCATAGAGCAGCTGACAAGTGGAACGTTAGTCTGGGTTGGGTTCTATTCACTTTCTTGTGAACTCAACATGTGATCCCCTCGACAAGTGGGAGGCAAATGGCTGAAGAGTTGTACTGCTCTTCTCTCTTGAAAGAGAGAAAGCTGCAGAGGGCAAAAAGCAGCATTTCCCAGAGTAATAGCAATGTCACGGGTGTGTCAGATGCTACAGACAGTCGCTCTGCATCTGGATGTAGAAGGTCTCTGCTTTTGGCATTGCAGACGTTTTCTTAATCCTTCTGACTTTTGGACCTAGTGGCAATCTCCCTCTGGCTCTAATTGACACACCTGGACCTGGGCGTTTATAGACTCTCAGTCTGTTTCAAGGAGTCTTCCCTTGTGAAGGCTTGGAGCTATAGCAGTCAGCTTACTTAGTCTCTGGTGCTGTTGGAGGACGTTTGGTGTTACCTCTCTAAGTCTGATTAAGATAAGTTGCTTCCCCCTTGTTTGTCTCCCTTCTCTTCAGTGTACAATGGGGACTAACCAGTGCTTATCCCCCTATTCATGGCCTAACTCTTGGGATATACAGGAATTAGGTTCCTGCTCGGTGATTGGTCTGGAAACAATATAGAAATGATAGGGGAGGCAGGGTGCTATTAGATCTGCCTAGGGATCCCCATTCCCTATCGTTTGGGCTTCCTTCCCCTCGTGTTGCACTTAGTCTTTCCACACTGTGCGTTACAAGATGGTGGCAGCAAGGAGAGCCCAATAAAAAACCCTATATATAACGATTCGTCTTCAGCCACTGTGTGTTCTTGTTTATATAGTAGGTGCGTTAGATATTACGACTTACTATTTCTCTTATTTTTTTCTTCTTAAACAGGTTTCAAAGGGACACAGGCCAAATCTCCAGTAAGTAAAGAAGCTTTTTGACTTCTCCTTTTTTACTGAGTAAATTGTCAACTTATTTTGTGCTACAGCAAAAAAGGTTGCATGCAATTCATCTGTTTTTGTTCTCATTTGCAAGAAATTAAGCTACACCTGTGATACATGGGTTGGAGATTATGGGCAATGAATGTTGCTATCAATTTGACGCCATACAGGAACAAATTGGCCGCTCTAGACGCTACCAACAAACAGTGAAACAGATGAGGTTGACACCTTGCCTGTAAGGTTTCCTTGTTGTGTGTTACACTGGTAACAACCATAGAATCATAGAATGTTAGAGTTGGAAGTGACCTCCAGGGTCATCGTATCCAACCCCCTGCTCAATGCAGGATTCACTATAACATCTCAGACAGATATCTGTCCAGCCTCTGTTTGAGGACTTTCATTGAAGGAGAACTCACCACCTCTCGTGGTAGCCTGTTTCACTCACTGATCACACTCACTGTCAAAAGGTTTTTTCTAATATCTAACCTGTATCTTCTCCCTTTCAGTTTCATTCCACTTCTTCTCGTGTTTCCATGTGCAAATGACAATAAGAATGATCCCTCTACATCAGGGGTGCGCAATTAATTTTCTGGAGGGGCCACGTGAGACTGTGACTACTGTGGAGGGCTGAACCAATAGGATTAAATTCATTCTGCTCAATATTAATATCAGTATATGAATTATAATTATTATATTATTGATAATTATATTAATATTACTTGTATCACTTAATATTGAGCAGAATTAAGTATGCTGACATCCCCCTATATATCGTTTGAACCCGAATACAGCACCTTCTTTAGATTGTATGAGCCCCCCACAGCCCCTTATATACATAAGAGCCCCACACAGCCTCCCTATATACATCATGAGCCCCACACAGCCTCTCCATATACAGCATGAACGCCACACAGCTACCCCATATAGAGCATGAGCACCACAGATCCTCCTCATGTCCAGCATGAGAGCCCCATAGCCTCTCCGTGTCCAGCATGAGATCCCCATAGCCTCCCCTTGTCAAGCATGAGACCCCCCTAGCCTCACCATGTCCATAATGAGACCCCCATAGCCTCACCATGTCAAGCATAAGCGCAACATAGCCTCCCCTTGTCCAGGATGAGATCCCCATACCCTGCCCATGTTCTGCATGAGAGCCCTATAGCCTCCCCATGTTCAGCATGAGAGCCCCATAGCCTCGCCATGTCAAGCATGAGAGACCCATAGCC
This sequence comes from Oophaga sylvatica, assembly GCA_033576555.1. Lineage (NCBI taxonomy): Eukaryota > Metazoa > Chordata > Amphibia > Anura > Dendrobatidae > Oophaga > Oophaga sylvatica. The sequence goes on along the minus strand of JARQOD010000006.1, from coordinate 426,482,575 downwards.
TCCCCATGTCTAGCCTGAGAGCCCCATAGCCTCCCCATGTCCAGGATGAGACCCCCATAGCCTCCCCATGTCCAACATGAGAGCCCCATAGCCAACCCATGTCCATCATGAGAGTTCCATAGCCTCCCCATGTCCAGCATAAGACCCCCATAGCCTCCCCATGTCAAGCATGAAACCCCCATAGCCTCACCATGTCCAGAATGAAATCCCCGTAGCCTCCCCATGTCCAGGATGAGACACCCATAGCCTCCCCATGTCCTGCGTAAGAGCACCATAGCCTCCCCATGTCCAGGGTGAGATCCCCATAGCCTGCCCATGTTCAGCATGAGAGCTCCATAGCCGCCCCATGTCCATCATGAGAGCTCCATAGCCTATTCATGTCCAGCATGAGACCCCCATAGCCTTCCCATGTCAAGCATGAGACCCCCATAGCCTTACCTTGTCTAGAATGCGTAAGAGCACCATAGCCTCCCCATGTGCAGGGTGAGATCCAGATAGCCTTCCCATGTCCAGCATGAGACCCCCTTAGCCTCCCCATGTTCAGCCAAACATCCCATACACATGAAAAAAAGAACACCATGTATTCATCTCGGTCCCATTCCCCCGGAACTTTGCCTCTGCTCCTGTTTCTGGTGCGCTGACTCTCACCAGTGCACAGCTGACACGATTAAATTATGTCATTGCGTCAGCTATTTCACATGCTGATTGGTGAAGTAAGTGGCTAGAGGCCCCTCCTCCACCAATGAACTCAGTGTGCATGGAGACAGCAAAAACAGCGAGCGGGTGTGCGTGGAAGGGCACAGTGCGGCCCTTGAACTATTGTTTTCCAGCCCCACGGCAGTCTCGGTCCGCCCGCCGAACTGGAACAGCCAGAGGACTGGATGTGTCCCGCGGGCAACACTTTGCCCAGGTCTGCTTTACACTGTGACAGCCCTTCAGATATTTGTAGACAGCTGTTAAGTCTCCTCTTAGCCTTCTTTTTTGCAAGCTAAGCATTCCCAGATCCTCTAACCGTTCCTCATAAGACATAGTTTTCAGTCCGCTCACCATCCTGGTAACTCTTCTCTGAACTTGCTAGTTTTTCAATGGATTGTTTAACCCCTTAACGACCGCAGATACGCCTTTTAACGGCGGTAGTTAAGGGTACTCACGGCGCTGAGGAAAAAATATATAACGCCCCTCCAGAGTCTGATTTTCCGAGACCCCAGAGAACATGATTCGGGTCGATTTTTACCGACCCCGGTGTTGCGATCGCTGTTATTAACTGTATAACGGCGACCGAAAAAAATAAAAAGTCTGATGTGCCATTTAATTTCTCTCTCCTCTGATGTGATCGCACATCAGAGGAGAGAGAAATAGGGTCCTCGATCCCCCCCGGTACCTCCCGGTGCTCCTGGGCCCTCCTGCATCCTCAGGTGGGTGCCGCCATCTTCTTCCGGTTAGAAAATAGCGGGCGCATGCGCAGTGCGCCCGCCGAGATCTGCCACCCGGCAACAATAGGAAGATTGATTTTATTGATCAAAATAAAAAAAAGTAATTAAACCCCTCCTTTATCACCCCCTTAGTTAGGGAACAATAATAAAATAAAGAAAATATATTTATTTCCATTTTCCCATTAGGGTTAGAGTTAGGCTGAAGATAGTTGGGCTAAAGTTTTAGGGTTAGGGTTAGAGTTAGGCTAAAGTGAGATGGGCTAAAGTTTTAGGGTTAGGCTAAAGTGAGTTGGGCTAAAGTTTTAGGGTTAGGGTTAGGCTAAAGTGAGTTGGGCTCAAGTTTTAGGGTTAGAGTTTGGGTTAGTGTTGGGAATAGGGTTGGGATTAGGGTTAGGGTTGGGATTAGCATTAGGGGTGGTTGGGGTTAGGTTTGTGGTTAGGGTTATGGTTAGGGTTGGGGTTAAGGTTGGGATTAGGGTTAGGGGTGTGTTGGGGTTAGGATTGTGGTTAGGGTTAGGGTTGGCATTAGGGGTGTGTTGGGATTAGGTTGTGATTAGGGTTATGGGTGTGTTGGGGTTAGGATTGGAGTTAGAATTGGGGGGTTTCCACTGTTCAGGTGTTATGTTCTGCTACAAGCACTAAGGAAAGAAGGGAGATCTGTCCCTACGATAGAACTAAGCTAGATCCCTACGATGTAACGGGGAACCTGATCCTGCGATCAGACCCTCTAAAGTCCTCAGCTAGTCTGTACGAAGACCTATAGATGCGAGGGAGGGATCCCTACAAGAACTAGGGACTGTGAGAAAGATGGACATCTCCTAACAGAAGTTGTAGCAGTAAAAGACAAAAAAAACAACATAGAACATAGCGACCAAGCAAAAACTGACTGAGAAAGGTAACAAAGCACCTGGCTAGCTTAAGAGTAGAAATTACAATGAAGTCCAGCAAAGCCAGAAGGGCGGAGCAGGATTAAATAGGCAAAAAAGGTCATGTGACCAGCAAGATAGAAAAAACCTAACAGGAGAGTTCTAACAGTACCCCCCCTTCTAAGAGGATCCTCCGGATCCCCTAGGCCCAGGCTTATCCGGAAACCTCTTGTGAAACGCTCTGACAAGTCTGGACGCAGAAACATCCTCCGCCCTCACCCATGAGTTATCCTCGGGTCCGAAACCCTTCCAAGCAAAGATATACTACAAACTCCCTCTATACCGTCTAGAATTTAGGATGCGGGAAATTTCATATTCCCCGTCCTCCACCACCGGGGGAACAGTGGCAGAGGCGTCCCCATCCGACACATCAGCTCTTTTCAACAGAGAAACATGAAACACCGGATTAATCTTCCAGGAGGTAGGAACCTTCAACCTAACAGCAGATTGGTTAACAACCTGAAGCACCTTAAAGGGCCCTACAAACTTGGGACCCAATTTTTTAGAAGGAATCCTCAACCGCAGATTCTTAGAGGACAACCAAACCATGTCACCAATAGCAAACAAAACCTCTTGCCGTTTCCTATCAAAGTACCTTTGAGATTTTCTGTTAAGGCTGGGTCTCACATAGTGATACACCAGCGATCCCGACAACGATCAGGATCGCTGGTGTATCGCTACATTATCGCTGCTGAGCTGCCAAACAGGCAGCTCAGGCAGCAATCAGTACAAGCGACACTGCGGGTAACATCGCTTAGTTACCCGCAGTGTACCTTGGATACCAGCGCCCTGATGCAGGGAGCTGGTAACCAAGGTACACATCGGGTTTCCAGGCGCTGCGCGGGGCCTGGAAACCCGCTGTGTACCTTGGTTACCAGCTCCCTGCTTCAGGGAGCTGGTATCCAAGGTACACAGCGGGTTTCTAGGCACAGCCCCGCGCCTGGAAACCCGCTGTGTACTTTGGTTACCAGCGGATCGCTGGTCTCCCGCCTGTCACACGCAGCGATGCGTGCCTGTCAGCGGGAGACCAGCGATCAAAAAAATGTCCTGGCCTTTCAGCAACGATCAGCGATACCCGGCAGGGGGCTGATCGTCGCTGAATGTCACACACAGCGATATCGCTGGTGAGCTCGCTGCTGCGTCACAAAACTAGTGACTCAGCAGCGATCTCGCTAGCGAGATTGCTGTATGAGACGGGGGCTTTAGCCTCCTGAAGATTAACACGCACATCCGTCCAAACTCTCTCCAAATCACCGGAAAAATTCTCCTCTTCAGGCACGGCTGATACCAATTTGGAGAATGACCCAAACGACGGATGTCTCCCAGTACAACAAAAAAAAGGCGAACAACCAGCAGAAGAGGATGAATGGTTGTTAAGAGCAAATTCAACAAGTGGCAGAAACTCAGACCACCCCTCTTGATTGTCTGCCACAAAACAACGCAAGAACTGCTCAACATCCTGGTTTTTCCTTTCTGTCTGGCCATTAGACTTAGGATGATATCCGGATGAAAACGACAAATGAACTCCCAACCTGTCACAAAAGGTGCGCCAAAAACGAGCCACGAACTGAGGTCCCCTATCAGAAACAATGTCAGTAGGAACGCCATGTAGTCTGACAATTTCCTTGACAAAGGCCTTAGCGAGAGTCTTAGCGCAGGGCAGTCTGATGAAAGGAACCAAGTGACACATCTTGCTAAAACGGTCCACGACCACCCAGATGACAGTGAAACCCTCAGAGGGGGGAAGGTCAGTAATAAAGTCCATAGCCAAATGTGTCCAAGGTGCACTAGGAACCTCCAGAGGGCAAAGCAACCCCGCAGCAGGAGTATGGAAGACTTAGATCTAGCACACACAGTGCATTGACGCACCCACTTAATGACTTCCTTCTGCCATCCAGGCCACCAAAAACTGCGACCCACAAGTCTCTTGGTCTCAGAGATTCCAGGATGACCTGCCAACCGAGACTCATGACACTCAACAAACAAATCTCTCCTAAAGGTCCCAGGCACAAACAATCTCCCATGGGGAGTGTTAGATGGGGCATTCCTGTGCTTTAAGAATCTCATCTTCCAACACAGAGTCCAAAGCAGCAATCACAACCCCTTCTTGTAAAATGTTCTCCTCCTCCTCAGCACCTACCATGGGAGAAAAGCTGCGAGACAAAGCATCAGCTTTAACATTCTTAGTACCTGGGATGTAAGTAACGGAAAAATTAAACCGCGAGAAAAACAGTGCCCACCTAGCCTGACGGGCATTCAAGCGTTTGGCAGCATCAAGATAGATCAGATTTTTATGATCAGTGAAAACCTGAATGGGAAATTCAGCACCTTCCAAGAGATGACGCCAGTGTTCAAATGCGAGTTTAATGGCCAACAATTCCCTATTACCAATATCGTAATTCAGTTCAGTCTCAGAAAATTTTTTTTGTTTTCCTGAGACAACACCGCGCCGACCCCCACAGAAGAAGCATCAACCTCCACCAAAAAATGGTTTAGTCACATCAAGCTGCATAAGGATGGGAGCAGAGCTGAACCTCTCCTTTAGAAACACAAAAGCTTCAATGGCCTCAGTAGTCCACTGAACCGCATTAGCACCTTTCCTGGTGAGATCGGTCAGTGGTTTGACAATAATAGAAAAATTTTAATGAATTTTCTATAATAATTGGCGAAACCTAAAAAACTCTGTATCGATTTCAAACCAATAGGCCTAGGCTATTCCTGCACAGCTTGAACTTTCACCGGGTCCATCTCAAAACCTTCGCTGGAGATAATGTAGCCCAAAAAACTAATTCTCTGTACAGCGAACTCACATTTCTCTAGCTTAGCAAAAAGCGAATTGTCAATTAATAACTGTAATACCTCACGTACGCTCCGCCAATGAGACTCCAGATCCGGCAAATAAATCAAAATGTCATCCAAATACACAACCACATTTTTGACGATCAAAGGTGTAAGGATGTCATTAATAAGATTCTGAAAAAATGCAGGAGCATTGGTAAGACCAAAAGGCATAACCAGATTCTCAAAATGACCCATAGGAGTGTTAAAAGCAGTCTTCCATTCGTCACCCTCCTTCATGCACAACAAATTGTATGCCCCCCGAAGATCAATTTTATAGAACCCCTTGGCCCCCACTAACTGGTTAAACAAATCAGGAATCAATGGCAGTGGGTAAGGATTGCGTGCAGTAATTTTATTAATCTCACGAAAGTCCAGACAAGGCCGTAAACCACCGTCCTTTTTTTTAACACAAAAAAATCCAACAGCCACAGGAGACTTGGAAGGCCTAATGTGACCGGCGGCCAAGCTTGTCTGTATGTATTCCTCCAAAGCCTTTCTCTCAGGAATAGTAAGATTAAATAAACGACTTTTAGGAAGAGTCGCTCCAGGGACAAATTCAATAGTACAATCATAGTCTCTATGGGGAGGCAAAATCTGCAATTCCTTCTCAGAAAAAACTTTCCAAAAATCCTGAATTGGTACAGGTAATTCCCCTTTATCCACAGCAGCAATACGCCCGTTACAACATTTGTCATAACACTTAGGGCTCCAGGACTTAATTTCATTGGTAGACCAATCCAGTACAGGATTGTGCAATTTTAACCAGGGTAACCCCAAAACCACCGGAGAAGGCAAATTATTCAATACTACCAAATCCAAATTCTCTTGGTGAACACCATTAATAGTGAGAGGAAATTCACAGACCTTGTGAGTAACATTCTTCAAGGGAGAGCCATCAACAGAAACCATGGCAATATGAGATGACAAAAGTTTGGGCTTTAATTTAAGTTTTTCCAAGAATCCCCCATCAATCACATTCAGAGTAGAACCACAATCGACAAATACCCGAAATTACATTAATTCTTCCTGAGCAGTAGTAGTGGCAGAAAGAAAGACACCCTTATTGTTTAAACAGGCTATATGGGTGTAAGGTTCTGTGTACATGTTCCTGAAACTCAGTTTGTTCGTCAGCCATTTTACTTTCTGTCTTGCTGCAGCTATCTTGCCCTCAGTCAAAATGGAGTTTCCAGCTTGCATGTTCCCGCCCTGATTCTCTCCTTTTGCTTCTTAAGCAGCCACAGCTGAGCAATCAGTGCTTCAGAATCTAGCCTGCAGTGAACCTGTGACCTGACTCCTAAAGCCTTGGACCTTGTACTCCAGCTATTCCTACTGAGGAACTCTGAAGCACTTGTGGACTCTGGAACCCTGCTCTTTGAAAGACCCACGTTTGCATGGACTTACGGTAACAGAGAAGAAGATCCTGAACCTGTTGTGGAGAGTGATTGCTGAGCTTAGATTACTCTGGCCTGCTGTGTCTCCTGCTTCTGCGTCTGCAAACTGTGTGACTATTTTTGCCAACTTGTATGAAGTAATACAAGACTTTCTATATCAAACCTGTGTCTCATGTATTTTCATCGCACCCAAGCACAAGACGCTATATGAACTGTACTACATACATTACAAGATTCTGAAGCCAAAACGTTAGTGTCTGCTGGGTCTGGAAAGGCTGTGTCTGCTGTAACTGTGGATATCGGATGTCCGGTTGTACTTTCTGTGATGACAGTGGTTGTGACTTCTCACAACCATTCCAGATGTCCGGGTGAACTTTCTGTGATGATAGTGGTTGTGACTTCTCACAACCATTCCAGGTGAGCAGTTCCCTTAATTTTTTTTTCTCTCTGCAGTGTTACCACAGGTAAACACTATTGTTTTTATTTTCTCCTCTCCTCTTCTTCCAGTACTCCTGTCTTAAAAGATCTGGAAAATGGAGGCCCGCATAAAGGAACTTTGCGGAGTGACTGATAATATCCTTGCAGATTTGCAGAATATAAAGACCCGTTTTTCAAGCCTACAGGACCTCACTAATCACAATTTGCAAGTGTTTGGACAGACTGCCCAGGATTTGCGAGCCAGGATTGAGGTTCTAGAAGAGCGAGTCCAGGCTCCTGCCGTAGCCCCGAGTTCTGGGATTCCCAAGTTGCCCCCTTTTCGTTTTGGCGGTGAACGTGAGAAATTCAGGGGATTTATTAATCAAAGCAATCTTTTTTTTTTTCTGCACATGCTTCACAATTTCCCACTGAACGATCTAAGGTGCTTACTATAATTATGTTGCTTACCAACAAGGCTTTGATGTGGGCAAACCCTCTGATTGAGACTGAGGATGATTGTTTGAATCACCTTGATGCTTTTATTTCAGCCATGGGGCAGGTGTTTGATGACCCCAATCGAGGTGCAACAGCTGAAGCAGCCATGTTAGCTTTGCGCCAAGGTAAGCACTCGGTAGCTGAATATGCCTTGGATTTCAGGAGATGGGCCCTTGATACCACCTGGGATAGTTCCGCCAAAAAATCTATTTTTCGAAAAGGGTTATCTCCACTGATTAAGGATGAACTTACTCGTGCCGACCCTCCCACTGCGTTAGGTGACTTTATTAACTACTGCATCCGTATTGATACTCGTCTGACTGAACGCAGGCAAGAGAGATGGTTCGAAAGCAATCGCACTAACCTTTTCCTACCTTCCTCTCCAGCTAAGGAACCTTTGAGTAGGATTACACGGGAACCTGAACCTGAACCCATGCAGGTAGACTCTTTACAACGACGGGTTAGTGATGCACGCAAGGAACATCGTTTTAAGGAGAATCTATGTTTCTATTGTGGTAAGTCAGGGCACTTCATTATAAACTGCCCCAGCCGTTCTCGTAAGACTACTGCAGCACTCATTCATTGTGAGTGTTGCGAGAGGGGATCTGTCAGGTCCGAGCCTCAGGCTCCAGAGAGATCTGCAGCAACAGATCTTGATTTCTCGGACTTAAACTCCGTTACCTCTGAGGACGTTGACTGTGTAAACGCTGCCATTTTTCAAGTTTCCTCAGCGGTGTCCCAGCTGAGTTGTAAGAAAAACAATTCTCATTGCTTTCTTTCCATCAAACTCTGGGTTGACTCAGCTTGGGTGTCTAGCTCTGCTATGATCGACTCAGGGGCAAGTGGAAATTTTATGGATGTCTCCTTTGCTCTGAAACAGGGGATACGTTCAGTGAAGAAGGCTACTCCAGTACAGATGGAAACTGTGGATGGCTCCCTGCTGACCTCTGGACCAGTGGATCAGGAAACAGAGCCTTTGAGGGTTCTTATGGGTAAAGATCATCAAGAGAAACTGTTCTTTATGCTTATCTCTTCTCCCCACTTTCCCATTATTCTAGGGCTACCATGGCTGCAGGCTCAGAATCCTACCATTAACTGGGAGACCAAGGAATTACACTTTCCAGAGAAACAGATGAGTCCAAAAGTTTCAGCTTGCTCTGTTCCTAAAGGAACCATGTCAGTCCCTGAACTACCAGCTGTATGTATACCAGGACTATGTGGATTTATGTGACAAGAAGAACGCTGACCAGCTTCCTCCTCACCGTCCATATGATTGTCCAATTGAATTATTGCCTGGAGCAGAGATACCTTTTGGTAAGATCTACTCCCTGGCGGGGCCCGAGCTAAAGGCTTTAAAGGATTACATAGACGAAAATCTAGCCAAGGGCTTCATACGCCCCTCTTCATCTCCTGCAGGTGCACCCATCTTCTTTGTAAAGAAGAAAGATGGATCTCTGAGACCATGCGTAGACTATAGGGAACTCAATAAGGTTACTATTAGAAACCGTTATCCCTGAGTTATTGGAGAGAGTGCGACATGCCAAAATTTTCTCTAAACTAGATCTTCGTGGGGCCTATAACTTAGTCCGTATTAGACCTGGGAATGAATGGAAGACTGCATTCAGGTCACGCTATGGACACTTTGAATATCTAGTTATGCCTTTTGGTCTGAGTACCGCCCCAGCCACTTTCCAACACTTGGTGAATGACATCTTCAGGGATCTCCTAGATACATTCGTGGTAATTTATTTGGATGATATTCTAATTTTTTCTAACTCCACAGAGGAACAGCATGGACATGTGAGAATGGTCTTGGAACGTCTAAGACAAAATCATCTTTACATCAAACTTGAAAAGTGTGAATTCCATAGGACCGAAATTCAATTTCTGGGGTATGTACTGTCTACACAAGGAATTAGTATGGATGGAAGCAAAACCCAAGCCATCAAGGATTGGCCAAGTCCTAGAAATGTGAAGGAGGTACAGCGCTTCATCGGGTTTGCCAACTTCTATAGACGCTTCATTAGAAATTTCTCTGAGATAGTGTCACCTATCACCCAACTTACCCGGAAAGAGTCTAGGTTCTCCTGGACTCCCCAAGCCCAGGAAGCATTTTCCCGTCTAAAAGATAAATTTACCACTGCACCTATCCTAGTACATCCCAACCCCGAGCTTGCCTTCATAATAGAGGTGGATGCTTCAGACTGTGCCGTTGGAGCTATACTCTCTCAGAGAACAGGTGAGAAGAATGTCTTGCATCCCTGTGCCTTCTTTTCCCAGCAGTTGTCTTCGGCTGAGAGGAACTACGATGTGGGCAATAGAGAGTTGTTGGCCATTATTGCCGCCTTCAAAGAATGGAGACACCTTCTTCAGGGAGCTGCACAGCAAATAGTCGTCCTGACAGACCATCGTAACCTTGAGTTTATCAGGTCGGCTAAGTGCCTGACTCCTCGCCAGGCTCGCTGGCTGGAATCTTTTCTTAAACCAATTTAATTTTATCATTTCTTATAGACCAGGATCACGCAATGGAAAGGCTGATGCACTCTCTAGGATTTACTCAGCAGAGACACGTCCAATTACTCCTCCTAAGACTATTCTTCCTGACTCTAGATTCCTAGGAGTAATTCATAATCAAGACCTACTTAAGGACATCAAGGAAGCATTACCATGCGGATTCCTTTTTGGCACAACCCCCAAGGGACGTAAGTCTTGTCTTTAAGAATGGTGTGTGGATTCAGTTACAACGCCTGTATATTCCTGAAACAGTCAGATTGAGAGTATTGCAACTCATTCACGATTCCAAGATAGCTGGGCATAGAGGAATTCTAAAGACACAGGAATTTCTCTCTCGTTTCTTTTGGTGGCCCACTTGCAGGAAGGATGTTTTAAACTATGTCACTTCATGTGAAGTCTGTGCAAGATGCAAAACACCTCGCTCCTCACCAACTGGTCTGTTACAGCCTCTTCCCACCCCGTCCCGCCCGTGGGGATCCATTTCTATGGACTTCATTGTGGAGTTACCAACCTCTCAAGGGAAGAACACCATTCTAGTGGTGGTTGACCGTCTAACAAAGGCAGCTCATTTTATCCCTTGTGTCGGCTTACCCACTGCAAAACAGACATCAGATTTGATGATTAAAGATGTGTTTCGCTTACATGGAGTACCGGATGAGGTTATTTCGGATCGAGGGGTGCAATTCACTTCTAGGTTTTGGCAAAATTTCTGTGCAGCATTGGACATTAAAGTAAACCTTTCTTCTGCTTTTCATCCACAGACTAATGGACAGACCGAACGAACCAATCAAACCCTGGAGCAGTATCTCCGCTGCTTTATCTGCCACCTACAGGATGATTGGGTGGATCTACTTCCATTAGCTGAGTTCTCGTATAACAACTCTCAGAGTGCCTCCACTAAGCAGTCTCCTTTTTTTACTCTAATCTAGGTTATCATCCTAATATTCTACCACGATTTCCCATAGAAACGCCTTTACCAGCAGTGGCTGAAAGAATCACGTCTTTACAGAAGAATATGGATCTTCTAAAGGAGAATCTGGAATCGGCTCAGGAAAGGTACAAGAAAGCAGCAGATAAATTTCATAAACCTGCACCAGCTTTCAAGGTAGGAGACTTGGTCTGGCTGTCAACCAGAAATCTTAAGTTAAGGATTCCATCGTCTAAGTTGGGACATAAGTACATTGGACCCTATAAAATCAGTAAAATTATAAGTGCCGTTGCTTGTCGTCTTCAACTGCCCAGAACTATGAGAATTCACCCTGTCTTTCATGTATCCCTACTAAAGGCTGCGACACCCAATACGTTTCCTGGACGTTCTTCTCCTTGCCCTGACCCAGTGCTAGTCGATGGTCAGGAAGAATTTGTGGTGGAAAGGATTTTAGATTCCAGGTTGTATAGAAATCAGTTACAATATCTGATTAAATGGCAGGGCTACCCAGTGGAGGACAACTCATGGGAACCAGTCAATAACGTTAATGCTCCTCGCTTGCTCCGTCAGTTTCATCAGAGGTACCCACACAAGCCTGGCCTGAGGTCATCCGGAGGTTGTCCCTAAGGGGGAGTAATGTAAGGTTCTGTGTACATGTTCCTGAAACTCAGTTTGTTCGTCAGCCATTTTACTTTCTGTCTTGCTGCAGCTATCTTGCCCTCAGTCAAAATGGAGTTTCCAGCTTGCATGTTCCCGCCCTGATTCTCTCCTTTTGCTTCTTAAGCAGCCACAGCTGAGCAATCAGTGCTTCAGAATCTAGCCTGCAGTGAACCTGTGACCTGACTCCTAAAGCCTTGGACCTTGTACTCCAGCTATTCCTACTGAGGAACTCTGAAGCACTTGTGGACTCTGGAACCCTGCTCTTTGAAAGACCCACGTTTGCATGGACTTACGGTAACAGAGAAGAAGATCCAAAACCTGTTGTGGAGAGTGATTGCTGAGCTTAGATTACTCTGGCCTGCTGTGTCTCCTGCTTCTGTGTCTGCAAACTGTGTGACTATTTTTGCCAACTTGTATGAAGTAATACAAGACTTTCTATATCAAACCTGTGTCTCATGTATTTTCATCGCACCCAAGCACAAGACGCTATATGAACTGTACTACATACATTACAATGGGCGGAACTGACCTTTTTTTTTTTTCTTTGTTCATACGAAGCACACAGTTCTTAACCCCTTAACCACCAAGCCATTTTGTAGGTTAAAGACCAGGCCAATTTTTACAATTCTGACCACTGTCACTTTATGTGCTTATAACTCTGGAACGCTTCAACGGATCTTGGCGATTCTGAGATTGTTTTCTCGTAACATATTGTACTTCATGATAGTGGTAAAATTTCTTCAATATAACTTGCGTTTATTTATGAAAAAAATGGAAATATGGCAAAAATTTTGAAAATTTTGCAATTTTCAAACTTTTAATTTTTATGCCATTAAATCAGAGAGATATGTCACAAAAAATAAATAATAAATAACATTTTCCACATGTCTACTTTACATCAGCACAATTTTGGAACCAAAATTTTTTTTTGTTAGGAAGTTATAAGTGTTAAAAGTTGACCAGCAATTTCTCATTTTTCCAACAAAATTTACAAAACCATTTTTTTTAGGGACCACCTCACATTTGAAGTGAATTTGAGGGGTCAATATGACAGAAAATACCCAAAAGTGACACCATTCTAAAAACTGCACCCCTCAAGGTGTTCAAAGCCACATTCAAGAAGTTTATTAACCCTTTAGGTACTTCACAAGAATTGAAGCAATGTGGAAGGAAAAAATGAACATTTAACTTTTTTTCCGAAAATTTTTCTTTCGACACAATTTTTTAAAAATTTTATCAAGGGTATCAGTAGAAAATGAACCACAATATTTGTTGTACAATTTCTCCTGAGTACACCGATACCCCATGTGTGGGGGTAAACCACTATTTGGGCACATGGCAGAGCTCAGAAGGGAAGCAGCGCCATTTGACTTTTTTGGCTGGAATTGAGATTGGACGCCATGTCGCATTTGGAGAGTCCCTGTGTGCCTAAACAGTGGAAACCCCCCACAAGTGACCCCATTTTGGAAACTAGACCCCCCAAGGAACTTATCTAAATGTGTTGTGAGAGCTTTGAACCCCCAAGGGCTTCACAGAAGGTTATAACGTAGAGCCGTAAAATTAAAAAAATCATATTTTTTCCACAAAAATGATCTTTTCATCCCAATTTTTATTTTCCAAAGGATAAAAGGACCCCAAAAGTTATTGTGAAATTTGTCCTGAGTACGCTGATACCCCATATGTGAGGGTAAACCACTATTTGGGCGCATGGCAGAGCTCGGAAGGGAAGCAGCGCCATTTGAATTTTTGGCTGGAATTGAGATTGGACGCCATGTCGCATTTGGAGAGTCTCTGTATGCCTAAACAGTGGAAACCCCCCACAAGTGACCCCATTTTGGAAACTAGACCCCCCAAGAAACTTATCTAGATGTGTGGTGAGAGCTTTGAACCCCCAAGGGCTTCACAGAAGGTTATAACGTAGAGCTGTAAAATTATAAAATCATATATTTTCCACAAAAATGATCTTTCCACCCCCAATTTTTATTTTCCAAAGGTTAACAGGACCCCAAAAGTTATTGTGCAATTTGTCCTGAGTACGCTGATACCCCATATGTGGGGGTAACCCACTATTTGGGCGCATGGCACAGCTTGGAAGGGAAGCAGCGCCATTTGACTTTTTTGGCTGGAATTGAGATTGGATGCCATGTCGCATTTGGAGAGTCCCTGTGTGCCTAAACAGTGGAAACCCCCCACAAGTGACCCCATTTTGGAAACTAGACCCCCCAAGGAACTTATCTAGATGTGTGGTGAGAGCTTTGAACCCCCAAGGGCTTCACAGAAGGTTATAACGTAGAGCTGTAAAATTAAAAAATCATATCTTTTCCACAAAAATGATCTTTCCACCCCCAATTTTTATTTTCCAAAGGGTAACAGGACCCCAAAAGTTATTGTGCAATTTGTCCTGAGTACGCTGATACCCCATATGTGGGGGTAAACCACTATTTTGACGCATGGCAGAGCTCGGAAGGGAAGGAGCACCGTTTTTAAATGCAGACTTTGATGGAATGGTCTGCCGGTGTCATGTCGCGTTTGGAGAGCCCCTGATGTGCCTAAACAGTAGAAACCCCCCACAAATGACCCCATTTTGCAAACTAGACCCCCAAGGAACTTATCTAGATGTGTGGTCAGCACTTTGAACCCCCAAGGGCTTCACAGAAGTTTATAACGTAGAGCCGTGAAAATAAAAAAAATCTTTTTTTTTTCCACAAAAATGACCTTTTTGCCTCCAAATTTTTATTTTTATAAGGGTAACAGGAGAAATAGGACCCCAAAATTTGAAGTGCATTTTGTCCTGAGTACGCTGATACCCCATATGTGGGGGGGAACCACTGTGATCGCCTTATTGCGATCTTTGGGAGGCAGAATGAACAAATCCACAAAACGTGAAGAATTGGTTTTCTTTTTTACGCCGTTCCTCGTGCGGTATTAGTGATTAGGCGACTTTATTCCTGGATCGGTGCGATTACGGCGATACCAGATTTACACCCTTTTTTCATGTTTAGCTTCTGTCACACTCTAAAAGACGCTTTTTTTTTTTGGAATCATTTTTTGTAAGAAATTTTTGCATCGCCGTATTTTGAGAGCTATAATTTTTCCATATTTCGTCCGAGTTATCTGTGGGCTTATTTTTTGCGGGACGAGTTGACGTTTTTATTGGTACCATATTCGGGCACATAACGTTTTTTGATCGCTTCCTATTCCGATTTTTGTGGAAGCAGAATGAACAAAAACCAGCAATTCAGGAATTTTTTTTTTTTTTTTTTTTTTACTCCGTTCTGCGTGTGGTAAAATTGATAAAGCAGCTTTATTCTTCGGGTCACTACGATTACAGCGATACCTCATTTATATCTTTTTTTATGTTTTGGCGTTTTTTACACAATAAAAAGTTTTATAGAAAAAATAATTATTTTTGCATCAGTTTATTCCGTGAGCGATAACTTTTTTATTTTTTCGCTGATGATGCTGTATAGCGGCTTGTTTTTTGCGGGACAAGATGATGTTTTCAGCGGTACCATGATTATTTATATCCCACTTTTTGATCGTGTGTTATTGCACTTTTTCCAAGCGGTGTGATGATACCGCTTGGAAAAAGTATAATTTACTACTTTTTTGTGTTTTTTTTTTTACGGCTTTCACTGAAGGGGTTAACTAGGGATACGCTTTTATAGATGGGATTTTTACGGACGTGGCGATACCAAACATGTGTGTTTTTTTTTGTTTTTTGTTTTTTTTTATTACATAAAAATGTGTATTTTTTAGGGGATTTTTTTAAAATTATTTTTTAATATTTTTTTTACAATTTTTTAAAAAAAAAATGCTTTTTTTTCTTGTCCCTTTATGGGACTTTCACTTTTTTACTTTTTATTGCAGTTACAATGCATCGCAATGCTCCAGCATTGCAATGCATTGTAACTATAGTGAAAGCTGCTGTGACCATGATCACATCAGCTTTCCGTAGCTAGATGACCCGGAGGTTGTCATGACAACCCCCGGGTCATCAAGGCAGAGATCGGGCCCTGAAATACATTGCAGGGCGCCGATCTGAGGCAGAGGGAGCTCCCGACCCTCTGCCTCCCCCCCTGAGCGCTGCGATCGCGCTCGATCGCAGCAGTCAGGGGGTTAACAGCCAGGGGCGGTGGGGGCGCCGCTCCTGGCTGTCAGTGCAGGAAGCCTGGCCACTGCAGCGCCGGCTCCTGCACTGATCACGCTGGAGATGCTGAAATTTCGGCATCTCCTGCGCGATCGCTGCTGTGTTTGGTCAGTCAGAGTGACTGACCAAGCACAGCACTGTAGGTGCGGGGACCGACGGCAAAGGTCCCCACACCGCTTGCCGTGCCTGTCAGCTGTCTGTGACAACTGTCGGCACTGATCTACCACTGCGTGTTTACACGCAGTGGTAGATCAAAGGGATGACGTGCACAGTCCGTCTTGGTGCCGGAACTGACACCTTGCCATGACGGACTGTGCACGTCATTGGACATTAAGGGGTTAATGAAATGGTCAGATTTGCCGCAATAAAAGCACAAACCTTTAGAAAACCTGCGGTCTTTTTCCTGAGAGCTAGGTGCCATCGCTCCAATCTCCATCGGCTCTCCAATGTCAGTAAAGACCCTCTCAAGACTTGGAGCTGACATGGCAGAGGATTTAACTTCCCTCTCATTAACACCTTGGTTTCACGCAAGTCCCTTCACTAATCCACCCATTTTAGTCTAATTGCATATTTGCCTCCTGGCCAAGTTTACCAGGTGTGGGTAATAAGCCAATCAGTGACAAATCTTTAAATCCCTTAGCTTCCACCTTGCCCTGCAGAGAAACAAAACTATTTATTCAAATGCTGCAATGCATTTCACAGACCCCTCACCTGTAGTATTTTACGCACCAACAAGACGTAGAAGTGAGTACCAAGGGTAATTTTTCCACATTACCTGATCCCTGCCTCAAACGTTTCAATTCTGTCTCAGTTGATGAGACACGATCAGGATCATCATACAATAACCCCAAAGCAGAAAAAAAACTATCCACTGATCTAAAGTATGGATCACTAGGTTGTAGAGAAAAGGCCCACTCCTGAAGTTCTTTGCGCGAAAGTGACATTATGAACCCTATGCGATGTGATTCATCACCAGAGGATCTGGGTCTCAAACGAAAATACAACAAGCAAGCATTTTTAAAAGAAAAAAAATCTTGTTGTTCACCAAAAAATAAATCAGGCAAACGTACCTTTGGCTCCACGAAATGTGCTCCAGAACAGCTACTCACTTGTTGCTGGAGCTCGGCCACCTCCAGAGAGAGTCCCTGCGGGCGTTGAGCCAAGTCCTGAACTGACACCATGATGGAAACTGGAAATCTTTCCTTAGAGATATTTTTCGGCTGGACTTACTGTTATTTTCTGCTACAAGCACTAAGGAAAGAAGGGAGATCTGTCCCTACGATAGAACTAAGCTAGATCCCTACGATGTAACGGGGAACCTGATCCTGCGATCAGACCCGCTAAAGTCCTCAGCTAGTCTGTACGAAGACCTATAGATGCGAGGAAGGGATCCCTACAAGAACTAGGGACTGGGAGAAAGATGGACATATCCTAACAGAAGTTGTAGCAGTAAAAGACAAAAAAAACAACATAGAACATAGCGGTCCCAACACCAAGCAAAAACTGACTGAGAAAGGTAACAAAGCACCTGGCTAGCTTAAGAGTAGAAATTACAATGAAGTCCAGCAAAGCCAGAAGGGCGGAGCAGGATTAAATAGGCAAAAAAGGTCATGTGACCAGCAAGATAGAAAAAACCTAACAGGAGAGTTCTAACATCAGGTACATCAGGGGATCTCCAAACGTGATATGGCGCCACCATTCATTCCGGCCAATTTTGCGTTCAAAAAGTCAAACGGTGCTACCTCCCTTCTGAGCTCTGCCGTGCGCCCAAACAGTGGTTTACCCCCACATATGGGGCATCAGGGCTCTACGTTATAAACTTCTGTGAAGCACTTGGGGGTTCAATGTGCTCACCACACATCTAGATAAGCTCCTTGGGGGGTCTAGGTTCCAAAATGGGGTCACTTGTGGGGGTTTCTACAGTTTAGGCACATCAGGGGCTCTACAAACGCAACATGACGCCCGCAGACCATTCAATCAAAGTCTACATTCCAAAACGGCGCTCCTTCCCTTCCGAGCTCTGCCATGTGCCCAAACAGTGGTTCCCCCCACATATGGGGTATCAGCGTACTCAGGACAAATTGGACAAAAACTTTTGTGGTCCAATTTCTCCTGTTACCCTTGTGAAAGTACAAATTTGGGGGTGAAAATATCATTTTTGTGGAAAAAAAATGATTTTTTATTTTTACGGCTCTGCGTTATAAACTTCTGTGAAGCACTTGGGGTTCAAAGTGCTTACCACACATCTATATAAGCTGCTTCGGGGTCTAGTTTCCAAAATAGGGTCACTTGTGGGGGGTTTCCACTGTTTAGGCACATCAGGGGCTCTCCAAACGCGATATGGCGTCCGATATCAAACAGCGCTCCTTCCCTTCCGAGCTCTGCTGTGCGCCCAAACAGTGGTTTATCCCCACATATGGGTATCGGCGTACTCAGGACAAATATCACAACAACTTTGGTGGTCTAATTTCTCCTGTTACCCTTGTGAAAATAAAAATTTGGGGACGAAATGATCATTTTTGTGGAAAAAATATGATTTTTTATTTTCACAGCTCTACGTTATAAATAAACACAAGTTATATTGGAGAAATTTTACCACTAACATGAAGTACGGTACGTCATGAAAAAACATTCTCAGAATCAGCGGGATCCGTGAAAGTGTTCCAGAGTTATAACCTCACAAATTGACAGTGGTCAGAGTTGTAAAAATTGGCGTGATCATTAAGCTGCAAATTGGCTCTGTCACTAAGGGGTTAAAATGTGGTGCCCAGAACTGGACACAGTATTCCAGATGCGGCCTGACCAAGGAGGTGTAGAGGGGGATAATTCCTTCATGTGATCTAGTCTCTATGCTTCTCTTAATACATCCTAGAACCAGATGGAAATTGGAGTCCAGGAGAGCGGTTAAAATCACACTTTCGTTTACTTTGCAACGTAATAACTTTTTACGTTTACATCTTATCACACAGAAAGAAAAGGGCCTCTGTTCAAGAGGGATATATGGACTCTTTGTAGTCCAATAGCACATCATAATCCAAAAATTCAGGAAATGACCCCCCTTAGCTCCTGCACCAATGATATGTCCGCGCCTGCATCTTCTGTTGGTATTAATAAGCATCATATACACTGATTGATGGTGTTGTGCCTTTCCAAGGTGCTGACTACGCTGTCTTCAATTCCTTGGCTCTCAAGGGTACACATGCCCTGTTCCTCCGCTCTATAGGGCAGTTTCTTACTAGCAGGCCTCAGCATCTAACTCTACAAAATCCTGCTCCATCAATGCAGAACCTTGGATTAATGCAGCTCCTGCTTCATCCACTAAACGCAATGGCAACTTCTTTGTGGGAATTGCAGCAGTCCCCCATCCTAACATGAATTAGCACCTGCTGTACCTGCAACTTCTACATGGAATGACTGAACTACACTGACTCATGCCTGGGCTGTGGCTTTCCAGAACATTTTAGTAGGGTGTGCTTGCATAGGAAAAGAAGATTTCCCCCCAAAATCTAACTACAGCAGAGTAAGGGTCTGTGCACACGTTGCGGAATATGCTGCGGATTTGCCGCTGCAGATCCGCAGCAGAACTGCAAGTGATGTACAGTAGCATTATATTCAATGAAAATAAAAAATTGCAGTGCACATGCTGCGGATTTTTCCGCGCGGATTTGGTGCGGATTTAAATCCGCAGCATGTCACTTCTTTTGTGCAGTTCCGCAGCGTTTTGAGACCTGCTCTAAATAGGAATCAGCAGGTCTCAAAACGCAGGGGAAATCCGCACAAAAAACGCGGAAAATCCGCAGCAAATCTGCACTAAATCCGCAGGTAAAACGCAGGTAATTTTACCTGCGGATTTAGCAAAATCTGCGCAGAAAATTCCACAGCAGATTCTGCAACGTGTGCGCATACCCTTACACCAGTGTGATAGACAAGTATAAAGAACAGTACATTTGTATGGCCACATCCAAGGACAAACCCGCCTGCTCTGCTGCAGCTTTGCTTAAGGCCGGGATCACACATCCAGTACAGACCAAAAGTTTGGACACACCTTCTCATTCAAAGATTTTTCTGTATTTTCATGGCTATGAAAATTGTAGAATCACACTGAAGGCATCAAAACTATGAATTAACACATGTGGAATTATACATTACACTTTGCAAAAAAGTGTGAAACAACTGAAAATATGTCTTATATTCTAGGTTCTTCAAAGTAGCCACCTTTTGCTTTGATTACTGCTTTGCACGCAGAAAAGGTGAACGGCTGGACTCTACATGCCTGGTTCCCACCGTGAAGCATGGAGGAGGTGGTGTGATGGTGTGGGGGTGCTTTGCTGGTGACACTGTTGGGGATTTATTCAAAATTGAAGGCATAGTGAACCAGAATGGCTACTACAGCATCTTGCAGCAGCATGCTATTCCATCTTTTTTTGCGTTTAGTTGGACCATCATTTATTTTTCAACAGGACAATGACCCCAAACACACCTCCAGACTGTGTAAGGGCTATTTGACCAAGACTGAGAGTGTTGGGGTGCTACGCCAGATGACCTGGCCTCCACAGTCACCAGACCTGAACCCAATCAAGATGGTTTGGGGTGAGCTGGACCGCTCACCGCTTCAATTTTGAATAAATCCCCAACAGTGGCTTTTGACCTCGGACTCCCTGACATCCCCACCTCACGGCGTGTCTGTAAGTAGTGACTAGTACCACAATAAAGATATGGGCTGTATCTCATTGCTCAGTAAATAGGTTCCAGAGCAATATTTAAAAGGAACCTGTCAGCTGATTCATGCTGTCCAAATCACTAGCAGCTTAAATCAGAGCTTGGCTGCACAATTGCAGTTGTACATACATGGGAGAGACCTGTCAATCAACTAAAACAGTGCAATCTAACCCAGAGCGCGGCAGAATAGTCTTCAGATCCCAATTTACGCGGTCAGTCCAGAAACCTTTTTCTTTTTAATGTGGATTGTATAAGTTATGCATGAATTTTGATTTGCACTTCATCAATGTACAGGTGTGTTTTTTTTAGAAACTTTACATGTCCACCACTTATTGAGAGTAGAAAATGAATAAACTCTCTTCTGCCCCATATGAGAATGCCTTGTCGTGGCGGGGTGGCTCAAAGAATTGATCAATTATTTGCCAAATGTCTCATTTTTAATACAGATTAGAATCCAATATGTGCATATGCACTTTATAATTGCATGCTGACCATGTGCGGCGCTGGCTTCTCCCCTTTTTTTACTCTCTTCGTAAGCGATTGGGACACATTTCGGTATGAGTAAGACTTCTCAGCTCTATTGCACATCTCTGTCTTGCTTTTAGCATTGTTATTGTTAGTGATATCAATGGTGTGAAGCGTGGGCAGAAATGCCAATGCAATTAGTCACTGTTACATGACATCTGATTCTTTTATCACACTTACGACATTTACAGTTAAGTGGAACATACATAATCTCTTTGCCGGCCATTTATAAGGGAACTGTTCTTTCATCAAATTTTACATAAATCAATAGTATAAGCGAATATTGGAATATTTGCTTCCTTCTCCTATAAGCCACTTTCCGTTCCCCTGAACTTGTCATCCACTCTGAAAAGAAAAGCTCAACTCCACATTGCTCTGACAAGATACACCCCCATCACAGTGAAATTTCAGATTACACAGTTTATTATACTCCGTGGAGAGGAGAGTGGGGAGAAGAAGTAAGTATCAGGGTCAGGGAATGTACAGAGGAAGACTTGGAAAGATCGTGCTGACCTTTTTAACAAGTCTTTTACCTCATCCCCAAGCTGGATCACGCTACACTACTCAGCACTGCTGAGCTCAAAATTGCTAACTAGAAAGGAAGAGCAGGAATGCCTCTATGTGCTGTGCTGTGTATGACAGACATCATAGAAGCTAGTGTCATTTCACCAGCTCAGAAACAATGCAAATTAAGAGATAGAGCCTGTAGAGGGGAAAACTATGTTAAATTCAAGTCATATAATAGCTAGACATAGTATTATTCCTCATGTACATACAGCTCATATACACAACTTATTCTGAAACTGTACTTTAAAGTACATATAATATCTACCATAATTTCCTTATCTTTGCAACATTTTTTTATTTCTAAATATTGTCCTGGATCAAGAAACTTGTTGTGATCCAGGGTGTGCTGGAGTAAGATGAGCCAAGTTTATTAAGATGCATCTTCAGCTGCTGTGCACTAGTGATGAATGTAACCCAACCAAGCATGGACTGGAGTACATTTCTGTCTTACCTTAAAGCAAACCTGTCAGCAGGAGTTTGCTAAGTAAACAAGTAAACTACAGACACTGTCAGTTTGGCAGTGTGAAACTTATTAAAATGATACTTGGGCCGAATAAATCTGTCTTGTGGATCTTGTGTAATCAGTGTTAAGTTTTTAGTTAATGATATGCTCATGCTCTGGGGCGGGACTGTAGGCAGAGACTTATCTTCCTGCTCTAAAGCCCCCGTCACACACAGCGATCTCGCTAGCGAGATCGTTGCTGAGACACTAGTTTTGTGACGCAACAGCGATCTCCCCAGCGATATCGCTGTGTGTGACATTCAGCGACGATCAGCCCCCCTGCTGGGTATCGCTGATCGTCGCTGAATGTCCTGGACATTTTTTTTGTCGTTGGTCTCCTGCTGGCCAGCACGCATCGCATCGTGTGGCAGGCAGGAGACCAGTAATCAGCTGGAAACCAAGGTACACATCGGTTTCCAGGCGCTCGGCGGCGCCTGGAAACGCGATGTGTACGTTGGATACCAGCGCGCTGCTGCAGGGGAGCTGGTAACCAAGGTACACATCGGGTTTCCAGGTGCCGCGCAGCGCCTGGAAACCCGATGTGTACCTTGGTTACCAGCTCCCTACACCAGCGGGGCTGGTATCCAACGTACACTGCGGGTAAATAAGCGACGTTACCCGTAGTGTCGCTGTCCTGATCGCTGCCTGAGCTGCCTGTTTGGCAGCTCAGGCAGCGATCATGTAGCGACACACCAGCAAACCTGACAAGTGCATATCGTTGTAATCACTAGAAATTGCCCCAAAAAAATGCATACATTTTTTTCCCCCTGCAAAGGCCATATACCACAATCAAATATTGCGCACTTTAATTAAAACAAGTCAGTAACAAGAATGGTACCACACAATGGTATATTAAAAAATAAAATTTAACTTTTATTACAATTCTTAAAAAATTGACAAATGGGTGCAAGGATATATTAAGAGGGACAATATTACCATAGGAAACTACCACTTCAGCTACAAATGCTTATGAGCACAAAAATATGCGATTACTATATATCAAAGGAGGGGTTAACAGCTGCATTGTTTAATAAGTCAAGACTGACAATTCAGGCATATGTCCACATAAACTACGCTGCCCCACTCCTCTCCTAACCTATAGTCAATGACATAGACCTATTATACATATCAATTGCGCAATCATTTAAATACATACCGCTAAAAAGCTGGTGGTGTCACCTCGGATGTCCCTCTGCCCCGACGCGCGTTTCGCTCAGCTTCTTCGGGAGGCGTGTCAGGGCAGGTGGCTATCCGATTTAAATAGGAACACCAAATTACTCAATTGGTCAAAAAGACGCCGCCAGCTGTGCACAATGAGAACTTCAATGGAGCATTCTCCTATGTTAATGAACCAGCAACTCGCAGGTCCTGTAAGTAATACTATGAGTGGGGCATGTAACGGCGCATGCGCAGGATCACATGACGCTTGTCAACCAATGTGAGAGCCATTCAGCGGTCACGTGGTATCAGAGATGCCAGGTCCTCAAAAAAGGACATGTATATCCTCGATCCACTATAGACCGCATATGTATCACACGACAGCCTCATATCCAGCCCGAATCAAAAAGATCACCTCTGTAAATTTCTATATGTACCAGCTTAAATGACCAATGAAATTAAAAACAAATAAGGATATATCATACTTCATTCAAAGAGCAATATGTCATAAAGAAAGTAATAACATAAGATAACTCAATCATTATAAAGTGCCCTAAATAACTATGTGTAATATCTATGTGACAATTGAATAACAAAAAAATTGCAAAAAAATAATAATCACTAAATATTACAATATTATTATAGTAGACATCAAAAAGCTAAAGACAGATGTGATAATTGAACCAAGTGTATAAAAAACTATACCCTACAGCCCTATACTTATAAATTAATATAACCACCCAAACTTAAATACAAACATAATTGTTCTTTCATGACATATGCTTGAAAGGAGAAAATAAGCTTACAAATTGTTGAATAACCGGTAGAGTACAAGTTACTCACCTTCAATCCAATGACCAAATTTAAAATGGAGTTGGTTGAGATTCTTACTAAGGCTTTTGAAGACGGCATCATCCCTAAAAAACTTCTTGAAATCTATGAGAAATTAAACCCCAGATTGGCTACTTTCTATTTAATCCCAAAGATCCACAAAGATCCACTCAATCCCCGGGAAGACCAATCATAGCGGCGAATGAGGGCCTTTGTGAAATAGCATGTGATATAGTGGAATACTTTTTGAAACCGTTGGTTACTCAGTTACCCTCATTCATCAAAGACACAACAGCAGCTTTAGGGCACCTTGAGGATGTGTATCTTACTGAGAACATGATACTAGTCACTGCAGATGTGGAAGCCCTATATTCTTCCATTGAGCATGCTAATGGTCTAAAAGCAGTGGAGAAATATTTGCAACAGAGTAATTTGGATAGTGGTATGTCTGTATTCATCATGACACTTTTGAAATTTATTCTGACTCATAATGCCTTCTCCTTTGATGGAAAAATCTTTTTGCAGAAGAGAGGTACAGCCATGGGGGCGTCCTGTGCCCCTCTTATGCCAACTTGTTTATGGGGGCATGGGAGTGGTCCATTTTCCAAGGGGAAGGCATACCTCATATAGATCGGGTCCACAACTGGATCCGTTATATAGATGATATTCTATTCATTTGGGAAGGTCCAGTTGTGGACCTAGAGTTGTTTATGAGTCAGCTTAATGTCAATGATCAAAATATAAGATTAACTTATCAATTCGGATGAGCGATTAATTTTTTGGATTTGTCCATCTCAGTACTTCCCAATGGTCGACTATCTACAACTATTTTTCGAAAACCTACATCCACTAATTCATTATTACATGCTTCATCAGCCCATCTCAAATCAACAATTCAAGGCATACCAATCGGACAGTTTCTGCAAGTCAGAAGAATCTGTTCAGAAGAGTCACAATTTGAAGAACAGTCAAAAATTAAAAAAAAACGGTTTCAAGATCGAGGTTACGGCCATAGAGCTATTCAGAAGGGGTATATGAAAGCCAAGAACATGTCAAGGAACCAACTGTTGCATAAAAATCAGTCCTTTTCAACACAAGACAAAGAGGATAATCAGGTAAGATTCATTACCAACTATAACAAAAGGTGGACGGATTTGAGAAAGGTTGTTGAAAAACATTGGAAGATCTTGTTCACCGACCCAGTTCTTAAACAATGTCTACCTGACTCCCCGTCGTTTGTGGCAAAAAGAGCTCCCAACTTACGTGATATTCTGGTACACAGTACATATGATCCTAAAGGGAAGGAAAGAAGTAAGAGGAATATCGACCGCAAAGGATTTTTTCCTTGCGGCATTTGTAAGGGCTGTGCAAACATGAAAAAGGGATTGGTCTTTCATAATTTTGATAAATCAAGAAAGTTTGATATCAGAGTTCATGTGACATGTAGTTCAAAAGGTGTGATATATCACGCTGAATGCCCTTGTGGAAAAGTATACATAGGTATGACCAGTCGCGAGCTGAAAGTTAGAGTGCGTGAGCACTGTTTAGACATAGATAAAGCAAAGACAATGACAGACATATCTAATCTTAAGACTCTACCAAGGCATTTTAAGAAATTTCATCAAAGTGACTCCAGGTTACTTATGGTCAAAGAAATTGATATGGTTGATCTGGGACCAAGGGGAGGTGATATTTCTAAGTGCCTGGCTAAAAAGAATGCCAATGGATCTATAGACTGGGGACCTTGGCGCCCAATGGGTTAAATGAGAGTTTTGGTTTAGCGCTTTTTTGTGATGTTTTTTTTTGATAGGTTATTTTTGGGGGAACTTTTAGGGATGGGGGGATTTGAATTTAGGTTATGCCTTTATCTGGTTTTAATTTGAGTTTTTATTTCAGTGAATTTCGTTTCTTCATATGAAATTGTCATACTTACCTTCCGTCTATTTTGGACATGAAGAACGTTCGTCTTGGGATGAAGTCATCTTGCATCAAGAGAATTTTCTCCTTTCAAGCATATGTCATGAAAGAACAATTATGTTTGTATTTAAGTTTAGGTGGTTATATTAATATTATAAGTATAGGGCTGTAGGGTATAGTTCTTTTATACACTTGGTTCAATTATCACATCTGTCTTTAGCTTTTTGATGTCTACTATAATAATATTGTAATATTTAGTGATTATTATTTTTTTGCAATTTTTTTGTTATTCAATTGTCACATAGATATTACACATAGTTATTTAGGGCACTTTATAATGATTGAGTTATCTTATGTTATTACTTTCTTTATGACATATTGCTCTTTGAATGAAGTACGATATATCCTTATTTGTTTTTAATTTCATTGGTCATTTAAGCTGGTACATATAGAAATTTACAGAGGTGATCTTTTTGATTCGGGCAGAGCTCATGCGCTGGATATGAGGCTGTCGTGTGATACATATGCGGTCTACAGTGGATCGAGGATATACATGTCCTTTTTTGAGGACCTTGCATCTCTGATACGTGACCGCTGAATGGCTCTCACATTGGTTGACAAGCGTCATGTGATCCTGCGCATCCGCCGTTACATGCCCCACTCATAGTATTACTTACAGGACCTGCGAGTTGCTGGTTCATTAACATTAGAGAACGCTCCATTGACGTTCTCATTGTGCACAGCTGGCGGCGTCTTTTTGACCAATTGAGTAATTTGGTGCTCCTATTTAAACCGGATAGCCCCCTGCCCTGACACGCCTCCCGAAGAAGCTGAGCGAAACGCGCGTCGGGGCAGAGGGACATCCGAGGTGACACCACCAGCTTTTTAGCGGTATGTATTTAAAAGATTGCGCAATTGATATGTATAATAGGTCTATGTCATTGACTATAGGTTAGGAGAGGAGTGGGGCAGCGTAGTTTATGTGGACATATGCCTGAATTGTCAGTCTTGACTTATTAAACAATGCAGCTGTTAACCCCTCCTTTGATATATTAGTAGTATCGCATATTTTTTGTCCTCATATAGCATTTGTAGCTGAAGTGGTAGTTTCTATGGTAATATTGTCCCTCTTAATATATCCTTGCACCCATTTGTCAATTTTTTAAGAATTGTAATAAAAGTTAAATTTTATTTTTTAATATACCATTGTGTGGTACCATTCTTGTTACTGACTGGTTTCCATTAACGTGCCCAAAAAGTGCATATCTGTTATGATTTGGTAGCTGAGGAGAGCAGGCAAAAACGGCAATACACCAGAGAGGTTGGAATCTACTGGATTGCAGTATCCTGACTAACCACCACAACTAAAGGCAGCCTGGAGCGTTCCTACGTTGGTCCTAGACGCCTCGTCACATCCTGAGAGGTTAACTACACCTAAAGATAGAAAGAGGAAAGCTATCTGCCCCGGAGCAGATCCCCAAAGAACAAAGGAAGCCCCCAAACATGTAATGGCGGTTAGACAAGAGGAAAAACAGACACAGACAGAAAATAGTATGAGCAAACGTTAGGGCCCAATCTGTCTCGACAGAAAAGGATAGGAAGGACACTTACTGCAATCCAAAAAACCCTAAAAAATATTAACTCTACTAATTGCAAAAACACCTGAGATCACACGACCTCTACCACCTAAATTAGTTCTCTGGTGTAACAAAACTAAGCCGCAGCCACTGAAAAAACTGGAAAAGGCAAATGAACAAACAACAGTGGCTCCAGAAGAACTGAGAGGAGCCCAAGCCCCCGGGGGGGAAACCAGGCTAACCTCACAGAAATGCAGAGAAATATGCAAATGGTAAGCACAAAAACAAAAAACAGAAAATATCTTATCTGAGAGCAGGAGAAGAGGCAAGACTCAGCAAGCTTCCAAGTGAACCAGGAACCACAATTGAGACAAGAACAATTGATCACCGGCAACCATGATGGGAGGGAACCTCCCTTATATAAGACCAGTCTGTAACTCCTGATTGCCAATCTTCATTGAATGGTTCAGTACTGTTTGTAACCACCAGAGGGAGCTTCTGCTCAGAATTCATTTCTAACACATTCACAACAGTACCCCCCCTTGAGGAGGGGTCACCGAACCCTCATTTGGGCAGCCAGGTCGGTCAGGATGAGCTCTGTGATACGCACGGATCAGTCTCCTAGCTAGGATGTCTGAAGCAAACACCCAAGAATTGTCCTCCTGACCATAACCTCTCCACTTAACCAAATACTGGAGTTTCCGTCTAGAAAAACGAGAATCCAATATTTTCTCAACCACATACTCCAGATTGCCCTCAACCAAAACAGGGTCAGGAGGCGCAGCCATAGGAACCACTGGCTCGATAAACCTCTTCAATAAGGACTTGTGGAACACGTTATGGATCTTAAATGTCCCTGGAAGAAGTAAACGAAAGGAAACAGGATTAAGAATCTCCATGATCTTATAAGGTCCAATGAACCTAGGCTTAAACTTAGGAGATGCAACTCTCATAGGGATATTTCTTGAGGACAACCAGACCAAGTCCCCCACTTCAAACCGAGGACCGTCAGTCCTATGCCGGTTGGCAAACCGCTGGGCCCTCTCCTGAGAGAG
This sequence comes from Oophaga sylvatica, assembly GCA_033576555.1. NCBI lineage: Eukaryota > Metazoa > Chordata > Amphibia > Anura > Dendrobatidae > Oophaga > Oophaga sylvatica. The sequence goes on along the minus strand of JARQOD010000006.1, from coordinate 426,453,969 downwards.
GGACAACCTCTCCACTACCTGGTCCCAAATCTGCTGCATACGCTCCACAACAGAGTCAACACCTGGACAGACAGAAGCCTCCGTCTGTCCCGAAGAAAATCGAGGGTGAAACCCAAAATTGCAGAAAAATGGAGACATCAAAGTGGCAGAGCTAGCCCTATTATTAAGAGCAAACTCAGCCAAAGGCAAAAAAGAGACCCAGTCATCTTGATCAGCAGACACAAAGCATCTCAGATAAGTCTCCAATGTCTGGTTTGTTCTCTCAGTTTGTCCATTGGTCTGAGGATGAAAAGCCGAGGAGAAAGACAATTGAACACCAAGTTTAGAACAAAAAGTCCTCCAAAATCTGGAAACAAACTGGACTCCTCTGTCAGACACAATGTTCTCAGGAATGCCGTGTAACCGAACCACGTGCTGAAGGAACAAAGGCACCAATTCGGAGGAGAAAGGCAACTTAGGTAATGGCACAAGATGTATCATTTTGGAAAACCTACACAAATCACTCAGATAACGGTCATTCTCTGAGAAACAGGGAGGTTGGAAATGAAATCCATAGAGATATGGGTCCATGGTCTCTTGGGCACAGGCAATGGCATCAACAAACCACTAGAGCGAGAGCAAGGCTTGGAGCGAGAGCAAGTCCCGCTGGACTGCACAAATTCCCTGACGTCACGAGATAAAGTAGGCCACCAAAAGGACCGACTAACCAAGTCTCTGGTACCAAAAATTCCGGGATGACCTGCCAACGCGGAACAATGAATCTCAGACATCACACTCTTCTTCCACTGGTCTGGGACAAACAATTTCCCAATAGGGCAGCGCTCGGGTTTATCCTCCTGACACCCTTCCTGAGCCAGTCTCAAATTGGGCGAGATGGCGGAAAGAACTACACCCTCTTTCAAAATAACAGCAGGATCAGATAACTCAGGAGAGTCCGCAAGGAACCTCCTCGAGAGGGCATCCGCCTTAACATTCTTAGTGCCAGGAAGAAAGGAAACCACAAAATTAAAACGTGTGAAAAACAAGGCCCACCTGGCCTGTCTAGGATTAAGTCGCTTGGCTGATTCCTGATAAACCAGATTCTTATGGTCCGTGAGGACCACCACCTGATGTTTGGCTTCCTCCAGCCAATGTCTCCACTCTTCAAAAGCCCACTTCATGGCCAATAACTCCCGATTACCCACGTCATAATTACGTTCAGTTGGAGAAAATTTTCGAGAGAAAAAGGCACAAGGGTTACTTTTAGAGGTCTCTGGATCTCTTTGGGACAAAACGGCACCTGCCCCAATTTCAGAGGCATCAACCTCCACCTGAAATGGCAGAGAAACATCAGGCTGCCGTAGAACAGGAGCAGAAGTGAATCTCTGCTTAAGTTCCTGAAACGCAGAGACTGCCTCAGGAGGCCAATTCACCTCATCAGAACCATTTTTGGTCAAATCAGTCAATGGTTTAACAATAACAGAGAAATTACCAATAAATTTACGATAAAAATTGGCAAAACCCAAGAATCTCTGAAGAGACTTTAATGAAGTAGGTTGGACCCAATCACAGATGGCCTGAACCTTGACCGGGTCCATTTCAATAACAGATGGGGACAAAATGAATCCCAGAAATGAGATCCTCTGTACGCCAAAAATACACTTTGATCCCTTCACATACAGAGCATTCTCTCTCAAAATCTGGAACACAGTCCGAACATGTTTCACATGAGAGTCCCAGTCATTGGAAAAAATCAAGATATCATCCAAATAAACAATCAGAAATTTATCCACAAAATCCCTGAAAATGTCATTCATGAAGGACTGGAAGACGGAAGGAGTATTAGTGAGCCCAAAGGGCATCACTAGGTACTCAAAATGCCCCTCTGGGGTATTAAACGCCGTCTTCTATTCATCCCCGTGCTTAATGCGAATAAGGTTATACGCCCCCTGAGGTCAAGCTTGGTAAACCAAGTAGCACTTTTCACCCTGGAAAACAGGTCAGAAATCAAGGGTAACGGATATTGATATTTCACAGTGATTTTGTTCAAGAGACGATAATCAATACACGGCCTTAATGAACCATCCTTTTTGGCCACAAAGAAAAAAACCGGCACCCAAGGGTGAAGAGGATGGTCTGATATGACCCTTCTCCAATGACTCCTTGATATAAGACCGCATAGCGTCATGTTCAGGTACAGACAAGTTAAAAAGACCTTTAGAGAATTTACTACCAGGCACTAATTCAATAGCGCAGTCATAGCTCCTATGGGGGGAAAGGATGCAGATTTACTTTCGCTAAACACATCAGAAAAATCAGTCAAAAAGTCAGGAACATCCTGAGCCTGGGAGAGGCAGAAAAAACAGGAGTGTTGGCATTAACACATTGGCAGCCCCAACTGGTTACAGACACAGATTTCCAATCCAAAACAGGATTATGAGACTGTAACCAAGAGAAACCTAGTACAATAATGTCATGCAGATTATACAGCACCAGAAATTTGCAACTCTCCTGATGATCAGGTTCAACCCTCATTATCACCTGAGTAGAGAACTGGGGTTTATTCTCAGCCAAAGGGGTAGAATCAATCCCCAGTAGGGGAATAGACTTCCGTAGGGTTGTCAAGGGAAACCCACAACGTTTAGCAAAATCAAAATCCATCAGGTTAATAGCTGCTCCCGAATCAACAAAAGCCTGAGCAGAAAATGTGGACAGGGAGCAAATCAGGGTAACAGTCAACAGAAATTTAGTCTGAACACTACCCAAGACAACTGAGCGTGCAAAACGTCTTCCCCGCTTAGGGCAGACTGAAATAGCATGAGAGGTGTCACCACAGTAGAAACATAACCCATTGCGTTTTCGAAACTCATGACGCTGTGCCCCAGAAGCCACTCTATCACACTGCATGGGTTCAGAAGCTGGTTCACAAGGCAACACTATTCCACGCATACCTCTACGCTCACGCAAACGTCTGTCAATTTGAATCGCTAATGACATAGAATCATTGAGACCAGAGGAGCACGGAAACCCACCATAACATCTTTTACATTCTCTGACAGACCCTTCCAAAAAAGGGCTGCCAAAGCATCATCATTCCATTTGGTCAGGACTGCCCACTTTCGGAATTTCTGACAGTACAACTCAGCGTCCTCAAGCCCCTGATTTAATGCCAACAAGGTTTTTTCAGCTTGATCAGTGACATTAGGTTCATCGTACAATAACCCCAGAGCCAGAAAAAATGCATCAACATTACTCAAAACAGGGTCCCCAGGTGTCAGGGAAAAAGCCCAATCCTGAGGATCGCCGCGCAGGAGAGAGATGACAATTTGAACCTGCTGTGCTGCGTACCCTGAGAACTTAGGTTTTAAGGCAAAAAACAACTTACAGTTATTTTTGAAATTCAGAAATTTAGCTCGATCCCCCAAAATAAATCTGGCATGGGGATCCTAGGTTCCACAACCGGTAACCCTGCAAGATAGGTAGCAATACTCCGAACTTCAGTGGCAAGCTGATCCACACAGCCAGACAACTGTGCAAACTCCATTGAGAGAAAAAAAAAATCTCCTCAGCACCCAGAGAAAAAGAGGGAAAAAATGCAACAGAAAAAAAAAAAAAAAAATTTTTCTGACAACTTCCTTTTTTCTTTTACTATTTTTCCTTTCTGTTGAGTACCATATAATTGTTAGGGTTCGAGTTCCCGCTGCTGCACAAGTGGAGTCTCGAACCCATCCCGCTGCGGTCTCCCATTCATCACCGGCCGCAGTGGAGCCTGCTCAGCAGAGACGTCGGTCCAGGCATCTTGCCCGCTCCTCTACTGTGCAGTGACTTGCTGCTGCCTTTCCTGGATCTGCTATTGTAGCCAGTGCTGGAGCAGCCGTCTTTGAGACAAAGTCCTGCGTTTTCCCATCTGAGCATGCCCAGAGTGAGATCTCTCATTGGAGATCAGGGGTCACATGTTCAGGTGCTGCAGCGGCTCCTATTGGTACGCCAGGAAGGTCATGTAGCTACGTGTGTTTGTAACAGCTTCTCATTGGTCCTTGTTCCTGGAAGGTCCTGTAGCTGTTGCTATAAAAGGGTAGCATGGCTGGGCCGCCATGCGCTAATATCAACCATTGTATGCTATGCGCCAGTGTTATCATGCGTATGTGTGGTTAGGGACCCGGCTGAAATAAGCCACTAGAATACCGACTTAATCGGTGAGGAGTTTGGTATGGTAGCTGGCCAGGGTCGGTGTCCTAGATGCCCTAGATTACCGGCGTAACCGGTGAGGATTTTGATTGCCGTATTCAGGGTCTGGCGTTCAGACGCCATAGATTGCGGGTGACTCCCGCGAGGACATTAGCACATGATCACGCGTTATGTACGCTTAGCACTTAACTGTGTACCTGAGAGCCTTAGAGGACACAGCACTTTTCCTCAGCGGCCCTGTGACGTAACAGGGTTTGCTTTCGACGCTAGACAGCGCCCTAGCGTTTTACTTTGCGGCTCACTGAAGCTAAGTGAGTTCGCACCTATCGCCATATAGCACTGTGGCATTTCCGTTAGCGGCTCTGGGTATTAACAGAGTTCGCACTTACTGCCACAACGCGCTACGGCGTTTATTTTAGCGACTCTGCGGGATAACAGAGTTCGCTACTTTCGCCATTTTACTAGCAGCAGGTTCTGCCTGCACGGTGGACCCCAGGCTGCGAACGCACCTCTCTACCTCATATATTTGGTGCGTTCCGCAGACCCTAACATAACGCATAGCTACATGACCTTCCTGGCGGACCAATAGGAGCCGCTGCAGCACCTGAACATGTGACCCCTGATCTCCAATGAGAGATCTCACTCTGGGCATGCTCAGATGGGAAAACGCAGGACTTTGTCTCAAAGACGGCTGCTCCAGCACTGGCTACAATAGCAGATCCAGGAAAGGCAGCGCAAGTCACTGCACAGTAGAGGAGCGAGCAAGACGCCTGGACTGACGTCTCTGCTGAGCAGGCTCCACTGCGGCCGGAGATGAATGGGAGACCGCAGCGGGACGGGTTCGAGACTCCCCTTGTGCAGCAGCGGGAACTCGAACCCTAACAATAATTTTCAGTTTGGCCGGTGATACTGTTATGATTTGGTAGCTGAGGAGAGCAGGCAAAAATGGCAATACACCAGAGAGGTTGGAATCTACTGGATTGCAGTATCCTGACTAACCACCACAACTAAAGGCAGCCGTGGAGCGTTCCTACGTTGGTCCTAGACGCCTCGTCACAGCATGAGAGGTTAACTACACCTAAAGATAGAAAGAGGAAAGCTATCTGCCCCGGAGCAGATCCCCAAAGAACAAAGGAAGCCCCCAAACATGTAATGGCGGTTAGACAAGAGGAAAAACAGACACAGACAGAAAATAGTATGAGCAAACGTTGGGGCCCAATCTGCCTCGACAGAAAAGGATAGGAAGGACACTTACTACAATCCAAAAAACCCTGAAAAATACCAACTCTGCTAATTGCAAAAACACCTGAGATCACACGACCTCTACCACCTAAATTAGTTCTCTGGTGTAACAAAACTAAGCCGCAGCCACTGAAAAAACTGGAAAAGGCAAATGAACAAACAACAGTGGCTCCAGAAGAACTGAGAGGAGCCCAAGCCCCCCGGGGGGAAACCAGGCTAACCTCACAGAAATGCAGAGAAATATGCAAATGGTAAGCACAAAAACAAATAACAGAAAATATCTTATCTGAGAGCAGGAGAAGAGGCAAGACTCAGCAAGCTTCCAAGTGAACCAGGAACCACAGTTGAGACAAGAACAATTGATCACCGGCAACCATGATGGGAGGGAACCTCCCTTATATAAGACAGTCTGTAACTCCTGATTGCCGATCTTCATTGAATGGTTCAGTACTGTTTGTAACCACCAGAGGGAGCTTCTGCTCAGAATTCATTTCTAACACATTCACAACACATATCGTTGTCAGGATCGCTGGTGTGTCGCTAGGTGTGACGGGGCCCTAAGCCAGAGAAACCAAAGAAAAACCTGCCCACAGGCCCCGAAGCACATGACGGATTTCTTCACCATAAGTATAATTTTAATCAGTACAAGAGGGCCAACCTGAGAGTGTCTGTAGTTTACTTTGCAAAATCCTGCTAACAGGTTCGCTTTAAGTCACTTTTGTGAATTTTCCCGGTCATGCTCGAATATACCCCTCTTGATAAGCTCTGCCCACTTATTCAAATGTTTTACAGTGGGTTTAATAACATAAAGAGTCACTTGAAGGTGAATCTGGATCTGGTGCTCAGAATGGTTACAATGTATCCTGGCGCCACATACAGCAAACAATCAGGGGGCGCTGCTTTTGGATTCTGTATCGCTCGAGCTTTGACAACTCTTCCTGTAGTGTTGGTGAATATGATTATAATGAATATACTTCTATGTGCTTGATACTGTGATACTGTTTTGGGGATGTCAATGTTTTCATCAGATGTTTTTTTTTTTTAAACTGCACAGTATGTAACGGGGGCTAGGACTGTAGTAGTCGTGGCTAACGTTGGCAGTTCTGGTACACTCTGGCCCTCCATAACATCAATGCAATGTCCCTTCTGTTGTGCACCTGGTGGTCCACTTACATGCAAGTCGTGGTCCACTTCACAGGGCCGGGAGTCCTTTTCCTTTAGCAACACACACTGACAGTCAGAGTCCAGGTTCATCTTCAACAAAACAATTTTACTCAGTTTGTCCAGTTTAGTCACAGAAACAGCACAAGATTATTTGCAGAGTATCACCATTCCATTCCCTGCACTGTCCCTTTCTTTTCCTGGAATATCCACCGGTTCCGAGGGTCCCGCAGCTTTTTGAGAGGACAGACTAACACGCCTCAGGAGTTCCCCGCCCGCTTCCCTCTCCAATGCTGAAGTTAATGAATGTCTCTTCCATTCTTTACCAGACCGTAGGCCTCGGACGTTAAGGGTAGTTCCCACGTAGTTAGCTGCTACCATTTTTCTGCTGCCAAGATATTCCTCTGCTAAATTCGACTAGCAGCTCCCAGGTCCCGGACTGCTGGGCTCCTTGACTTAAACGTTTCCAGACTCCACTGCTCTGTCTCTGCTCCTGGCCCTGACACGAGAACCACACCTTCTCTTTTCACACTCTTTCCTAACTCAGTGTCATGGGTGCATCGCCACGAAGATCGTCGCGATTGCACATTCTGACTTCTCACAGCTGAGCTGCTGTTTCTTTGTGTTTGGTAATGAGAGAGTTAATTTTACCTAGCTCTTTGCTAAGACTAGGTCCAGCCTCGCCCGGCTGCTTTTGATTATGTTCTAATTAGTTTCCTTTATATTCCTGCCAGTCTGGGTGTTAGAGGCCGGTGAAAGCATTCATGTAGTCTAGCAGACTGGAGCGGTTCTGAGAATACTTAAGCTAAGAGCTCCTTAGTTGTTTTTACTCTTATAGCTTATAGTTTATCTCTGAGACCTTAGGTGTTCCTACTGTGTGTGAGTGTTGTATGTAAGACTTTATTTACTTTATTTCTTGTCTTTCTTGTATGTCTTTCTGTTCATTAACCGTTACCTGTTCATTCCCTTTGGTGGTAATCAGGGTCCTTCTTAGGACTAGATTACAGTTGGCAGGGATTGATAGGAGACAGGGTTTACGCTGGTGGCTTGGACCTCTGTACCTTTAACAGTACCTCCAGGTAGAGGGATTAGTCAGGACCCCAGTTTAGGGTCAGCATAGACCCCGGTCACCCTCTAGCCGGAGACAGCGTATAACGGATTCAGTATTGACCCACTGGACATTCTGTCAGGTAATTCTATGTTATCATATATCTATGCGCATGTTATATAGTATGTTGCCCTTTTGATATAGATTACTGACATCACATATATATATCTGCTATACAGCGTGACATTTTCACCGGCCATACTAAAGATTCTCCCCAGCTGTCATGGATCCAGTAGCCCAGCTGGCCCGGCAGTTGCAGGGGTTGTCCATGGAGTTTGCAGACATTAAGTCCAAGGTTTTGTCCCCCCCGGAGCAAACCAGATCTGAACCTAAGGTTGCTCTCCCGGACAGGTTCACTGGTGGGCGGGACAAATTTTTTACCTTCCGGGAGGCATGTAAATTGTACTTTCGGCTGCGGCCTCGGTCATCTGGGAGTGAAGAGCAGAGGGTGGGAATTGTTATCTCGCTCTTACAAGGGGACCCTCAATCTTGGGCGTTCTCTATTCCTCCAGGCTCCCCAGATCTCCAGTCAGTGGATCGATTTTTTACTGCCCTGGGTCTGGTATATGATGATCCGGATCGAGTCTCCTTGCTGAAACAAAGTTACGTAAAATACGGCAAGGAAATCGTCCAGCGGAGGAATATTCTTCTGAGTTCCGTAGATGGGCAACAGATACTCAGTGGAATGACCCAGCTCTTAGGAGCCAGTTTTGTCAAGGGTTGTCTGACAAATTAAAAGATGTGTTGGCTCAGTATGATTCTCCTCCATCACTGGAGGCTGCTATGGCCCTCGCTATTCGCATTGATAGACGAATTCGGGGAAGACGCGAGGTAACTCCGCCTCCCGTGATGACTCCACCTACTACTAAAGTCCCTTATACTGAGGTTCCCCTGGTCTGTTCTGAGGAGCCCATGCAGTTGGGAGGGACATCATTTTGTAGGAGGGAATCGGCGGTGCACCGCAAGACTAGAAGGTGTTTCTTTTGCGGGAGAGAGGGACATTTTGTTGGGGGGTGTCCATCCCGGGCCTCTTTGAGCAAAGGAGTTAACCTGGGAGTGTGTATTTCGTCCCCAAATCCCTCTCAGTTTCTCGTGCCTGCGGAGGTGGTGATTGGTACTAGAACTGAGAGGATTTCTGTTTTTCTTGATAGTGGGTCCGGGGCTAATCTGGTGGACGCTCGGTTTGCCCAGGTGCATGGTATGCAACTGAGTGTATTGGCCAAACCAGTCCCTATAGTCTCTATTGATTCTAGACCTCTCGGTCAAGGTAGCTTGGTACAAGCTGTTCATAACATAGATCTTCGAGTAGGGGCAATACATAAAGAGCAATTGTCTTGTTATGTGTTGGAGGGTCTACCTACTCCTATTGTGTTGGGACTTCCTTGGTTGGCTAAACATAACCCAGTGATTGATTGGCAATCCAGAAAGATAAGCCAGTGGGTGAATTTTGCAGGAATAACTGCATGAGCACGGTCATCGGTGCGGTTGTGCCTAGGACTTTGCCTCCTTTTCTGGAGGACTTTGGGGAGATGTTCTCAGAGGAGGGGTGTAAAGAGTTACCTCCTCATCGCGCATATGACTGCTCAATAAAGTTGCTTCCTGATACCTTATCTCGTACTTTCCCAGGGGCCGGGAAGACGGATGATCCGGTTCCTATTCCTCAGGAGGGAGTTGTAGTGTCAGCTGTATGCTCTGAGCTTGAGGGGGAGGTATTGGGGGCTCAGGGGGACGCCCCTGTGGGACTTCCAGGGAGACTGATAGTTCCAGATCGCTTAAGACTGAAGGTTACGGGGAACCGTTACAAACGGATGGCTGATAGGAGGAGAGTTTCTGGTCTAGATCTGAAGGTGAACGATCTGGTTTGGTTGTCTACCAGGAATATAAAACTTAAAGTTTCCTCCTGGAGGTTGGGTCCCAGATTCATCGGGCCGTACAGGATCAGTTCCATAATTAATCCTGTGGCATTTCGTCTGGACCTCCCTCCTACGTTTAAAATTCATAATGTGTTTCACAAGTCATTACTTAAAAAGTATGTGGCACCAGTCATACCGTCACCTCTACCTCCTCCTTCAGTGGTAGTCAATGATAACGTGGAATTTCATGGGTCGAAAATCATTGACTCACGTCTCAGTCGCCGATCCCCTCAGTACTTAGTTCATTGGAGGGGGTATGGTCCTGAGGAGAGGACGTGGGTCCCTGCGTCTGATGCTAACGCAGATCGATTGGTTCGGACCTTTCACACAACTTACCCGGACAGACCTGGTCATGAGGGTCCGGAGGCCCCTCGTAGAAGGGGGGGTACTGTCATGGGTGCATCGCCACGAAGATCGTCGTGATTGCACATTCTGACTTCTCACAGCTGAGCTGCTGTTTCTTTGTGTTTGGTAATGAGAGAGTTAATTTTACCTAGCTCTTTGCTAAGACTAGGTCCAGCCTCGCCCGGCTGCTTTTGATTATGTTCTAATTAGTTTCCTTTATATTCCTGCCAGTCTGGGTGTTAGAGGCCGGTGAAAGCATTCATGTAGTCTAGCAGACTGGAGCGGTTCTGAGAATACTTAAGCTAAGAGCTCCTTAGTTGTTTTTACTCTTATAGCTTATAGTTTATCTCTGAGACCTTAGGTGTTCCTACTGTGTGTGAGTGTTGTATGTAAGACTTTATTTACTTTATTTCTTGTCTTTCTTGTATGTCTTTCTGTTCATTAACCGTTACCTGTTCATTCCCTTTGGTGGTAATCAGGGTCCTTCTTAGGACTAGATTACAGTTGGCAGGGATTGATAGGAGACAGGGTTTACGCTGGTGGCTTGGACCTCTGTACCTTTAACAGTACCTCCAGGTAGAGGGATTAGTCAGGACCCAGTTTAGGGTCAGCATAGACCCCGGTCACCCTCTAGCCGGAGACAGCGTATAACGGATTCAGTATTGACCCACTGGACATTCTGTCAGGTAATTCTATGTTATCATATATCTATGCGCATGTTATATAGTATGTTGCCCTTTTGATATAGATTACTGACATCACATATATATATCTGCTATACAGCGTGACACTCAGTACTCACTGATTTCAGGAAGCTCCCCAAAACTACTCCCTCTTAGCCCCTCTTAACTATCCTTATCCTTTTGGTCTTACTACTTCCCATTCTCTTCTATAGTGCTCCCCCCTACTGTCTCAGTCCTACACTTTCCCTATATCTTCAAAACATAAACATGGGTACATTGCAATACACAATATATACTTTACATGACATGAAATATACCAGGGACGTATGGAAGGAGTACAGAACTTTAAGCTAGCCTCCATACCCCTTACAAGTACACTACCGAATATTCTGATCTAGGAACAAGCTCTGAATCAGGTCAGACCTATTTTGTAATTGGTCATAAGTCAAAAGCTAATTTAATTATAAAACACCTTACATTTGTAAGGTCCCCTATGAAAGGAAAACAATCATAAGCCAGTCCTTAGCCTCAACAATTACATTGGGTACGGAAAGTATTCAGACCCCTTTAAATTTTTCACTCTTTGTTTCATTGCAGTCATTTGGTAAATTCAAAAAAGTTCATTTTTTTCTCATTAATGTACACTCTGCACCCCATCTTGACTGAAGAAAACAGAAATGTAGAAATTTTTGCAAATTTATTAAAAAAAGAAAAAACGAAATATCACATGGTCATAAGTATTCAGACCCTTTGCTCAGACACTCATATTTATGTCACATGCTGTCCATTTCCTTGTGATCCTCCTTGAGATGCTTCTATTCCTTCATTGGAGTCCAGCTGTGTTTATTTAAATTGATAGGACACACACCTGTCTATATAAGATCTCACAGCTTACAGTGCATGTCAGACCAAATGAGAATCATGAGGTCAAAGAAACTGGCCAAGGAGCTTAGAGACAGAATTGTGGCATGGCACACATCTGACCAAGGTTACAAAAGAATTTTGAAGCAGAGAGTGAAAAATTTAAAGGGGTCTGAATATTTTCCGAACCCACTGTATATCAGATAGGGATGAGGAAGCCATGCAAACCAGGATAGGGATGAGGAGGCCATGCATACCAGGATAGGGATGAGAAGGCCATGCATACCAGGATAAGAATGAGGAGGTCATGCATACCAGGATAGGCATGAGGGGGCCATGCATACCAAGGTAGAGTTGAGGATGCCATGCATACCAGGATAGGGATGAGGGGGCGTAGCATACCGGGATGGGGATGGGGGTCATGCATACCAGGATAGGGATGAGGAGGCTATGCATACCAGGATAGAAATGAGGGGGCCATGCATGCCAGGATGGGGATAGGCACCATGCATACCAGGATGAGGATGAGGAGGCCATGCATACCAGAATGGGGATGAGGGGACCATGTATATCAGGATGGGGATGAGGGGACATTTATACCATGATGAGGGGACCGTGTATACCAGGATGGGGATTAGGGGGCCATGTATACCAGGATGGGAATGAGGGGACCGTGTATACTAGAATGGGGTGCCATGTATACCATGAAGGGGGACCATGTATAGCTGGATGGGGGGCAGTGTATACCAGGAAGAGATGGGGCATGTATGCAAGGATGGGCTGCCATGTATACCTGGATGGGGAGCCATATATTCCAGCCAGGGTGGGGGCCATATTTACCAGGATGAGGGGTTCATATATACCAGGATGGGGATCATATATATACCAGGATAGGGAGGAGGAGGCCATGCCTACCTGGCTAGGGATGAGGGGGCCATGCAAACCAGGATAGGGATGAGGAGGCCATGCATACCAGGATAGGGAGGAGAAGGCCATGCATACCAGGATAGGAATGAGAAGGCCATGCATACCAGGATAGGGATGAGGGGGCCATACATTCCAGGATAGGGTTGAGGATGCCATGCATGCCAGGATGAGGGGCCATGTATATGAAGATGAGGTGGCCATGCATACCAGGATAGGGCTGAGGGGGCCATGCATACCAGGATTGGGGAGATATATATATATACCAGGATAGGGGCTATTAATACAGAATTGACCACATTTTTTGCATTTTTTTTCTATTTTTCTCCACTAAAACCTAGGTGCATCTTATAGTCTGTTGTGTTTTATAGTCCGAAAAATTATGTACCTTTAATCATTGTGGCCAAAGAGTTCTATTTTAACCTCATCGGTCCACATGACTTGTTTTCAAAATGCATCAGGCTTCTTTAGATATTTTTTTGCATACTTCTAAAGCTGAATTTTATGGTGAGGATACAGGAAAGGGTTTCTTTTGTTGACTCTTCCATGAATTCCATATTTGTGCAGGTGTATCTGAACAGTAGAACTCCAGAGTCTGCTAAATTTTTCTGAAGGTCTTTTGCAGTCAAGCAGGGGGTCTGATTTGCCTCTCTAGCTATCCTAAGAGCAGCTCTCACTGAAGTTTTCCTTGGTCTTCCAGACCTTATTTTAACCTCTACAGTTCCTGTTAACTACCATTTCTTGATTACATTTTGTACTGAAGAAGTGGCAACTTATAGCCTACTCCTGCTTTGTGGTCCTCCACCATTTTCATTTTAAAAGTGCTAGGCAGCTGCCTGGAAGAGCCCATGGCTTCAGTTTTTTGGCTCAAGATTAGAGGAGGCTGGGTTTGCTGGTAACAGTTTGCTGGTCAGGTTTTCGGTGTATATATATACAGTACAGACCAAAAGTTTGGACACACCTTCTCATTCAAAGATTTTTCTGTATTTTCATGACTATGAAAATTGTACATTCACGAATGCATCAAAACTATGAATTAACACATGTGCAATTATATACTTAACAAAAAAGTGTGAAACAGCTGAAAATATGTCTTATATTCTAGGTTCTTCAAGGTAGCCACCTTTTGCTTTGATTACCGCTTTGCACACTCTTAGCATTCTCTTGATGAGCTTCAAGAGGTAGTCACCGGAAATGGTCTTCCAACAGTCTTGAAGGAGTTCCCAGAGATGCTTAGCACTTATTGACCCTTTTGCCTTCACTCTGCGGTCCAGCTCACCCCAAACCATCTCGATTGGGTTCAGGTCTGGTGACTGTGGAGGCCAGGTCATCTGGCGTAGCACCCCATCACTCTCCTTCTTGGTCAAATAGCCCTTACACAGCCTGGAGATGTGTTTGGGGTCATTGTCCTGTTGAAAAATAAATGATGGTCCAACTAAATGCAAACCGGATGGAATTGCATGCCTCTGCAAGATGCTGTGGTAGCCATGCTGGCTCAGTATGCCTTCAATTTTGAATAAATTTCCAACAGTGTCACCAGCAAAGCACCCCCACACCATCACACCTCCTCTTCCATGCTTCACGGTGGGAACCAGGCATGTAGATTGTAGAGTCCATCCGTTCACCTTTTCTGCGTCGCACAAAGACACGGTGGTTGGAACCAAAGATCTCAAATTTGGACTCATCAGACAAAAGCACAGATTTCCACTGGTCTAATATTCATACCTTGTGCTCTTTAGCCCAAACAAGTCCCTTCTGCTTGTTGCCTGTCCTTAGCAGGCAGTGGTTTCCTAGCAGCTATATTACTTTGAAGGCCTGCTGCACAAAGTCTCCTCTTAACAGCTGTTGTAGAGATGTGTCTGCTGCTAGAACTCTGTGTGGCATTGACCTGGTCTCTAACCTGAGCTGCTGTTAACCTGCGATTTCTGAAGCTGTTGACTCGGATAAACTTATCCTCAGAAGCAGAGGTGACTCTTGGTCTTCCTTTTCTGGGGCGGTCCTCATGTGAGCCAGCTTCTTTGTAGCGCTTGATGATTTTTGCAACTGCACTTGAGGACACTTTCAAAGTTTTCCCAATTTTTCGGACTGACTGACCTTCATTTCTGAAAGTAATGATGCCCACTCGTTTTTCTTTACTTAGCTGCTTTTTTCTTGCCATAATACACATTCTAACAGTCTATTCAGTAGGACTATCAGCTGTGTATCCACCAGACTTCTGCACAACACAACTGATGGTCCCAATCCCATTTATAAGGCAAGTAATCACACTTATTAAACCTGACAGGGCACACCTGTGAAGTGAAAACCATTTCCAGTGACTACCTCTTGAAGCTCATCAAGAGAATGCCAAGAGTGTGCAAAGCAGTAATCAAAGCAAAAGGTGGCTACTTTGAAGAACCTAGAATATAAGACATATTTTCAGTTGTTTCACACTTTTTTGCTAAGTATATAATTCCACATGTGTTAATTCATAGTTTTGATGCCTTCAGTGTGAATGTACAATTTTCATAGTCATGAAAATACAGAAAAATCTTTGAATGAGATGGTGTGTCCAAACTTATGATCTGTACTGTATATATATACATATATATATATATATATATATATATATATATATGTATATATATACACAGCTCTGGCAAAAATGAGACCACTGGACAGTTTTACAAAAATCAGCTTCTCTACATGTCTGACAGACATTCCATTACACTGTCACTTGAATTCCAACCAGAGTACACCTCATTCTGCTTAATGTGGTTCTGATTAGGTGATCACCTGAAAAAATGTTTATTTAACAAAGAAAAGTATAAAAAGCTCTGCTGTGGTGTTCATAATCCTCTTGCAATAGGATAAGCTGGATGGCAAAACAAGTGCTAGTAATATCCCATAATTAATAGGAATGAAAAAATAACTTTTAACCATTCCAAAGGAGTTGAAAAGAAAAGTCTTGAGTGAGGAAAAGTAGGGCTCAATTGTGGCTTTACTAGCAGAGGGATACAGTGAATGTCATGTTGCCTCCATCCTTATAATTTCTAAGACGGCAGTCTATTACAACAAGGTTAAGCAGCAGACATTGGTGACAACAAAGCTACAGACCGGCAGAGGGCGAAAACGACTCTCCACTGACAAGGATGACCGTCATCTTATTCAAATGTCGCTCAGCAACCGCAGGATGACATCAAGAGACCTACCAAAGGAATGGCAAATGGCAGCTGGGGTGAAGTGCACGGCAAGAACAGTTCGTAACAGGCTCCTAGAGGCAAGGCTCAAGTCATGTAAAGAAAAGGAGAGCCAGACTGAAGTTTGCTGCACAAAGTCTCCTCTTAACAGCTGTTGTAGAGATGTGTCTGCTGCTAGAACTCTGTGTGGCATTGACTGGTCTCTAACCTGAGCTGCTGTTAAACCTGCGATTTCTGAAGCTGTTGACTCGGATAAACTTATCTCAAAGCAGAGGGGACTCTTGGTCTTCCTTTCTGGGCGGTCTCATGTGAGCCAGCTTCTTTGTAGCGCTTGATGATTTTTGCAACTGCACTTGAGGACACTTTCAAAGTTTTCCATTTTTCGGACTGACTGACCTTCATTTCTGAAAGTAATGATGCCCATCGTTTTTCTTTACTTAGCTGCTTTTTTCTTGCCATAATACACATTCTAACAGTCTATTCAGTAGGACTATCAGCTGTGTATCCACCAGACTTCTGCACAACACAACTGATGGTCCCAATCCATTTATAAGGCAAGTAATCACACTTATTAAACCTGACAGGGCACACCTGTGAAGTGAAAACCCTTCCAGTGACTACCTCTTGAAGCTCATCAAGAGAATGCCAAGAGTGTGCAAGCAGTAATCAAAGCAAAAGGTGGCTACTTTGAAGAACCTAGAATATAAGACATATTTTCAGTTGTTACACACTTTTTTGCATAAGTATATAATTCCACATGTGTTAATTCATAGTTTTGATGCCTTCAGTGTGAATGTACAATTTTCATAGTCATGAAAATACAGAAAAATCTTTGAATGAGATGGTGTGTCCAAACTTATGATTGTCTGATATATCATATTAATATATATATATATTTGTTATATATACACAGCTCTGGCAAAAATGAGACCACTGGACAGTTTTACAAAAATCAGCTTCTCTACATGTCTGACAGACATTCCATACACTGTCACTTGAATCCAACCAGAGTACACCTCATTCTGACTTAATGTGGTTCTGATTAGGTGATCACTGAAAAAATGTTTATTTAACAAAGAAAGTATAAAAAGCTCTGCTGTGGTGTTCATAATCTCTTGCAATAGGATAAGCTGGATGGCAAAACAAGTGTAGTAATATCCATAATTAATAGGAATGAAAAATAACTTTTAACCATTCTCAAAGGAGTTGAAAAGAAAAGTCTTGAGTGAGGAAAAGTAGGGCTCATTGTGGCTTTACTAGCAGAGGGATACAGTGAATGTCATGTTGCTCCATCCCTTTTAATTTCTTAGACGGCAGTCTATTACAACAAGGTTAAGCAGCAGACATTGGTGACAACAAGCTACAGACGGCAGAGGCGAAAACGACTCTCCATGACAAGGATGACCGTCATCTTATTCAAATGTCGCTCAGCAACGCAGGATGACATCAAGAGACCTACAAAGGAATGGCAAATGGCAGCTGGGTGAAGTGCACGCAAGAACAGTTCGTACAGGCTCCTAGAGGCAAGGCTCAAGTCATGTAAAGAAAAGGAGAGCCAGACTGAAGTTTGCCAAGACCATAAGGATTGGACCATAGAGGACTGGAGTAATGTAATCTTCTCTGATGAGTCTAATTTTCAGCTTTGTCCAACACCTGGTCGTCTAATGGTTAGACGCATACATACAAGCCACAGTGTCTTGCACCCACTGTGAAATTTGGTAGAGGATCGGTGATGATCTGGGGATGCTTCAGCAAGGCTGGAATTGGGCAGGTTAATCTTTCTTAAGGACGTATGAATCAAGCCACATACAAGGTTATCCTGAAAAAACAGTTGATTCCTTCTGCTCAGGCAATGTTCCCCAACTCTGAGGACTGGTTTTTCCAGCAGGTCAATGTGCCATGCCACACAGCTAGATCAATCAATGTGTGGCTGAAGGACGACCACATCAAATCCCTGTCATGGCCAGCCCAATCCCCAGACCTGAACACCATTGAAAACCTCTGGAATGTAATCAAGAGGAAGATGGATAGTCACAAGCCATTAAACAAAGAAGAACTGCTTAATTTTTTGTACCAGGAGTGGCATAAGGTCACCCAAAAGCAGTGTGAAAGACTGGTGGAAAGCATGCCAAGATGCATGAAAGCGGTGACTAAAAATCATGGTTATTCCACTAAATTTTGATTTCTGAACTCTTCCTGAGTTAAAACATTAGTATTGTTGTTTCTAAATGATTATGAACTTGTTTTCTTAGCATTATTTGAGGTATGCATGCACTGCATGGAGACATGTTGTCAGTAGTTTATAGAATAAAAGAGGAATTTACATTTTACTCAAAAATATACCTATAAAGAGAAAAATCAAGCTGAAAATTTTGCAGTGGTCTCTTAAATTTTGCCAGAGCTGTAAATATATATATATATATATATTATATATATATATATATATATATATATATATATAATATATATACAGGTCTGCCAAAATTTAAGAGAAAAATGTATAACTTTTTTTTTGGCCTGAAGTACAAAGGCAGTGTGTCATCTTTTAACTTTAGGCCTTTTAGAGATCATTTCCTGCTCACAATAACAGTAATTTTGCCCAGGGGTGCCCAAACGTTTACATGCCATTATAGGTCGCTTACCTTATGTGCAGGGCATTGCAGTAGCTTAGGTATCCATGGTTATGACCACTCATATAGTCACAGTTAGTTAGTTGTTAGTGGTCTTAACCATGGATACCTAAGCTACTACAATGCCCTGCACATTGGGTAAGCTACATAGCTTATAAGAAGAACTCTACTACATTGCAAATTGGGGGTACTTAATAATATTATTACACCTTCTACATGTTGGGATAGGATCTTGGAGATTGGATTACCTCTTAAACTGCAAATTATCTTATCTGCTAATAAGCTGGGCTGAGTCAAGGTACAAATTACTATTCTGTCTGCTAATTAGCTCTGCTGAATCAAGCTACAGGTTACTGCTTCATGTTCGCTAAAAAGCTCTGCTGAATCAAGTTACAAGTTACTAACTCATCTTTGCTAATAAACTCTGCTGAATCAAGCTGCAGGATGCTAATTCATCTTCATTAATGAGCTGTGCTGAATCGAGCTACAAGTTACTAACTCAACTTTACTAATAAGTTCTGCTGAGTCAAGCTATAAAGTTACTGACTGTTCTCTGCTAATAAGCTCTGCTGAATCAAGCTTCAAGTTACACATTAATTTCTGCTATCAAGGACACCTATTTAATTATTTGGGTCTTCATTTTAGTTGTGGTAAAAGCACAACTACCACTCTGCTGTTCCTGTGGTTAACTGTATCCCTGCTGCAAGACATCTGATTGCATATACATATCCTCCATTCCTGAGGTTAACCGTATCCCTGCTGCAAGACATCTGATTGCATAGACTTCTCTCCTGTTCCTGTATGTAATTGCTCTCCAGCTGCATCTACTTCTTCCAGCTTTGCTTACGCATCTGCAGTTCTGCATACACTGCCACCTAGTTTTCGCTGATCCATGTGCCATCCAGCAAGTCAAGCTCCACTACATCCTCGCCTCTGTTCCTTGTTTTCCATCCTGACCTACAGCATGGAAAATCCACCTCACCAGGTGAGCCCAGAACTGTATGGACCGTCTTACGGACGAAAAAGGTGCATGTAATAGCAGGTTACCCCTGCGCCAATCCACGATGCATTGTATCAGAGCCGATCATGTCTGGCAACTGAGTGGATCAAAATTTAGAACTGCCTTCTCTACCTGACATTAAGGGAAATGTGTAGTAGACTTTTATGATTTTTGTTCTACGGCATTCCCTCTTTTGTACAGTATGCGCACTTCTGTCTATATCGATCAAGGTTTACTTATATGATGTAATATGGTTATTATTATGCCTTTAGAGGACATTACTATTTGTTTTCACAGTTTAATTAAGGCATGTATATACACAGGTTAGTTGTGAAATATCATGCCTTTGCATCTGCAAGAAAATGGTCATTTGAAGCAGTTTATAGAACGGTACAGTGCGTAGCCGTAAGACATAATAGCAGCAAGCAATTAGAAAAATATTCCATTTATTCTGCTTTTAAACCCATTTTCCCCACCAAGTTAATCATCTCAAGTTGGCATTTTTTTTCCAAGACAGGAAAGATGATTATTATTTTTATTTTTTGTCATTAATTTTTTTGTGCCCATGAAGTCCAGCAGAACAATCCTAAGGATTCAAGGCAAACTCCTAATGAGTTCTCAACATGAAAAAAATTAAGTAAATGAAATATGCACAGCCTCACTTTACATTTCATTATTATTCAAGAGTAAAAATTATAGGAATTTGTCCCTAAAGATATATGTAAATAATGACATTGCAAACTGGTAAAATGCAAAATGGTTGCTATGTCTGGACTGGTACTAGAAACATTGTATAGTAAGTGTATGAGTAGACAAGACATTGCACCAGTATTGACGTAATCACTCTATGTGGAGCCTGACATAAAAGCATTTTTTTTTACACCATCACCTTTTTATCTTCTGTGGAGTGGGCTGAACTCTTATAACAAAATTCCCATGTGCTACAGACAGATTTTGTGGCAGAATTGACCCATTAGATAGCAACTGGCAAATAAAAAATAAAAGCTGGGAAAGATCATGTTGTGGATTTCCAGCTTGGTTGCTTAACCTTAGATCCGTGCTAATTTTGTAATGCACCTGTATGTTGTTTAGTTAAAATTATTATTATTATTTATTATTATAACACCATTTTATTCCACGGCGCTCTACATTCAAAAAGGGGTATATATAACAAAAAACAAGTACAATAATCTTGAACAAAACGAGTCACCGACTAGTACAGGAGGTGATGGGACCCTGCAAGGGATGGGCGAGGATACAGTAGGTGAGGGTTGAACTGGTCGTGCAGCGGTTTGGTGGAACGGGGGTTACTGCACGTTGTAGGCTTATCGTAAGAGATACGTCTTCATGTTCCTTTTGAAGGTTCCCATTTTAGGTGACAGTCTGATATGTTGGGGAAGAGAGTTCCAGAGTAGGGGGATGTACAAAAGAAATCTTGTATGCGATTGTGGAAAAAGAGATAAGAGGGAGGAGAGAAGGAGATCTTGTGAGTTAAAATGCATTCATGCTTTGTAGTGGTTCATTAAATTTGTGATGTGGATTCCATAATAAAAGTTAGCACCAAATCTGCTACCTGGGCACAAATAATGATGGCTCAGGCAAATGGCACAGAGCCTGTATGTCAATTCCCGGATACTGAATTGCTTCTTTAGTACAAAGCTGCACAGCCAAGGACTCGTTAGGTGTTGTCTGTACATAGAAATCCTCTTGCAAAAACAATCCTTCCATATACCTATGTACAAATTCATTTCTGACTGATCATGCCACAAATTTGAAGAAAATCCAACAGAAAAAACTGTATATCTCCCTATGAATTCACACGCATACACAGGTAAAGTCGTGGGCAAAAGTTTGAGACTGGCACAAATTTTGGTTTTCACAGTTTGCTAATTCAGTGTTCTTAGATCTTATAGTCGGATGATTCTAGAATTGCTGAAGTACAATTATTAATATTTCATGTTTTCACACTTTTACTATCAAATGCATCAAGTTTGTGTAAAGGCTCAATATTTGCAATGTTGAGCCTCAATTTTCAAGTCTTCTGCACTTCGCTCTGGCAGCCGGATATGAGCTTCTGGGCAAATCTTGGCTGGTGACCGGCTGTTCTTCTCTCATCAGTGTTTTGATTTTAACACAATTTCTGTGCTTTTGTTTGTCCATTCTCATTTTGAGGTTTAAACTCAGGGTAACAAAGAGATTGAGATCAGTTGCGTTTACCATTGACCCAAAATGTCAATGTTTTCTTCATCAACCCACTTAGTTATCACTTTTGCCTTATGGCATGGTCTCCATCATGCTGGATAAATCATTGTTCATCACCACATTGCTCCTGGATCATTGGGAGAAATTGCTCTTGGTGGAGGTTTAGATCCCTTTCTGTATTCATGTTCTTAAGCAAAAGTGTGAGTGAGCCCCTTTCAAGGATGAAAAGCCCCCACACATGAGTGGTTTGAGGAGGCTTTACTGTTGGCACCACACAGGACTCATGGGTAGCGCTCACCTTTTCTTCTCTGGACAATCATTCTTCCAGATGTCCCGAAAAGTCTGAGAGAGCTTCATAAGAGAAAATAACTTTACGCAAGTACTCAACAGTTTAATCCCTGTACTTTCTGCAAAGTTATTTTCTCTGATTAAGCCCCTTTCAGACAGTTTGGAAGATTTGAAAGAATGATTGTCCAGGAAAGAAAAGGTGAATGCTACACATGGTTAGAAAATTACCCAGATCCCAATCACATTGAGAACCTGTGGTCAATCGTCAAAAATTAGGTGAATAGACTAGAACACAGAAATGGTGATCTCCTCCAAGCAATGACTAGGTAAGAATGTGCTGCCATCAGTCAGGATTTGGCCCAGAAGCTGATATCTAGCCGCCAGCGGGAAGGGTAGAAGTCTAGAGAAATAAAGGTCAACTAAATATTGAATCTTTGCATAAACTTCATGTTTTTGTCAATAAAAGTTTATAAACTTATGAAATGTTTATAATCGTACTTCAGTAACCATAGAAACATCCAACTAAAAGATCCAAAAACACTGAAGCATCAAATTGTGAAAACCAAAATTTGTGTCATTCTCAAAACATTTGGCCAGGACTGTAAGGTAGGTGCCCTACCTACCTCTAGAGTATTGTTATTATCGTGTTTTATAAAACCGAACTGTATTATGTTGTTGTACAAGAACCTTAAGAGCCGTGGAAGAACCAAGAAGATACAGAGGAGATTTTTATAGAGACAGCTATCATGCAGTTTAACAAAACTGTTTTTTTAAGGAACTGAAATATGAATAATATTCTAATATATCTATATTGCCTAAATCAAATTCTCTTGTACTACAGAGCTCTTCCAGCACTGTGAGAACATAGGTACTATTAAAGAGATAGTATACTTAAAATAAAATTAAGTTCTATTATGTTCTTATGATAAATAAAATTTACTGACATAGGGCATGGTCTGGTAAAGGTCTCAGCCCCATATCCTAGCCGCTATACTTCTGGTTTGTGCTCAACAAAGGAGATTCTTGTGAAATACTGCAGAGAAGTGTTTGCTGTATTTCTGAGATGAGTGTTGTGAAAGAGACTTATTAAAGGGAGACAATATAGGTTATTTAAGGGCTTTCTTCCTACATGCAGTGTCACTTGCATTGGGCCTCTTTAGTGAGGAAGATTACTGAGTGGTGGCTAGCAAATGAGTGATGGCAACACCTTGAACTGTGTACTGCACTAAGTTTCAGGGTTAGACGTTCTCTTTGTGAGCAACTTGGGAATAAGACACCGTCCGCCTATACACTGCATGCACAGTTATTAGGCAAGTGAGTATTTTGACCACATCCTTATTTTTATGCAGATTTTCCAACTCTGCTCTGTATAAACTTGAATGCTGATTCTGAGATTGTTTTTTTGTGACATATTGTACTTCATGATAGTGGTAAAATTTCTTCTATATAACTTGCCTTTATTTGTGAAAAAAACGGAAATTTGGAGAAAATTTAGAAAATTTTGCAATTTTCAAACTTTTGATTGCTATGCCTTTAAATCAGAGAGGTATGTTACTCAAAAGAGTTAATAAATAACATTTCCCACATGTCTACTTTACATGTTTACAATATTTGAAACTAGTGGAGACACAGCATTGTGTCTTAATTAACCAGATGACTATTTTTTATCAAACCAGGAAGAATAGGCTGTTATCTATATGTTGATTTTTTAATTTATGTATTGGTCAAGAAAACGGACTTTTGTTTGTGTAAGCCTGTAATATTGACATTTCATATAACATATTGTGCTCTTATTCTTGATGACTAGTGATGTTTACTGATGTGCTGATTATGCATTGTGTAGGATAGTTTGGTGACTTTGAAAACAGAGGAGGGAAAAACTATGAAAATAGATAAAATAATCACGTAATGCTACTTGATCTCATCTCGATTCTTACCCTTTATGTCAATACTGAATGAGACACTTGTTAAGTATAAAAATAGGTTTCATGCCTCTGTATAGAGAGACAGAGAGAGAGAGACAACCAGAGATCCTGCTAAGGCATCCAGATATCCAGGGGACCCTACAGGACTGCTGCGAATACATCATGGCTCCATCATGAGGGACATGGATATATCATTCTCCAGGAAACAACCTAGGGTTACCTACCCCCCCAGTTGTAATAATATAGATCTGCTCCATTGACCATTGCTGAAGCTTGTTAATGGTTGTAGAAAGCCTGATTCAGACCCACCAGTTGCCTGGCTCCATGGAGTTGTTTGGAGAAGCCAGGTTGTGACCCTCGTGTCAACTGACCTTGTATCTAAATGGACTGTCATCTTCCTACGTTTGTCATTACCTCCTCTGTTTGTGTGCTATAGGTGGGGTAGTCGACACTGGGAGCTCTGAAGTAACGGCTGCTATTATCCTGGCGAGTCAGCAGAAGGGTGAGGCCTTGTACCTCAATGGACTGTCATCTTCCTAAAGCTTGTCATTACCTCCTCTCTGTGTGGGGTAGTCGACCATGGAAGTTGAAGCCAGGTTGTGATCCTCCAGTCAACTGGCCTTGTATCTGAATTGACTGTCATCTTCCTATGTTTGTTGTTACCTCCTCTATTCCGGCGAGTCAGCGGAAGGGTGAGACTCTGTAATGTACACCATCTTGGGGTATTTTGCTGGGACTGTTTTATGTGTTATCTGCCTGTTTTGTGGTTCAATAAAGTATATGTGATATGGAGAAATTAGAAATCAACATTGATCTTTTAATAATTATAACTTCCTGTGGAAACAAAGGTGATCAGCGGGCACCCAGGTCCGCTAGCTGAAACCGCATTGGTCCAGGGATCGTGCCACCGCACGCCCGCTCTCCTTTTACCGTGGGCATAATGCTACTCAGTCCACACAAGGTGAGGGTAAAACAGTGTGGCAATACTTTATTGAACAACAAAACAGGCAAATAACATTTAGAACAGTCACAGCAAAACACCCAAGTAAGTGCACATTACAGAGTCTCACCCTTCAGCTGTCTCACCGGGATAATAGTAGCTGTTACTTCAGATCTTCTAGGGCCGATTACCCCACTTGTGCCATGCACACAGAGAACAGGTAACAACAAACCTATGAAGATGACAGTCCATTTAGGTACAAGGCCAGTTGACTGGAGGGTCACAACCTGGCTTCATCTTCCAGGACCGACTACTCCACCTGTGGAACTCACAGAGAGAAGGTAACGATAAGCTTAGGAAGATGATAGTCCCCATTATAGGGGAAAAGGCCAGTTGACCCAAGGGTCACAACCTGGCTTCTCCGAACATCTCCATGGAGCCAGGCGACCGTCAGGGTCCCAATCCTGTTTTTTACAAACATATCCATGCTGCCAGGTGACCGGATGGTCCCAACCTGGTTTTTCACAAACATATTTATGGTTCAGCTATGGTTGTTGGAATAATGCATATTGATTTGTATGTATTGCAACAATTACTACTGTTCTGTTTGATATGTTGTGCATATTGTGAGGTTGTTAACAAAGTTTTGTAAAAAAAAAAACCCTCACTCAGACAGGATGCCTCCTCCTTCTCTTCCTGTGTTGTTGTAATGTTTTTTTTCATGCTGCTGCCATAGCAGATATCAGGCTGATCACATTTCATGCTGTGTTGTAAGCTGTCTATACTGGATGTGAATAAATCTACATTCTCTGTTGCTGACTCCGGATGTTACGCTGGTTAATCCGCTGCTAACAGGTTATGGGCCCAGAGTTCCCAGAGTGCCCAGAGTCCTAGAGTCCCAGAGATCCCCAGAACACAGAGAAAAGAGATGAAAGGAAGACAGCAAAGATGGCCACCAGCAGCAGCAACTCCATGAAGTTTACAGTACCAAGTCTCACTAACCAGAACTATCAATCCTGGAAATTCAAAGTGAAGATGCTGCTGATAAGGGAAGGTACGTGGAAATACACACAGAAGCCTAAACCTGACCCAGTACCACAGGAGTGGATAGAGATGGATCAGAAAGCACAGAGTACCATATCACTCAGCATAGATGTCAGATTGTTCATGTGTGTAAATGTGATACTGCAAGAGAAATGTGGGAGCAGCTGCAAAAGGTACATGAGAGGATTAATTTAAGCAATAAACTGTATCTTATGAGAAAACTGTACCAGTCTAAGCTACAGAAAGACCAGGATATGCAGGAGTATATCAGGAGTATTCTAGACCTTGTAGAGCGCTTGAGAGGCATTGGGGAAGATCTGAAGGACTTTCATGTAGCCGCATTACTGCTTAGTAGAGTTGAGCGATACTTTCCGATATCCTAAAGTATCGGAATCGGAATGGTATCGCCGATATCACTAAAATATCGGCGATACCCGATACCGATACCGGAAGTCCCATGTAAGTCTATGGGAACAAAATATCGCAACTAAAAAAACCCCATTCTTTCCTTGTAAACACTAAATATACACACATAGAATACATATATATATATATATACATGTCATTGTGACATATATATATACATATATGTATAGTTTATACACTTCTACATAGTAAAATATCCTCTGATTCAATTGCCGGGTAAAGCCGGCTTCAGTGAAAAGACAGAAGCACCCGACATGAAATGACACTTGGTGTACATAGGGTTAACCATGTCTTTTCATGTCGTTTGCTATCTGATTTGCACAAACAATTAAATCAGACTATGTGTGCAAAATTTCACACCTGTAGGGGTTAATTAAAGGTGTAAATTCGTTGTAAAAAAAACGGACTTTTTTGCTACGAATTTACACCTTTAATTAACCCCTACAGGTGTGAAATTTTGCACACATAGTCTGATTTAATTGTTTGTGCAAATTAGATAGCAAAGGACATGAAAAGACATGGTTAACCCTATGTACACCAAGTGTCATTTCATGTCGGGTGACCCGACATGAAATGACACTTGGTGTACATAGGGTTAACCATGTCTTTTCATGTCCTTTGCTATCTAATTTGCACAAACAATTAAATCAGACTATGTGTGCAAAATTTCACACCTGTAGGGGTTAATTAAAGGTGTAAATTCGTTGTAAAAAAAACGGACTTTTTTGCTACGAATTTACACCTTTAATTAACCCCTACAGGTGTGAAATTTTGCACACATAGTCTGATTTAATTGTTTGTGCAAATTAGATAGCAAAGGACATGAAAAGACATGGTTAACCCTATGTACACCAAGTGTCATTTCATGTCGGGTTCTGCATTTTCACAAAAGCCGGCAATTGAATTAGCGGCTATTATACTATGTAGAAGTGTATGAACTACAAATATAAATATATATATATATTGTGTCACAAATTCAATGACATGTATATATATATATGAGGTGTAAAATTGCTGAAAAAAAATGCGTGGGCTCCCGCCCTATTTTCGCAACCAGACAGACAAAGCCAGTGAGTGGGGGCAGATAATAATAGCCCAGAGAGGGACCATTATTTTTGCCCCCCCCCGGCTACTAACATCTGCCCCCAGACACCCCAGGAAAGACAAATCTATAATTAGATTCGCCCTTTCTGGCACTTTGCCCGTCTATTCCCATTGCCCTGTAGCGGTGGCGAATGGGTTAATATGGGGTTAAAGCCACCTTGCTATTGAAAGGTGACCTTAAGCCAGGTTAATAATTGAGAGCTGTCAATTAGACAACTATCAATTATTAATCCTATTGCATGAAATAAAAATAAAACACACACTTTAATTAAAAATCATTTTAATGAAATAAAGACACATGTTTTTGACCATCTTTTATTTTACTGCAAAAACCATTTCCTGTAATAAAAATAAAATAAAAAAGCAAAATTATTCTTACCTATCCCATGCACAGTCAGGTCCCACGGTGTAATCCTTCAGAAAGGGTTAATGTTTACTGCAGGGACCGCAGCTAATGCTGCAGCCTTACAGTAAACCCCAAATGAATGAGTTCCTCTCCTGCCTGACAGGAGAGTAAAGGCTGGGTGTCACATAACGATACACCAGCGATCCCGACAACGATATGCACTTGTCAGGATCGCTGGTGTATCGCTACATGATCGCTGCTGAGCTGCCAAACAGGCAGCTCAGGCAGCGATCTGGGACAGCGACACTGCGGGTAACATCGCTTAAGGGCCCGTCTCACATAGCGATATCGCTACCGAGATCGCTGCTGAGTCACTAGTTTTGTTACGCAGCAGCGAGCTCACCAGCGATATCGCTGTGTGTGACATTCAGCGACGATCAGCCCCCCTGCCGGGTATCGCTGATCGTCGCAGAAATGTCAGGACCTTTTTTTGATCGCTGGTTTCCCTCTGACAGGCACGCATCGCTGCGTGTGACAGGCGGGAGACCAGCGATCCGCTGGTAACCAAGGTACACAGCGGGTTTCCAGGCACCGCGCAGCGCTTGGAAACCCGCTGTGTACCTTGGATACCAGCTCCCTGCATCAGGGCGCTGGTATCCAAGGTACACAGCGGGTTTCTAGGCACAGCCCCGCGCCTGGAAACCCGCTGTGTACCTTGGTTACCAGCGGATCGCTGGTCTCCCGCCTGTCACACGCAGCGATGTGTGCCTGTCAGCGGGAAACCAGCGATCAAAAAAAGGTCCTGACATTTCAGCGACGATCAGCGATACCCGGCAGGGGGGCTGATCGTCGCTGAATGTCACACACAGCGATATCGCTGGTGAGCTCGCTGCTGCGTCACAAAACTAGTGACTCAGCAGCGATCTCGGTAGCGATATCGCTATGTGAGACGGGCCCTTAAGTGGAAAGCTTAATTGATTGCTTTCCACTTTCACTTCAGGTCAGCCAGGGACACAATCAGTGACGTCAGAGGGAACTGATTAACAAAAATAGGGGTTCCCTTCGAAAAAAAAATGGCGTGGGGTCCCCCCTATTTTTGTTAACCAGCCAGATGAAGCAGACCGCTGAGGCCTGGATTTTCAGGCTGTTAAGGAGCCAAGATCCATGGACCTTGCCAGCCTGATAATACTAGGCCACAGCAGTCTGCATATCTTGGCTGATTAACAAAAATAGGGGATCCCCTCGAAAAAAATTGGCGTGGGGTCCCCCCTATTTTTGTTAACCAGCCAGATGAAGCAGACCGCTGAGGCCTGGATTTTCAGGCTGTTAAGGAGCCAAGATCCATGGACCTTGCCAGCTTGATAATACCAGGCCACAGCAGTCTGCATATCTTGGCTGATTAACAAAAATAGGGGATCCCCTCGAAAAAAATTGGCGTGGGGTCCCCCCTATTTTTGTTAACCAGCCAGATGAAGCAGACCGCTGAGGCCTGGTTTTTCAGGCTGGTAAGGATCCAATATCCATGGACCTTGCCAGCCTGATAATACCAGGCCACAGCAGTCTGCTTAGCTTGGCTGGTTAACAAAAATAGGGGATCCCCTCGAAAAAAAAACGGCGTGGGGATCCCCCCTATTTTTGTTAACCAGCAAGTAAAATGCAGACTGCTGTGGCCTGGTATTAACCCCTTCACCCCCAAGGGTGGTTTGCACGTTAATGACCGGGACAATTTTTACAATTCTGACCACTGTCTCTTTATGAGGTTATAACTCCGGAACGCTTCAACGGATCTTCGCGATTCTGAGATTGTTTTCTCGTGACATATTGTACTTCATGTTAGTGGTAAAATTTCTTCCATATAACTTGCGTTTATTTTGAAAAAAACGCAAATATGGCGAAAATTTTGAAAATTTAGCAATTTTCAAACTTTGAATTTTTATTCCCTTAAAACAGAGAAATATGTCACACAAAATAGTTAAGAAATAACATTTCCCACATGTCTACTTTACATCAGCACAATTTTGGAATCAAAATTTTTTTTTGTTAGGAAGTTATAAGGGTTAAAAGTTGACCAGCGATTTCTCATTTTTACAACAAAATTTACAAAGCCATTTTTTTAGGGACCACCTCACATTTGAAGTCACTTTGAGGGGTCTATATGGCAGAAAATACCCAAAAGTGACACCATTCTAAAAACTGCACCCCTCAAGGTACTCAAAACCACATTCAAGAAGTTTATTAACCCTTCAGGTGCTTCACAGGAACTAAAGCAACGTGGAAGAAAAATGAATATTTAACTTTTTAGCCACAAAAATGATCTTTTACAAACTTTTTTTTTATTTTCACAAGGGTAAAAGGAGAAAATGGACAGATAAGGTTGTTATGCAATTTCTCCTGAGTACGCCAATACCCCATATGTGGGGGAAAACCACTGTTTGGGCACACGGCAGAGCTCGTAAGGGAAGGAGCACCGTTTGACTTTTTCAAACTAAAATTGGCTGGAGTTGAGATTGGACGCCATGTCGCGCTTGGAGAACCTCTGATGCGCCTAAACAGTGGAAACCCCCCACAAGTGACACCATTTTGGAAACTAGACCCCCTAAGGTACTTATCTAGATCTGTTGTGAGCACTTTGAACCCCCAAGTGTTTCACAAAAGTTTATAATGCCTGGGTGTGAAAAAAAAAAATAAAATTTTCCACAAAAATGATTTTTTAGTCCTAAATTTTTTAATTTTCCCAAGGAAATTGGACCCCAAAAGTTGTTGTCCAATTTGTCCTGAGTACGCTGATACCCCATATGTGGGGGTGGAAAACTGTTTGGGCGCACGGCAGGGCTTGGAAAGGAAGTAGTAACGTTTTGGAATGCAGACGTTGATGGGGTCATGTTCCGTTTGCAGTGCCCCAGATGAGCCTAAACAGTGGAAATCCCCCACAAGTGACCCCATTTTGGAAACTAGACCCCCTAAGGAACTTATCTAGATCTTTGGTGAGCACTTTGAACCCCCAAGTGCTTCACACAAGTTTATAATGCCCGGGCATGAAAATAAAAAATCCTATTTTTTTCCCACAAAAATTATCTTTTAGTCACTAATTTTTTATTTTCCCAAGGGTATCAGGAGAAATTGGACCACATAAGTTGTTGTCCAATTTGTCCTGAGTACGCTGATGCCCCATATGTGGGGGGGAACCACTGTTTGGGCGCACGGCAGAGCTCGGAAGGGAAGGAGCACCATTTGACTTTTTCCAACCAAAATTGGCTGGAATTGAGATTGGATGCCATGTTGCATTTGGAGAGCCCCTGATGTGCCTAAACAGTGGAAACCCCCACAAATGACCCCATTTGGGAAACTAGACCCCCTAAGGAACTTATCTAGATCTTTGGTGAGCAATTTGAACCCTCAAGTGCTTCACACAAGTTTATAACGTAGAGCCGTAAAATTTAAAAATCATATTTTTTCCACAAAAATGATCTTTTCACCCGAATTTTTATTTTTCCAAGGGTAACAAGACTCCAAAAGTTATTGTGCAATTTGTCCTGAGTACACTGATACCCCATATGTGGGGGTATACCACTGTTTGGGTGCATGGCAGAGTTTGGAAGGGAAGGAGCGCCGTCTCACTTTTTCAACGCAGAATTGGCTGGACGCCATGTCGTGTTTGGAGAGCTCCTGATCTGCCTAAACAGTGGAAACCCCCACAAATGACACCATTTTGGAAACTAGACCCCTCAAGGAACTTATCTAGATGTGTGGTGAGAACTTTGAACCCCCAGGTGTTTCACTAAAGTTTATAACGTACAGCCTTAAAATAAAAAATCCTTTTTTTTTTTTACAAAAATGATTTTTTCGCCCCCAATATTTTATTTTCACAAGGGTAACAGAAGAAATTGGAACCCAAAAGTTGTTGTCCAATTTGTCCTGAGTACGCTGATACCCAATATGTAGGAGAAAACTACTGTATGGGTGCACGTCAGGGCTCGGAAGGGAAGTAGTGACGTTTTGGATTGCAGACTTTGATGGAATGGTCTGGGGGCGTCATGTCGCATTTGGAGAGCCCCTGATACGCCTAAACAGTGGAAACCCCCCACAAGTGACCCCATTTTGGAAAATAGACCCCACAAGGAACTTATCTAGATGTGTGGTGAGCACTTTGAACCCCGAAGTGCTTCACAGAAGTTTATAACGCACAGCCGTAAAAATAAAAAATCCTTTTTTTTTTTACAAAAATGATTTTTTCGCCCCCAATATTTTATTTTCACAAGGGTAACAGGAGAAATTGGACCCCAAAAGTTGTTGTCCAATTTGTCCTGAGTACGCTGATACCCAATATGTGGGAGAAAACTACTGTATGGGCGCATGTCAGGGCTCGGAAAGGGAAGTAGTGACGTTTTGGATTGCAGACTTTGATGGAATGGTCTGGGGGCGTCATGTCGCATTTGGAGAGCCCCTGATGCGCCTAAACAGTGGAAACCCCCCACAAGTGACCCCATTTTGGAAAATAGACCCCACTAGGAACTTACCTAGATGTGTGGTGAGCACTTTGAACCCCGAAGTGCTTCACAGAAGTTTATAACGCACAGCCGTAAAAATAAAAAATCCTTTTTTTTTTTTACAAAAATGATTTTTTGCCCCCAATATTTTATTTTCACAAGGGTAACAGGAGAAATTGGACCCCAAAAGTTGTTGTCCAATTTGTCCTGAGTACGCTGATACCCAATATGTGGGAGAAAACTACTGTATGGGCGCATGTCAGGGCTCGGAAAGGGAAGTAGTGACGTTTTGGATTGCAGACTTTGATGGAATGGTCTGGGGGCGTCATGTCGCATTTGGAGAGCCCCTGATGCGCCTAAACAGTGGAAATCCCCAACAAGTGACCCCATTTTGGAAAATAGACCCCACAAGGAACTTATTTAGATGTGTGGTGAGCGCTATGAAGCCCCAAGTGCTTCACAGAAGTTTATAATGTACAGCCGTAAAAACAAAAAAATCTTATTTTTTTACAAAAATAATATTTTCGCCCCCAGTTTTTTATTTTCCCAAGGGTAACAGAAGAAATAGGACAAATTTCACAATAACTTTGGGGTCCAGAGTACGCTGATACCCCATATGTGGGGATAAACTACTGTTTGGACGCATGGCAGAGCTCAGAAGTGAAGGAACACCGTTTGACTTTTTCAAAGCAGAATTGGCTGGAATGGAGATCAGACGCCATGTCACATTTGGAGAGCCCCTGATGTGCCTAAACAGCGGAAACCCCCCAATTCTAACTCCAACCCTAACCCCAACACACCCCTAACCCTAGTCCCAACCCTAATCCCAACCCTAACCCTAATCCAAACTCTAACCCTAATCCTAACTTTAGCGCCAACCCTAACCCTAACTTTAGCCGAAACCCTAACCCTAACCCTAATGGGAAAATGGAAATAAATACATTTTTTTTATTTTATTATTTTTCCCTAACTAAGGGGGTGATAAAGGGGGGTTTGATTTACTATTTATAGCGGTTTTTATGATTGGCAGCTGTCACGCTAAAAGACGCTTTTTATTGCAAAAAGTAGTTTTTTGCATCGCCACATTTTGAGAGCTATAATTTTTGCATATTTTGGCCCACAGAGTCATGTGAGGTCTTAATTTTTGCGGGACGAGGTGACGCTTTTATTGGTACCATTTTGAGCACGTGACATTTTTTGATCGCTTTTTATTTCGATTTTTGGGAGGTTAGAATGAACAAAAATCAGCAATTCATGAATTTCTTTTGGGTGAGGCGTTTTTATTGTTCCGCGTGTGGTAAAATTGATAAAGCAGTTTTATTCTTCGGGTCAGTACGATTATGGCGATACCTCATTTATATCATTTTTTTATGTTTTCGCGCTTTTATAGAATAAAAACAATTTTATATAAAAAATAATTATTTTTGCATCGCTTTATTCTGCGAGCTATAACTTTTTTATTTTTTTGCTGATGATGCTGTGTGACGGCTCGTTTTTTGCGGGACAAGATGACGTTTTCAGCGGTACCATGTTTATTTATATCCGTCTTTTTGATCGCGTGTTATTCCACTTTTTGTTCAGCGGTATGATGATAAAGCACTGATTTTTTGCTTCGTTTTTATTTTTTATTTTTTAAGGGGTTCACAAAAGGGTTAACTAGTGGGACATTTTTATAGGGGGGTCGTTACGGACGCGGCGATACCATATATGTGTACTTTTATTGTTTTATTTTTTTTATTTACAATAAGTAATGAATTTATTGGGAATATTTTTTTTTTTTTTTTTTTGGATTTTTTTTTACACATGTTTATTTTTACTTTTTTTACTTTTTTACTTTGTCCCAGGGTGGGACATCACTGTATTTCATCAGATCGCTGGTGTGACAGTGTGCACAGCACTCTGTCACACCAGCGATCGCTCAGGCAGTGCAGCAGGCTTCTCAGTGCCTGCTCTCGGCAGGCACTGAGGAAGCCGCCTCCCTCCAGGACCCCAGCGCCATCTTGGATCCGGGTCCTGGGAGGGAGGAAGCCCTCAGAACAGCGCGATCACATCGCGCTGCTCTGAGGGTCTCAGGGGGGCGCGCAGGAGCCCCCACACTGCGCGATCCTCCCCTGTGCCCCCAGTACACCGCGATCATGTTTGATCGCGGTGTGCAAGGGGTTAATGTGCCGGGAGCGGTCCGTGACCGCTCCTGACACACAGTCACGGGTGTCAGCTGTGATAATCAGCTGACACCCGGCGGCGATTAGCTGCGCTCCCTCGGGGAGCGCAGCTAATCGCCTATGACGTACTATCCCGTCCATGGTCAGAATGGCACGGGTTTTATGGACGGGATAGTACGTCTAATGTCAGAGAGGGGTTAAAAGACTGTCAAGGCCCATGGATTTTGGCCCTCAACAGCCTGATAATACCAGGCTACAGCAGCCCCACATTTGGCGCATCAAAAGATGTGCCAATTGTGGCACTTTACCCGGCTCTTCCCACTTGCCCTGTAGCGGTGGCAAGCGGGGTAATAAGGGGTTAATGTCACCGTTGATTGCACGGTGACAATAAGCCCGGTTAATAATGGAGAGGTATCAATAAGACACCGATCCATTATTAATCCCAAAGTTATTAAATGTATAAAAAAAAGACAAAGCAAGAAAAAAGTATTTTAATGAAATAAAAGAGACAACACAGTTTTCATTAATTTTATTACTCTCTCATTCCTGCGACGCCATCGATCTCCTGTAAAAAAAGAAAAAAAACAAACCAACAGTATACCACCTGTCCGACGCAGTCCATAACGACAGTCCCACGACGATCCAACTCTGCTACATCGCAATGACAGGCAGAGCCTGTCATCGCGACGCAGCACAGCTGATTACCTGCTTCCCCGGCGGTGACGTCATCGGACTGACTGCTTTACGGCCGGGATTACCCAGCAGTCACTGCAGTTATCGCGAGAAACTGCATGTGACCGCCGGGGAAAGAAGATTGCGGCCATGAAGCAGTCCAGGACGTGACCGCCGGAGATCTTCTGCCAGGTAAGTGCCGCTGACTCCTGACAGACCCGACCGACGGACACTGACAGTGACAGTGACAATCCCGATTCCGGTATCCGATAAGACGAAAATATCGGTACTCGGAATCGGAATTCCGATACAGCCAATATCGGCCGATACCCGATATTTGCAGTATCGGAATGCTCAACCCTACTGCTTAGTGGTCTTCCAGAGAGCTATGACACGCTTGTGACCGCACTAGATGCGCGCCCAGATGATGAGCTTACTCTGGAGCATGTAAGAGGGAAGCTTATAGATGAATATAAACGGAAGGCAGAATGTATAAGCACCAAGACAGAGTCTGCTTTACAAACACAGAGTCTATATGATAACAGAAGCACCTAAAAGAAACACGTGAATGTTTTGTTTGCAAGAAATCAGGATATTTGAAAGCCGACTGCAGAGTTTGGAAAGCTAGAATGAATCAGCTGAAAAAGCAAAACAGTCAGCAAAGGGTTAAGAGTGCTGTGTCTGGAGAAAATGATTCTGTGAATACTGAAATTGCATTTACTGTCAGTGTAAATACATCAAAGCATGCATGGTGTATAGACTCTGGAGCAACTAGTCACATGACTAATAACAGACAAGAAAGGGGGGAGAAGCCAGCGCCGCACATGGTCAGCATGAAATACATTAAGTGCATCTGCACATATTAGTTTCTAACTGTTTTTTTGAAAATGAGACATTTGGCAAATAATTGATCAATTCTTTGAGCCACCCCGCCACGACAAGGCATTCTCATATGGAGCAGTCCTACTCTACGTTTTCTATTTTCGCTGTGCCATTACGGCCTCCTAAATATATTAAAAACAAGACTGCAAAAAAAGCAAAAATAAGACTGCAAACAAACTGCAAAAGTACCTGAAGCATTGCTGAATCACTCCCATGGTGCCATGGTGACTAATAACAGAGACTTCTTTTCTAAGCTTAATCAAAATAAGTCAGAGAAAGTGATTATGGCTAATGGTCAGTACATGAGTTCAGAAGGCATAGGAGATGGTTATATTGATTGTCAAATCTCACCAACACAAAGCAGGAAGATCCCCAGTAAAAGATGTGCTCTATGTGCCTAGTCTTGAGAATAATTTACTATCTGTGAAGAAACTCACAAAACAAGGAATTGAAGTTACATTTAAGCATGATAGCTGCATCATCTCAAAAGAGGGTCACACACTAGCAGAGGGAAAAATCACAGATGAACTTTATCAGCTGAAATGTAAAGAGTGTGTGTATACTGCTCAACAAGAAGAGCACAATAACTGTATTCATGTATGGCATAGGCGTCTGGCACACAGAGACCCAGAAGCAATAAGAAAGTTAGTTCAGAAGCAACTAGCTGATGATATCACAATTGATCTATGTAACCAGACAATGAAGTGTACTAGCTGCATCAAAGGGAAAATGTCTAGAAAAGCTTTTCCTAAAGGAAGTACTACAAGAACAGAACAGCCACTAGATTTAATACACACAGATGTCTGTGGTCCAATGAGCACTCAGACTCCTGGGAAGAAGAGATATTTTCTCACATTTATTGATGATCATTCCAGGTATACAGTTGTCCATCTGCTTCACAGCAAGACAGAAGTTCCAGAGAAAACTTGAAATATATCTAGCTGAGGTATATAATAAATTTGGAAGAATGACAAAGATTCTACGTGCAGATAATGGGACTGAATATACAAGCAATGAGACACAGAGCATTCTAAAGAAAAATGGAATCCTATTTCAGACCACTGTACCGTACAACCCTGAGCAAAATGGTGTTGCGGAAAGAAGGAACCGAACACTCTGTGAAAGTGCAAGAAGTATGTTATTTGATGCAAATCTGCCTACAACATATTGGGGTGAGGCAATCATGACAGCTTGCTATCTTCAGAACAGACTACCAGGTAAAGCTACAGAGAAAACTCCATTTGAGCAATGGAACAGCAGAAAGCCAAAACTGCGCCACATAAGAATATTCGGAAGTAAAGCATTTGTACATATTCCCAAAGAAAAGCGAACTAAGTGGGAATCTCACGCTAAAGAAGGTATCCTGTAGGCTACAGTGAAACCCAGAAAGGTTATAGGATTCTACACCCAGAAACAAACAAGGTCACAATAAGCAGAGATGTAGTGATTGATGAGAACTTTGTATCACCCAAGTTTTGTGACATCACGCCAGTAGTCCAGCTGAAGTCACAATTACAAGACAACAACAAGGAGGATGTAGAAGTCTGGCTGGATTCTTCAACCACTGAAGGAACAACAGAAAAATCAGAAGAATCTGAAATCAGAAGATCATCAAGATCAAACAAAGGTATACCAGCTAAACGTCTATCCTACATTGTCAAGACACTACCTGAGTCAGAGCCGCAGTCATAGTATGAAATGCAAGGACTACCTATCCATGAAAGAACAAAGTGGATTGATGCCGCTAATGAGGAAATCAAGTCGCTTCATCAACTCCAAACTTGGAAACTCACCAAGCTACCACAGGGCAAAAAGGCAATCAAGTGCAAGTGGGTCTTTAAAACCAAATATGACTCTGAAGGTAAAGTCCACAGATTTAAAGCAAGGTTGGTCGCAAAAGGATATTCTCAAAAGTATGGCGAAGATTACGATGCTACATTTGCTCCAGTCGCTAAACAGACTACGTTCAGAGCTTTGTTAGCTGTAGCTGCTGTACAAAAGATGTATGTCAGACATTTGGATATAAAAACTGCTTTCTTAAATGGTGACATTGAGGAGGACTTATACATGACTAAACCTGAAGGTTATGTAAAAAGAGGTGAAGAGAATCTTGTTTGCAAACTACAAAAATCTCTCTATGGTCTTAAGCAATCAGCAAGAGCATGGAACACCAAGATGAATAAAGTCTTGTTGGAAGAAGGATTTAAAAGAGGTCAAGCAGATCCATGCTTATACACAAAATATACAGATGGAAAGTGGATGTATATTCTCTTATATGTGGACGATGTGATTGTAGTTCATCAAGAAGATGCAGAAATTGGAAAAATGACTGAAATTCTGAATCAGCATTTTGAAACAAAAAGACCTTGGAAGTGTGACATATTATCTAGGAATCCAAATCCAGAGTGAGGAAGATGGGAGTTTTCTTCTAAACCAAAGTGCAAAAATTAATTCGATTCTGAATCAATTTGGAATGTCAGAGGCCAAAGGTATATCAACCCCAATGGAACCATCCTACCTGAAGCTGGAAGAAGAAGATGACCTGTTTCCTAACAATGAGAAATATCGTCAGGCAGTGGGGGCACTTCTGTACATATCAACTATGACTCAACCGGATATCACAACAACAGTTGGAATCCTTTGCAGATATGTGGAAAAACCGCGCCAAAGAGACTGGAATGCTGTTAAAAGACTTCTGCGATATTTGAAAGAAACGCAAGATGTAAATTTAAAACTATCTGCAGCGGGAGATCTAGAACTTACCAGCTATGTAGATGCGGATTGGGCTGGTGATTCGCGTGATTGTAAATCCACAAGCGGATACTTGTTTAAAGTTGGAGAAAGTTCAATCTCCTGGTCTAGTAGGAGACAAGTGTCTGTTGCCTTGTCATCCACAGAAGCGGAGTATGTGTCCCGCAGCCTATGCAAGCCAGGAGGTCGTTTGGCTAAGACAATTGATGGACGATCTTGGCAAACCGTCAACTCAGCCGAAGGTGATTTATGAGGACAACCAAGGATGCATTAAACTTGCATGCAGTGAAAAGATCAGTGCTAGAACCAAGCACATTGACGTCAGACACCATCATCTACGTGATTTGATAGATTGTGGCATAATTCAGTTTGTCTATTGTGAAACTGATAAGATGCTAGCTGACATTATGACAAAGCCATTGCCACGAGCCAGGTTCCAAGAATTGAGAATCACAATGGGAATACGAGGATAAGTAGTTGTTGAGTGGGGGTGTTGGAATAATGCATATTGATTTGTATGTATTGCAACAACTACTACTGTACTGTTTGATATGTTGTGCATATTGTTGTGAATGGACTTGAGTTGAGTTCTGAGCAGAGGCTCCCTCTGGTGGTTACAAGCGGTACTGGACTGTCCAGTGAAGATTGTGAGGATTGGGAATCAGGTGTTACTGACTGGTCTTATTTAAGGGAGTCGCCTTCCCATCAGGGTTGCCGGTGATCAATTGTTCTGGTCTCAATCCTTGATTCCTGTTTCCTTTGTAGCCTGCTGTTTCGTGTCTGCATCTCCTGCTTACAGATAAGACATTCTCTTCTTTTTGTTTTTGTGCTTGATTTTTGCATTTTGTCCTGCACTTCTGTGGGGGCCTTCAAGGTCCCCTCCGGTGGCTTTTGCCCTCTCAGTTTAGTTCAGCCACTGATGTTTTGTACATTTGCTTTTTCCAGTTTTTTCAGTGGCTGCTGTTTTGATTTTGTTACACCAGAGAACTAATTTAGGTGGTAGAGGTCGTGTGATCTCAGGTGTTTTTGAAATTAGTAGAGTTGGTGCTTTTCAGGGTTTTTTGGGATTGCAGTAAGTGCCCTTCCTATCCTTTTCTATTTAGATAGTTTGGGCCCCAACGTTTGCTCATACTATTTTCTGTCTGTGTCAGTATTTCTTCTTGTCTAACCGCCATTACATGTTTGGGGGCTTTCTATGTTCTTTGGGGATCTGCTCCGGGGCAGATAGCTTTCCTCTTTCTATCTTTAGGTATAGTTAGTTTCTCAGGCTGTGACGAGGCGTCTAGGACCAACGTAGGAACGCTCCACGGCTGCCTCTAGTTGTGGTGGTTAGTCAGGGTACTGCAATCTCATAGATTCCAACTGCTCTGGTGTATTGCCTTTTTACCTGCACTCCTCAGCTACCAAATTATAACAGTATCACCGGCCAAACTGAAATTTATTTGGTACTCACAGAAGGGAAAAATATTGTGAAAAAAAAAAAAAAAAAGGTTGTCAGAGTTGTCAGAGATATTTTTCTGTTTGTTGCATTTTTTTTTTCCCTCTGTATCTCTGGGTGCTGGGAGGATTTTTTTTTTTCTCTCTCTCTCTCAATGGAGTTTGCACAGTTGTCTGGCAGTGTGGATCAGCTTGCCACTGAGGTTCGGAGTATTGCTACCTATCTTGCTAGGTTGCCTGTTGTGGAACCTAGGATTCCCATGCCAGATTTATTTTTGGGGGATCGAGCCAAGTTTCTGAATTTCAAAAATAATTGTAAATTGTTTTTTGCCTTAAAATCTAAGTCCTCAGGGAACGCAGCACAGCAGGTTCAAATTGTCATCTCTCTCCAGCGCGGCGATCCTCAGGATTGGGCTTTTTCCCTGACACCTGGGGATCCTGTTTTGAGTGATGTTGATGCATTTTTTCAGGCCTTGGGGTTATTGTACGATGAGCCTAATGTCACTGATCAAGCTGAAAAAGCCTTGTTGGCATTAAATCAGGGGCTTGATGACGCTGAGTTATACTGTCAGAGATTCCGCAGGTGGGCAGTCCTGACCAAATGGAATGATGACGCTTTGGCAGCCCTTTTTTCGGAAGGGTCTGTCAGATAATGTAAAGGATGTTATGGTGGGATTCCCTGTCCCTCTGGTCTCAATGATTCTATGTCATTAGCGATTCAAATTGACAGACGTTTGCGTGAGCGGAGAAGTATGCGTGGAATAGTGTTGCCTTGTGAACCTGCTTCTGAACCCATGCAGTGTGATAGAGTGGTTTCTGGGGCACAGCGTCATGAGTTTCGAAAGCGCAATGGGTTATGTTTCTACTGTGGTGATGCCTCTCATGCTATTTCAGTCTGCCCTAAGCGGGGAAGACGTTTTGCACGCTCAGTTGTCTTGGGTAGTGTTCAGACTAAGTTTTTATTAACTGTTACTCTGATATGCTCTCTGTCCTCATTTTCTGCTCAGGCTTTCGTTGATTCAGGAGCAGCTATTAACCTGATGGATTTTGATTTTGCTAAACGTTGCGGGTTTCCCTTGATACCCCTACAGAAGTCTATTCCCCTACTGGGGATCGATTCTACCCCTTTGGCTGAGAATAAACCTCAGTTCTCTACTCAGGTGATAATGAGGGTTGAACCTGATCATCAGGAGAGCTGCAAATTCTTGGTTCTGTATAATCTGCATGACATTATCGTGCTGGGTTTCCCTTGGTTACAGTCTCATAATCCTGTTTTGGATTGGAAATCTGTGTCTGTAACCAGTTGGGGCTGCCAATGTGTTAATACCAACACTCCTGTTTTTTCTGCCTCCCCCAGGCTCAGGATGTTCCTGACTTTTTGATTGATTTTTCTGATGTGTTTAGCGAAAGTAAATCTGCATCTTTGCCTCCCCATAGGAGCTATGACTGCGCTATTGAATTAGTGCCTGGTAGTAAATTCCCTAAAGGTCGCCTTTTTAACTTGTCTGTACCTGAACATGACGCTATGCGGTCTTATATCAAGGAGTCATTGGAGAAGGGTCATATCAGACCATCCTCTTCACCCTTAGGTGCCGGTTTTTTCTTTGTGGCCAAAAAGGATGGTTCATTAAGGCCGTGTATTGATTATCGTCTTTTGAACAATATTACTGTGAAATATCAATATCCGTTACCCTTGATTTCTGACCTGTTTTCCAGGGTGAAAAACGCTACTTGGTTTACCAAGCTTGACCTCAGGGGGGCATATAACCTTATACGCATTAAGCACGGGGATGAATGGAAGACGGCATTTAACACCCCTGAAGGGCATTTTGAGTACCTTGTGATGCCCTTTGGGCTCACTAATGCTCCTTCTGTCTTCCAGTCCTTCATGAATGACATTTTCAGGGATTTTGTGGATAAATTTCTGATTGTTTATTTGGATGATATCTTGATTTTTTCTAATGACTGGGACTCTCATGTGAAACATGTTCGAACTGTATTCCAGATTTTGAGAGAGAATGCTCTGTATGTGAAGGGATCAAAGTGTCTTTTTGGCGTACAGAGGATCTTATTTTTGGGATTCATTTTGTCCCCATCTGTTATTGAAATGGACCCGGTCAAGGTTCAGGCCATCTGTGATTGGGTCCAACCTACTTCATTAAAGGCTCTTCAAAGATTTTTGGGTTTTGCCAATTTTTATCGTAAATTTATTGGTAATTTCTCGGTTATTGTTAAACCATTAACTTATTTGACCAAAAAGGGTTCTGATGTGGTGAATTGGCCTCCTGA
The DNA here is from genome assembly GCA_033576555.1 of Oophaga sylvatica. Classification (NCBI taxonomy): domain Eukaryota; kingdom Metazoa; phylum Chordata; class Amphibia; order Anura; family Dendrobatidae; genus Oophaga; species Oophaga sylvatica. The sequence continues at coordinate 426,411,801 of JARQOD010000006.1, read as the reverse complement.
GGCAGTCTCTGCATTTCAGGAACTTAAGCAGAGATTCACTTCTGCTCCTGTTCTACGGCAGCCTGATGTTTCTCTGCCATTTCAGGTGGAGGTTGATGCCTCTGAAATTGGGGCAGGTGCCGTTTTGTCCCAGAGATCCAGAGACCTCTAAAAGTAACCCTTGTGCCTTTTTCTCTCGAAAATTTTCTCCTACTGAACGTAATTTGACGTGGGTAATCGGGAGTTATTGGCCATGAAGTGGGCTTTTGAAGAGTGGAGACATTGGCTGGAGGGAGCCAAACATCAGGTGGTGGTCCTTACTGACCATAAGAATCTGGTTTATCTGGAATCTGCCAAGCGACTTAATCCTAGACAGGCCAGGTGGGCCTTGTTTTTCACACGTTTTAATTTTGTGGTTTCTTTTCTTCCTGGCACTAAGAATTTTAAGGTGGATGCCCTCTCGAGGAGTTTCCTTGCGGACTCTCCTGAGGTATCTGATCCTTCTGTTATTTTGAAAGGTGTAGTTCTTTCCGCCATCTCGCCCAATTTGAGACTGGCTCTGGAGGGGTGTCAGGAGGATAGGCCCGAGCGCTGCCCTGTTGGGAAATTGTTTGTCCCGGACCAGTGGAAAAAGAGTGTGATGTCTGAGATTCATTGTTCCGCGTTGGCCGGTCATCCCAGAATTTTTGGTACCAGAGACTTGGTGAGTCGGTCCTTTTGGTGGCCTACCTTGTCTCGTGATGTCAGGGAATTTGTGCAGTCCTGCGGGACTTGCTCTCGCTCCAAGCCTTGCTCTTGCTCTAGTGGTTTGTTGATGCCATTGCCTGTGCCCAAGAGACCATGGACCCATATCTCTATGGATTTCATTTCCGACCTCCCTGTTTCTCAGAGAATGACCGTCATCTGGGTGATTTGTGATAGGTTTTCCAAGATGATACATCTTGTACCATTACCTAAGTTGCCTTCCTCCTCTGAATTGGTGCCTTTGTTCCTTCAGCACGTGGTTCGTTTACACGTCATTCCTGAGAACATTGTGTCTGACAGAGGAGTCCAGTTTGTTTCCAGATTTTGGAGGACCTTTTGTTCTAAGCTTGGTGTTCAGTTGTCTTTCTCCTCGGCGTTTCATCCTCAGACCAATGGTCAAACTGAGAGAACAAACCAGACATTGGAGACTTATCTAAGATGCTTTGTGTCTGCTGATCAGGATGACTGGGTCTCTTTTTTGCCTTTGGCTGAGTTTGCTCTTAATAATAGGGCTAGCTCTGCCACTTTGATGTCTCCATTTTTCTGTAATTCTGGGTTTCACCCTCGATTTTCTTCAGGACAGACGGAGGCTTCTGCCTGTCCAGGTGTTGACTCTGTTGTTGAGCGTATGCAGCAGATTTGGGACCAGGTAGTGGAGAGGTTGTCCCTCTCTCAGGAGAGGGCCCAGCGGTTTGCTAACCGGCATAGGACTGATGGTCCTCGGTTTAAAGTGGGGGACTTGGTCTGGTTGTCCTCAAAAAATATTCCTATGAGAGTGGCATCTCCTAAATTTAAGCCTAGGTTCATTGGACCTTATAAGATCATGGAGATTCTTAATCCTGTTTCTTTTCGTTTGCTTCTTCCAGGGACATTTAAGATCCATAACGTGTTCCACAAGTCCTTGTTGAAGAGGTTTGTTGAGCCAGTGGTTCCTACTGCTTTGCCTCCTGACCCTGTTCTGGTTGAGGGCAATATGGAGTTTGTGGTTGAGAAAATATTGAATTCTCGTTTTTCTAGACGGAAACTCCAGTATTTGGTTAAGTGGAGAGGTTATGGTCAGGAAGACAATTCTTGGGTGTTTGCTTCGGACATCCATGCTAGGAGACTCATCCGTGCGTATCATAGAACTCATCCTGACCGACCTGGTTGCTCAAATGAGGGTTCGGTGACCCCTCCTCAAAGGGGGGGTACTGTTGTGAATGGACTTGAGTTGAGTTCTGAGCAGAGGCTCCCTCTGGTGGTTACAAGCGGTACTGGACTGTCCAGTGAAGATTGTGAGGATTGGGAATCAGGTGTTACTGACTGGTCTTATTTAAGGGAGTCGCCTTCCCATCAGGGTTGCCGGTGATCAATTGTTCTGGTCTCAATCCTTGATTCCTGTTTCCTTTGTAGCCTTCTGTTTCGTGTCTGCATCTCCTGCTTACAGATAAGACATTCTCTTCTTTTTGTTTTTGTGCTTGATTTTTGCATTTTGTCCTGCACTTCTGTGGGGGCCTTCAAGGTCCCCTCCGGGGGCTTTTGCCCTCTCAGTTTAGTTCAGCCACTGATGTTTTGTACATTTGCTTTTTCCAGTTTTTTCAGTGGCTGCTGTTTTGATTTTGTTACACCAGAGAACTAATTTAGGTGGTAGAGGTCGTGTGATCTCAGGTGTTTTTGAAATTAGTAGAGTTGGTGCTTTTCAGGGTTTTTTGGGATTGCAGTAAGTGCCCTTCCTATCCTTTTCTATTTAGATAGTTTGGGCCCCAACGTTTGCTCATACTATTTTCTGTCTGTGTCAGTATTTCTTCTTGTCTAACCGCCATTACATGTTTGGGGGCTTTCTATGTTCTTTGGGGATCTGCTCCGGGGCAGATAGCTTTCCTCTTTCTATCTTTAGGTATAGTTAGTTTCTCAGGCTGTGACGAGGCGTCTAGGACCAACGTAGGAACGCTCCACGGCTGCCTCTAGTTGTGGTGGTTAGTCAGGGTACTGCAATCTCATAGATTCCAACTGCTCTGGTGTATTGCCTTTTTACCTGCACTCCTCAGCTACCAAATCATAACAGCATATTGTGAGGTTGTTAACAAAGTTTTGTAAAAAAAAAAACCCTCACTCACAGACAGGATGCCTCCTCCTTCTCTTCCTGTGTTGTTGTAATGTTTTTTTCATGCTGCAGCCATAGCAGATATCAGGCTGATCACATTTCATGCTGTGTTGTAAGCTGTCTATACTAGATGTGAATAAATCTACATTCTCTGTTGCTGACTCCGGATGTTACGCTGGTTAATCCGCTGCTAACAATGGTCAATGGACCAGAATTCTTCTAGCCAGGGTCGTGGTCCCCCAAGCTAGCATGTAGAATTATAAATCTGTGTCCCTCTTGATGGTGCCATAATGTCTTGGCTGCAGTCCTGTGGAGTCTCTGGCTGTTTGGATGTCTTGGCTGAATCTCTGACTGTCTCAGACTCTCCATGCAGAGCCATATGACCTATTTTTATGTTTAACAAGTGTCCTTCATTCAGTATTTACAGGTAATGCTGATAAGACTATTTTGCATTGTTTGCATAGATTTTCCATCTCTGTTTTGAATTCCAACAAACTGGCTGGCATGGACAATGTATAATTAGCATATCAGCAAACATCACTAGACATCAAGGATAAGAGCACAATATGTTACATCAAATGTCAACTTACAAGTCAATATTACAGGCTTACACAAGCAGAAGGCTGTTTTCTTGACCAACCAGAAAGAAACACATAAATTCAAAAGTCAACATAGAGATAACAGTCTATTCTTTCTGGCTTGCTGAAAATAGACGTCTGGTTAATTAAGATACAATGCTGTGTCTCCACAGCATTGTTTGACTTTTTTAACTCAAAATTGGCTGAAATTTAGAGCGGACACCATGTCGCATTTGAAGAGCCCCTGATGTGCCTAAACAGTGGAAACCCCCACAAGTGACCCCATTATAGAAACTAGACCCATCAAGGAACTTACTTAGATGTGTGGTGAGCACCTTGAACCCCAAGGTGCTTCACAGAAGTTTATAACGTAGAGCCGTAATTATAAAAATTCTAAAAATAAATCTTTTTTCCATCACAAAATAATCTTTTATCTGCAATTTTTTTTATTTTCACAAAGGTAACTAGAGAAAATGGACCCAAAATCTGTGGTTCAATTTATCATGAGTATTGTTATACCCCAAATATGGAGGAAAACTACTTTTAGTGCGCATAGCAGGGCTCAGAAAAGGAGTGACGTTTTGGAATGTAGACTTTGATGGAATGGTCTGCAGGTATCGTGTTGCATTTGAAGATCCCCTAATGTGCCTAACCAGTGGAAATCCCCTACAAGTGACCCCATTTTGGAAACTAGACCCCCCAAGGAATTTATCTAGATATGTGATGAGCACCTTAAACCCACAGGTGCTTCACAGAAAATTGAGTCTTGAAAATAAAAAAAAAAACAATTTTTTCCACAAAAATGTTATTTTAGCCTCATTTTTTTTATTTTCACAAGGGTAACAGGAGATGGACTTTAAAATCTGCTATGCAATTTCTGCTGAGTACGCTGATACCAAATATGTGGAGGAAAACTACTGTTTGGGCACACAGCAGAGCTCGGAAGGGAAGGAGTGACATTTTCATTGAATCATAGAATTTTAGAGTTGGAAGGGATCTTAAGAGTCACCGTGTTCAACTCCCTGCTCAATGCAGCACAGGATTCATTAAACAATATCAGATAGATGTCTGCCCAGTCACTGTTTGAAGACTTCCATTACAGGAGAACTCACCACCTCTCGTGGCAGCTTGTTCCACTGATTGATCATCCTTACTGTCAAAAAGTGTTTTCTATTATCTAATCTGTATCTTCTCCCTTTCAGTTTCATTCCATTGTTTCTCGTGTTTCCATGTACAAATGAGAATAAGGATGATCCTCGCCACACTATGACATCCCTTAAGATATTTGTAGACAGCTATTAAGTCTCCTCTTAGCCTTCTTTTTTGCAAGCTAAACATTTCCAGATCCTTTAATTGTTCCTCGTAGGACATACTTTGCAGTCCGTTCACCATCCTGGTAGCTCTTCTCTGAACTTGCTCCAGTTTTCAATGTCATTTTTAAAATGTGGTGGCCCAGAACTGGACACAGTATTCCAGATGAGGCCTGACCAAGGAGTAGAGAGGGATAATTACTTCACATGATCAAGACTGTATGCTTCTCTTAATACATCCTAGAACTGTGTTTGCTTTTTTGCTGCTGCATCATACTGCTGACTAATGTGCAGTCTGTCTTTTGGAATGCAGACTTTGATGGAATGGTCTTGTAAAGCCCCTGATGTACCTAGACAGTAGAGACCCCCCCCCAGGTGACCATATATTGGAATTGATCTAGTGTTTTCCTGGTATGTGAATTTTAAAATGTGGTGGAATACGTAAATTGTGTAGCGTGCATCAAGTGGGCATATGTGAGTTGTGTAGTGTACGGCAGCTTGGCATACATGAGTTGTGTAACTCAGAAATGAATTTAGGAGTCAATGGATGTATGGTACAGTTTGAAGCATTCTTTTGTATACAGGCCAGGTTTGTCAGGGCAGGTGTCGTATTGCCAAATGGTATCCTTTCTTATCCCCTTCTGTAACACACTCGGCACTTTTTTGCGACCTTCATTTCTTTGAGATTTGATGGACCTTTATGGCGAAATGTTGGCCTGGTAGGATACAAGCTCCTTCGTTTCCAGAAGTACAGGATCCTGCTCCTTCCTGATTTCCAAATATTAGGGCCTTAATCACTGCCTCCTGAAACTGAAGGTGTGTACCGGTCTTGTCTGCACATCGTGATAGCATGAAAGCGTTGTACATTGCCATCTATACGATGCTCACAGCTAGCTTCTTGTACCACACCTTGGCTTTTCTAATGGCACTGTACGACTGGAGGACTTGATCAGAGAGATAAACTCCCCCCATGTTCTTGTTGTACCCCAGTACACAGTGTGACTTGTAGACCTGTGTAGAGGTACCTTGTACAAAGCTGGGGGTGCTGCCATTACCATGTATGGTGGTCAAGAAAAGAACATCTTTCTTGTACTTGACAACTAGCAAGTTGCTGTTACATTGCGCTTTGTTCTCACCCTTTCTGAGCAGTTCCCAAATTACTCTCTTAGGGAGACCTTTCTGATTTTTGAGGATAGTACCGCAGGCTGCAGTAGCTCATGCAGAGAGTGACTTGAAGAGTGTGGTGGTGGTATAAAAGTTATGTACGTAGAGGTGATAAACTTGATCTAGCAGTGGATGCACAAAATCTCACACAATTTTCCCACTCACTCCCAGGACAGGGGGCATTCAGGGGTTGAATCCTTGTGTCATTCTCTTCATAAATTCTAAACCTAAAGGGACTCTCACAGCTTGTAGAGTTTAATTCTGTTCCTGGCCCTCTACTGGGCAGGTATTGTCGGAATTTGAGCCTCCGCATAAAATGTATTTAGTACTCATCCTCGCAGATGTCCCTTTGAGGAACCTACACCTCAGTAAACTTGTTGCTGCAGTGCTCAGCGACCGTCAAGACTTTGAAAAGGCAGTCAAAGCTGGTGTCTGTTATGTTTTGGTAGCTGAGGAGAGCAGGCAAAAGCGTCAATACACCAGAGAGGTTGGAATCAATTGGATTGCAGTACCCTGACTAACCACCACAACTAAAGGCAGCAATGGAGCGTTCCTATGTTAGTCCTAGACGCCTCTTCACAGCCTGAGAGATTAACTACACCTAAAGATAGAAAGAGGAAAGCTATCTGCCCCACAGCAGATCCCCAAAGAACATAGGAAGCCCCCAAACATGTAATGGCGGTTAGACAAGAGGAAATACAGACACAGACAGAAAATAATATGAGCAAACGCTGGGGCCCAATCTGCCTAGACAGAAAAGGATAGAAAGGATACTCACTGCAATCCAAAAAAAACCCTAAAAAATGCCAACGCTACTGATTGCAAAAACACCTGAGATCACACGACCTCTACCACCTAAATCAGTTCTCTGGTGTAACAAAACTAAGCCGCAGCCACTGAAAAAACTGGAAAAGGCAAATGACAAATAACACTGACTCCAGCGGAACTGAGAGGAGCCCAAGCCCCCCGGGGGGGAACCTGGCTAACCTCACAGAAGTGCAGAGAAATATGCAAATGGTAAGCACAAAAACAAAAACAGAAAATATCTTATCTGAAAGCAGGAGAAGAGGCAAGACTCAGCAAGCTTCCAAGTGAACCAGGAACCACAGTTGAGACAAGAACAATTGATCACCGGCAACCATGATGGGAGGGAACCTCCCTTATATCAAGCCAGTCTGTGACTCCTGATTGCCAATCCTCATTGAATGGTTCAGTACTGTTTGTAACCACCAGAGGGAGCTTCTGCTCAGAATTCATTTCCAAAACATTCACAACAGTACCCCCCCTTGAGGAGGGGTCACCGAACCCTCATTTGTGCAACCAGGTCAGTCAGGATGAGCTCGGTGATACGCACGGACCAGTCTCCTAGCATGGATGCCCGAAGCAAACGCCCAAGAATTGTCCTCCTGACCATAACCTCTCCACTTAACCAAATACTGGAGTTTCCGTCTAGAAAAACGAGAATCCAATATTTTCTCAACCACATACTCCAGATTGCCATCAACCAAAACAGGGTCAGGAGGCACAGCCATAGGAACCACTGGCTCGACAAACCTCTTCAATAAGGACTTGTGGAACACGTTATGGATCTTAAATGTCCCTGGAAGAAGTAAACGAAAGGAAACAGGATTAAGAATCTCCATGATCTTATAAGGTCCAATGAACCTAGGCTTAAACTTAGGAGATGCAACTCTCATAGGGATATTTCTTGAGGACAACCAGACCAAGTCCCCCACTTTAAACCGAGGACCATCAGTCCTATGCCGGTTGACACACCGCTGGGCCTTCTCCTGAGAGAGTGACAACCTCTCCACTACCTGGTCCCAAATCTGCTGCATACGCTCCACAACAGAGTCAACACCCGGACAGACAGAAGCCTCCGTCTGTCCCGAAGAAAATCGAGGGTGAAACCCAAAATTGCAGAAAAATGGAGACATCAAAGTGGCAGAGCTAGCTCTATTATTAAGAGCAAACTCAGCCAAAGGCAAAAAAGAGACCCAGTCATCTTGATCAGCAGACACAAAGCATCTCAGATAAGTCTCCAATGTCTGGTTTGTTCTCTCAGTTTGTCCATTGGTCTGAGGATGAAAAGCAGAGGAGAAAGACAATTGAACACCAAGTTTAGAACAAAAAGTCCTCCAAAATCTGGAAACAAACTGGACTCCTCTGTCAGACACAATGTTCTCAGGAATGCCGTGTAACCGAACCACGTGCTGAAGGAACAAAGGCACCAATTCAGAGGAGGAAGGCAACTTAGGTAATGGCACAAGATGTATCATCTTGGAAAACCTATCACAAATCACCCAGATAACGGTCATTCTCTGAGAAACAGGGAGGTCGGAAATAAAATCCATAGAGATATGCGTCCATGGTCTCTTGGGCACAGGCAATGGCATCAACAAACCACTAGAGCGAGAGCAAGGCTTGGAGCGAAAGCAAGTCCCACAGGACTGCACAAATTACCTGACGTCACGAGACAAAGTAGGCCACCAAAAGGACCGACTCACCAAGTCTCTGGTACCAAAAATTCCGGGATGACCGGCCAACGCGGAACAATGAATCTCAGACATCACACTCTTTTCCACCGGTCTGGGACAAACAATTTCCCAATAGGGCAGCGCTCGGGTTTATCCTCCTGACACCCTTCCAGAGCCAGTCTCAAATTGGGCGAGATGGCGGAAAGAACTACACCCTCTTTCAAAATAACAGCAGGATCAGATAACTCAGGAGAGTCCGCAAGGAAACTCCTCGAGAGGGCATCTGCCTTAACATTCTTAGTACCAGGAAGAAAGGAAACCACAAAATTAAAACGTGTGAAAAACAAGGCCCACCTGGCCTGTCTAGGATTAAGTCGCTTGGCTGATTCCAGATAAACCAGATTCTTATGGTCCGTGAGGACCACTGTGTAGCCCTGGTGTTAGGCACACGCAGTACCCTGGAGAGTGTGTGGCGAGACAGCAGTTTAATGCTAAATACCCATTCACTCAACATACATTAGACACACCCTTAGGGTAGTGTAGTTTACTATTGAGGGAGTGGTCAGGGTGTATGTTTGTGGAGTGATTTTAGTGAGTGTGTTTTCCTGTCTTCGGACGGAGCAGACGTCTGGAGTTTAGCTGGAGGGAGGAAGCAGTCCAGCCTGCTCTATCATCAGTTCAGAACGTGGAGGCTGGTACAGGTGGTCTAATTCACCTTAGTCTAGTCAGAGCTGTACCTCATCAGACTACATTGAAAGAAAGAAGAAGATTAGTGCAGAAAGACTTCAGTCACCTGTCTAAAGGACAGTGAAAGGTTCAGAGACGTGCTCCTGCCTATTGATAACTGAGCATCTGTAACTAACTTTGAAGAAGGTGAATGAAGGAAGTGACTACCCGACTTTATGCTAGTGTGAGTGTTTATGCTACCAGCGAGGACAAGGCGAAAGGCACAGTGGATTATTGGAAAGGTGCGTTTGGGATTGAAGAAGTCCTGCACATTGCAACCGGTCACTGGGACCGAAGGATCGCTATTAGCTTCAAGCATAGTGATAAGAAAACCAGGAATTTACCGGACCTTAGGTCGCGGCAAACAAGCCCCTTATAGTCAGTACGTAACTGGGGTCAGGGGGAGTGAAGACTTTGAGTCAGGCGCAGACAAAATAAGAATTCAGCTCTCTCGCAGGAAGGCTTCACCACAAAACTGACTGGGCAGTACAGCTATGGATTAGCTGGAGTTATTGAGGGAACTACGCTTCAGGCTGGTTGTACTCATTGTATTGGAAGTAAAGGAGGCCCCTAACTTGTCCAGCTGCTGTCTCAAGATACACTCTCCTTGGATCAGCCTCCCTGGGACCTGCCTGAACATCTTACAAGTAAAGGTATGGAAAGACGCTGACCGTGTGAGACTGTGTTATTTATCTGCACCCGACTTCACTAACTTCATAGACTTTGAGGGACCAGTCCCACCTGTAGGGGACCCGACATCTAGCTGCATCACCATCCCCTCAGAGATCTACAGCAGCGCTGGTACTAATTACCAGAATACTACAGGTGGCGTCACGAACTGTATATAAATCTATCCCCTGTAAATATATCCCCAACATACGCCAGACCGCCAGGGCCACAGACCGAGCCACAGCTACCTGTGACAATCCCCATAGACTTCTACGGGCTCGGCTCTGAGTACCCCATTGCCCTGGTAACCCACAATTGTGGTGGCGGGTCGACACAAAAATTTGGCGTCACGAACAGGATGCGAAACTCGCAGAATTGCGAGCCCTGTGTGCCTAAGGAATTGTTTTTGTGAAAAAGGACTGTTTGCACTTTTGGCGCCAAAATCGCCATTTTTGTCGCCATATTCGCGCCCTCAGGCGCTGGAGAAGAAGGTGGGCGTACCTTCGTGGGCGTCTACCCCCCTGTGGCGCGAAGAAAATGCCTGCCCTCTCAAAGTGCTATTACAACATGCGATCCTGCCCTACAGCAAAGGAGGTCCGCCTCCTCTTCACCTTCCCTGCGAGGAGGAGGAGACGCAAACCCCGCCTCCACGGAAGAGACCGGATGTCTCTGCAGGAAGAAGAAAGAATCTTCTGGAACATCATGGAAGCAGGACGTGTGCAGCCGAGCAGGGAAGCGGAGGAAGGCAGGCCCCGTGCCCCAGCCAAGCTGCCACCAGCACCGGAGTCATCCGTGGTCCTGCACCTGCAGCAGGCGTTGCTAGAGATTCAAGAAGAAAATGCACGCCTGAAGAAGATGGTCCAGTACCAACCTGGCTTTGAAGAGATCGAGAGACGCCGGCGTACCCTGGAGCAGCGGAGGCTGTGGGACACGGTGATCTCTCCCTCAACGACCCCCCACGATTCCAGTTACCGAAGATTCTGCTGCCCAAGGCGAAGGAGCAACCGGAGGCTGCCCCCGAAAGTACCGATCCTGATCCCACCGGTGAAGCGGTGGAGGCGAAGGAGGTTGAGGAGGTATCGCCAGTTCCGGAACGCCCGCCCGGCCAGGAGGCCGCAGCAGATGATCGGTCCCCGGCAGGGACACCGGAGGGGTCCTGTCCGTCACTACCAGACGTGGACTGGGACGAAATGGCGCGCCTGGATGACGTCGCCTACACCGCCCAGTGGGAATATGAGTGGCAGCGTCGTGAGGAGAAGCAGAAACGCCAGCAGGAGGAAGAGCGGGAAGCTCAGCGGAACCGTCAGCGACAACATGCAGAGCTGATCGCGGACAAAGAAAGTATCCGGAGAGAGAAAGGTACCCTGAGGGAACCGCGGCGGCAGGGGTGTGTGACTGAGTTCCAGCTCCGGAAGGGCTGGGGCTTCATCCGTGAACCGGGCCTCTACCCAGGGGTCTTTGTCAGCAGGCGTGACGTAGAATCCCACCTGCCGCAAGGCCATCCCGGGAGGGACTTAGTAAATGGAGACCTCGTCACGTACACACGGCATTGGGGAATGAAGGGATGGTATGCCCTTAACGTCACCATCGTCTGTGACCCCGTCCCCGACGCAGGTAACGTCACCACTACCGCAGCGTCCCCGTCTCCAGCTCAAGAAGTATCCGGCCGTGCCCCAGCATCGCCCCCTGCAAATTCATCGCAACTAGCGACCCAGATTTCATCGCAAATTCAAGCCACCTCTACATCGCAACATGCGACCCAGTCTCAATCGCAATCCATGACACGGTCCATATCGTTAACTGTGATTGAAACGCAATCGGTGTCTCGTGAGGAGAATGTACCCGTTGCGCCCCTAGAGGTTCGCACGAGAACTGTGGCGACCCAGACCCTAATCGCAGCGCATGATTTGTTAGTTCTGGGATCTAGGGCCCATTGCATTGTTCCAGCCCCCGGGGTGGAAAATATATTTGAAAATGAATAAATAGTAAAGAAGAAACGGTGAGATCCCTATAGGGTCTACCATAAGTAATATTGTAGAAAGTTTGAAAATGTTTTACAAAATTTTGCATAAGTTGAAGAGTATGATGCATATATATTTTGCTAACCGTAGAATGCCCGGCTGGGTAACCAGAAAAAGTTCTGCACTTTAGTATAATAATGTGATATTATATCTATGTCTTTGGTTTTACAATGGACTTTGAGGTTGAGGACTGTGCCAACCCAGAACTTATTTGTACATAGTTGCGCTTCGGTGCCTTATCTTGGTTTTACATAAACCAGCACAACTACCTCTGAATACAAAAACCCGTGTGGTGTGGCACTGAGTGAGGTCTGCATTCGGATGTCCTGCAGCCCACCCAGGACCCACGTTGAAGGTTTGGTGCGGGTCCTTCACAAGAATACTGTATATTTATTGAATGCTATTTAATACTTTTGTATTTCTATATATAATGTTATTGTTTGCAACGTTCAAGATATCCTCACCTCCCGGATGGGACGAATTACTGTTTAATGTTTAATGTTTATTGCATAAACAAAATGTCTCTTTTGTATTTTACAGCCCGGGAGTGCTGTCTTTTACCATGGGGGAATGTGTAGCCCTGGTGTTAGGCACACGCAGTACCCTGGAGAGTGTGTGGCGAGACAGCAGTTTAATGCTAAATACCCATTCACTCAACATACATTAGACACACCCTTAGGGTAGTGTAGTTTACTATTGAGGGAGTGGTCAGGGTGTATGTTTGTGGAGTGATTTTAGTGAGTGTGTTTTCCTGTCTTCGGACGGAGCAGACGTCTGGAGTTTAGCTGGAGGGAGGAAGCAGTCCAGCCTGCTCTATCATCAGTTCAGAACGTGGAGGCTGGTACAGGTGGTCTAATTCACCTTAGTCTAGTCAGAGCTGTACCTCATCAGACTACATTGAAAGAAAGAAGAAGATTAGTGCAGAAAGACTTCAGTCACCTGTCTAAAGGACAGTGAAAGGTTCAGAGACGTGCTCCTGCCTATTGATAACTGAGCATCTGTAACTAACTTTGAAGAAAGTGAATGAAGGAAGTGACTACCCGACTTTATGCTAGTGTGAGTGTTTATGCTACCAGCGAGGACAAGGCGAAAGGCACAGTGGATTATTGGAAAGGTGCGTTTGGGATTGAAGAAGTCCTGCACATTGCAACCGGTCACTGGGGACCGAAGGATCACTATTAGCTTCAAGCATAGTGATAAGAAAACCAGGAATTTACCGGACCTTAGGTCGCGGCAAACAAGCCCCTTATAGTCAGTACGTAACTGGGGTCAGGGGGAGTGAAGACTTTGAGTCAGGCGCAGACAAAATAAGAATTCAGCTCTCTCGCAGGAAGGCTTCACCACAAAACTGACTGGGCAGTACAGCTATGGATTAGCTGGAGTTATTGAGGGAACTACGCTTCAGGCTGGTTGTACTCATTGTATTGGAAGTAAAGGAGGCCCCTAACTTGTCCAGCTGCTGTCTCAAGATACACTCTCCTTGGATCAGCCTCCCTGGGACCTGCCTGAACATCTTACAAGTAAAGGTATGGAAAGACGCTGACCGTGTGAGACTGTGTTATTTATCTGCACCCGACTTCACTAACTTCATAGACTTTGAGGGACCAGTCCCACCTGTAGGGGACCCGACATCTAGCTGCATCACCATCCCCTCAGAGATCTACAGCAGCGCTGGTACTAATTACCAGAATACTACAGGTGGCGTCACGAACTGTATATAAATCTATCCCCTGTAAATATATCCCCAACATACGCCAGACCGCCAGGGCCACAGACCGAGCCACAGCTACCTGTGACAATCCCCATAGACTTCTACGGGCTCGGCTCTGAGTACCCCATTGCCCTGGTAACCCACAATTGTGGTGGCGGGTCGACACACCACCACCTGATGTTTGGCTCCCTCCAGCCAATGTCAACACTCTTCAAAAGCCCACTTCATGGCCAATAACTCCCGATTACCCACGTCATAATTACGTTCAGTTGGAGAAAATTTTCGAGAGAAAAGGGCACAAGGGTTACTTTTAGAGGTCTCAGGATCTCTTTGGGTCAAAACGGCACCTGCCCCAATTTCAGAGGCATCAACCTCCACCTGAAATGGCAGAGAAACATCAGGCTGCCGTAGAACAGGAGCAGAAGTGAATCTCTGCTTAAGTTCCTGAAACGCAGAGACTGCCTCAGGAGGCCAATTCACCACATCAGAACCCTTTTTGATCAAATCAGTCAATGGTTTAACAATAACAGAGAAATTACCAATAAATTTACGATAAAAATTGGCAAAACCCAAGAATCTCTGAAGAGCCTTTAATGAAGTAGGTTGGACCCAATCACAGATGGCCTGAACCTTGACCGGGTCCATTTCAATAACAGATGGAGACAAAATGAATCCCAGAAATGAGATCCTCTGTACGCCAAAAAGACACTTTGATCCCTTCACATACAGAGCATTCTCTCTCAAAATCTGGAACACAGTCCGAACATGTTTCACATGAGAGTCCCAGTCATTGGAAAAAATCAAGATATCATCCAAATAAACAATCAGAAATTTATCCACAAAATCCCTGAAAATGTCATTCATGAAGGACTGGAAGACGGAAGGAGCATTAGTGAGCCCAAAGGGCATCACTAGGTACTCAAAATGCCCCTCTGGGGTATTAAACGCCGTCTTCCATTCATCCCCGTGCTTAATGCGAATAAGGTTATACGCCCCCCTGAGGTCAAGCTTGGTAAACCAAGTAGCACTTTTCACCCTGGAAAACAGGTCAGAAATCAAGGGTAACGGATATTGATATTTCACAGTGATCTTGTTCAAGAGACAATAATCAATACACGGCCTTAATGAACCATCCTTTTTGGCCACAAAGAAAAAAAACGGCACCCAAGGGTGAAGAGGATGGTCTGATATGACCCTTCTCCAATGACTCCTTGATATAAGACCGCATAGCGTCATGTTCAGGTACAGACAAGTTAAAAAGGCGACCTTTAGGGAATTTACTACCAGGCACTAATTCAATAGCGCAGTCATAGCTCCTATGGGGGGGCAAGGATGCAGATTTACTTTCGCTAAACACATCAGAAAATCAGTCAAAAAGTCAGGAACATCCTGAGACTGGGGAGAGGCAGAAAAAACAGGAGTGTTGGCATTAACACATTGGCAGCCCCAACTGGTTACAGACACAGATTTCCAATCCAAAACAGGATTATGAGACTGTAACCAAGGGAAACCTAGTACAATAATGTCATGCAGATTATACAGTACCAAAAATTTGCAACTCTCCTGATGATCAGGTTCAACCCTCATTATCACCTGAGTAGAAAACTGGGGTTTATTCTCAGCCAAAGGGGTAGAATCAATCCCCAGTAGGGGAATAGACTTCCGTAGGGGTATCAAGGGAAACCCACAACGTTTGGCAAAATCAAAATCCATCAGGTTAATAGCTGCTCCCGAATCAACAAAAGCCTGAGCAGAAAATGTGGACAGGGAGCAAATCAGGGTAACAGTCAACAGAAATTTAGTCTGAACACTACCCAAGACAACTGAGCGTGCAAAACGTCTTCCTCGCTTAGGGCAGACAGAAATAGCATGAGAGGCGTCACCACAATAGAAACATAACCCATTGCGTTTTCGAAACTCATGATGCTGTGTCCCAGAAGCCACTCCATCACACTGCATGGGTCCAGAAGCTGGCTCACAAGGCAACACTATTCCACGCATACCTCTACGCTCACGCAAACGTCTGTCAATTTGAATCGCTAATGACATAGAATCACTGAGACCAGAGGGAGCAGGGAAACCCACCATAACATCTTTTACATTCTCTGACAGCCCCTTCCGAAAAAGGACTGCCAAAGCATCATCATTCCATTTGGTTAGGACTGCCCATTTTCGGAATTTCTGATAGTACAACTCAGTGTCCTCAAGCCCCTGATTTAATGCCAACAAGGTTCTTTCAGCTTGATCAGTGACATTAGGCTCATCGTACAATAACCCCAGAGCCAGAAAAAATGCATCAACATCACTCAAAAGAGGGTCCCCAGGTGTCAGGGAAAAAGCCCAATCCTGAGGATCGCCGCGCAGGAGAGAGATGACAATTTGAACCTGCTGTGCTGCGTTCCCTGAGGACTTAGGTTTTAAGGCAAAAAACAATTACAGTTATTTTTGAAATTCAGAAATTTGGCCCGATCTCCCAAAAACAAATCTGGCATGGGAATCCTAGGTTCCACAACTGGCATCCCAGCAAGATAGACAGCAATACTCCGAACCTCAGTGGCAAGCTGATCCACACGGCCAGACAGCTGTGCAAGCTCCATTGAGAAAAAAAAAATCCTCCTCAGCACCCAGAGAATAAGAGGGAAAAAAATGCAAGAAACAGAAAAAAAAAAAAAAAAATCTCTGACAACTCTGACAACTTTTTTCTTTCCACACTATTTTTCCCTTCTGTGAGTACCATATAATTTTCAGTTAGGCCGGTGATACTGTTATGTTTTGGTAGCTGAGGAGAGCAGGCAAAAACGGCAATACACCAGAGAGGTTGGAATCTATTGGATTGCAGTACCCTGACTAACCACCACAACTAAATGCAGCCGTGGAGCGTTCCTACGTTGGCACTAGATGCCTCTTCACAGCCTGAGAGATTAACTACACCTAAAGATAGAAAGAGGAAAGCTATCTGCCCCGGAGCAGATCCCCAAAGAACATAGGAAGCCCCAAAACATGTAATGGCGGTTAGACAAGAGGAAATACAGACACAGACAGAAAATAGTATGAGCAAATGCTGGGGCCCAATCTGCCTAGACAGAAAAGGATAGAAAAGATATTCACTGCAATCCAAAAAAACCCCTAAAAAATGCCAACGCTACTGATTGCAAAAACACCTGCGATCACACAACCTCTACCACCTAAATCAGTTCTCTGGTGTAACAAAACTAAGCTGCAGCCACTGAAAAAACTGGAAAAGGCAAGTGAACAAATAACACTGGCTCCAGCGGAACTGAGAGGAGCCCAAGCCCCCCGGGGGGAACCTGGCTAACCTCACAGAAGTGCAGAGAAATATGCAAATGGTAAGCACAAAAACAAAAACAGAAAATATCTTATCTGAAAGCAGGAGAAGAGGCAAGACTCAGCAAGCTTCCAAGTGAACCAGGAACCACAGTTGAGACAAGAACAATTGATCACCGGCAACCATGATGGGAGGGAACCTCCCTTATATCAAGCCAGTCTGTGACTCCTGATTGCCAATCCTCATTGAATGGTTCAGTACTGTTTGTAACCACCAGAGGGAGCTTCTGCTCAGAATTCATTTCCAAAACATTCACAACAGGTGTCATCTCAGGGAGGATACCGTGCATTATCGTTGTAATGCAAAAATTTGTGGATGGCCTCAAAAAGGTTAACGGATCATAGCCATGCGGAGCACTGGAGTGTTTTATAAACACTGAAATATTGAGTTCTGGAAAGTGAAGGACCAGGCCCCAAAAGGTCTTCATTTGTTATGTGTCTACAGGGGTCCAGTTAGAAATTGAAGTAGTGGTGTTTTGGACCAAATATTGTTGGGCGTGCAATGTCTTGGCCACCATAAGGTTTACAAAATCTTCAGAGAAAAAAACATTTAAAAAGTCAATTTCTGTGAAGCCGGTGGTGTCAAATTGGATTCCTGATTCCGCCACAAAATCAGGAATCTATGGCTCACAATCTTCGGGGTCAGTAACAGTGGGCATGGTGGTTCGGTATCACTTCAGAAAGAGAAGGTGGAGGATGAAAAATAAAGGAAGGTGGCATCCTCACCCTCACTATCAGTGTCGGAGTCAAGTAAAGCGTAGGCCTCCTTCACTGAATACCCTGTTTGGGACAACATTTTTTTACATATGTGGTGTTTTTTTGTGTACCAAATTTTATTAAAGTGTGTGTGTTTGGTGTAAACTTTTTTATTTAGAATAGAAAAAAAGAATCTAGAAAGAAAAAGATGAAAATTAAATTAAAAGAATATAAAAATTTGGTAAAATAAAAAACAAACTTATTAAACAGACTGTAAAAAAAAAATACTGAGCGCCCGCAACTATCTGAATATATTCAGTAAAAAATACTGTAGTAGTCGCCGATTACTACAGTATATTTTTACTGTCCAGAATCTAGTCCTATCAACTAATCTGAAGAAAAAAATTCTTAATTTTTTTTCACACGCACACACAAAAAAACAACAACCAAGGCTGATCAGTGATTTTTTTTTTCCCGCACTGATGCTAACCCTAAATAAATTCAGTAATAATGCATCTGAAGTAGACAGTGGGTCAAAAATAGGTAGACTGACCCAGGTGGAGTGCACATTCAGGAATGGACAACTCGCTTGTGCAAGTGGGCATTTTGAAGGCGAGGGCTTGTTAATACAAAGAGCAGTTGCAGATACTTGCGTAAGAGTGAGCTTTACTGGAACCACCAATAAGTGATTGTCTGGGACTGGGTGGGTCCAACATTAAAGTGCAAGTGGCTCCATATTGGATGACTTTTTCTATTGTTTGGTTTCTGGTCGGAAGCAAGTGTTCGGTACAGTGCCATCCCTACTACCCCTCTAACAAGACTCTGGAATAACGTTATTATAACATTTATAAATAAAAGTATAACATAGTTCTTTTAAGGGTGCAGATATACAGCCGTATTGTCACGACGTATAACAGATATATTCAAAGATAGCAACCTATATCTAATGTGACATCATTCTAAATTTCATATAATAGAGAAAATCAACATGTATACATAGTATCTGCCAGCAATGTCTTACCTGACATAATATCCTATGTATTGTGGGTCAATACTGTGTACGTGTCACGCTGTCTCTGGATAGAGGTGGACCGGGGTCTATGCTGACCCTGAACTGGGGTCCTGACTAGTCCCTCTACCTGGAGGTACTGTTAATGGTACAGAGGTCCAGGCCGCCAGCGTAACCCTGTCTCCTGTAGATCCCTGACCACTGTAATCTAGTCCTGAGAAGGACCCTGATTACCACCACAGGGAATGGGCAGGTCACAGCTTACACACAGTCTAAGACAAACGAGACAGACAAGGGGTAAAGAAAACACAGCCTTGCATACAACACTTCCACTACAGAGGAACACAAAAGGTTAAGGAGATAAACAATAAGCGAGGAGAGGAAAAACCACAACAGGCACTCTTAGCTTAAGTCTTCTCAGAAACGATCCGCTCTGCTGGTCTGAATGAATGCTTTCACTGGCAACTTCCCCAGCAGACCAGCAGGTATATGAAGGAAGCTAATTAATAAAACATCAATCGCAGCTGGGCGAGGCTGGTCAGCCCAGCACCGAGAGAGAAAGAATTAACTCCCTCAGTGCCGAAAAACACCCAGCACCAGAAACTCAGCTGTGCGAAGTCAGGGTGTGCAATCGCGACGATCTCCGCCGCGACACACCCGTGACACGTATGTTGTGAATGGACTTGAATTGAGTTCTGAGCAGAGGCTCCCTCTGGTGGTTACAAGCGGTACTGGACTGTCCAGTGAAGATTGTGAGGATTGGGAATCAGGTGTTACTGACTGGTCTTATTTAAGGGAGTCGCCTTCCCATCAGGGTTGCCGGTGATTAATTGTTCTGGTCTCAATCCTTGATTCCTGTTTCCTTTGTAGCCTGCTGTGTCGTGTCTGCATCTCCTGCTAACAGATAAGACATTTTCTTCTTTTTGTTTTTGTGCTTGATTTTTGCATTTTGTCCTGCACTTCTGTGGGGGCCTTCAGGGTCCCCTCCGGGGCTTTTGCCCTCTCAGTTTAGTTCAGCCACTGATGTTTTGTACATTTGCTTTTTCCAGTTTTTTCAGTGGCTGCTGTTTTGATTTTGTTACACCAGAGAACTAATTTAGGTGGTAGAGGTCGTGTGATCTCAGGTGTTTTTGAAATTAGTAGAGTTGGTGCTTTTCAGGGTTTTTTGGGATTGCAGTAAGTGCCCTTCCTATCCTTTTCTTTTTAGATAGTTTGGGCCCCAACGTTTGCTCATACTATTTTCTGTTGTGAATGGGTTTGAGATGAGTTCTGAGCAGAGGCTCCCTCTGGTGGTTACAAGCGGTACTAGTGAGGATTGGGAATCAGGTGTTACTGATTGGTCTTATTTAAGGGAATCATTTTCCCATCAGGGTTGCCGGTGATCAATTGTTCTGGTCTGAATCCTTCTTTCCAGTTTCCCTTGTAGCCTGCTGTGTCGTGTCTGCATCTCCTGCTATCAGATAAGACAATTTCTTATTTTGTGTTTTTGCTATATTTTTGCATTTTGTCCTGGACTTCTGTGGGGGCCTTTTGGGTCCCCTCCGGGGGCTTTTGCCCTCTCAGTTTAGTCCAGCCACTGTGTTTTGTACTTTTGCTTTTTGCAGTTTTTTCAGTGGCTGCTGTTTTTGTTACACCAGAGAACTAATTTAGGTGGTAGAGGTCGTGTGATCTCAGGTGATTTTGAAATTAGTAGAGTTGGTGTTTTTCAGGGTTTTCTGGGATTGCAGTAAGTACCCTTCCTGTCCTTTTCTATTTAGATAGTTTGGGCCCCAGCGTTTGCTCATACTATTTTCTTTCTGTGTCAGTATTTCCTCTTGTCTAACCGCCATTACATGTTTGGGGGCTTTCTATTATCTTTGGGGTTCTGCTCCGGGGCAGATAGCTTTCCTATTTCTATCTTTAGGTGTAGTTAGTTTCTCAGGCTGTGACGAGGCGTCTAGGACCAACGTAGGAACGCTCCACGGCTGCCTCTAGTTGCGGTGGTTAGTCAGGGTACTGCAATCTCATAGATTCCAACTGCTCTGGTGTATTTCCTTTTTTACCTGCACTCCTCAGCTACCGTAACATAACAGTATCACCGGCCATAAAAATTGTATGGTACTCACAGAAGGGAAAAAATATTTTGAAGGAAGAAAAGTTGTCAGAGATATTTTTCTGTTTGTTGCATTTTTTTTTTTTTCCCTCTGTATCTCTGGGTGCTGGGGAGGATTTTTTTTTCTCTCAATGGAGTTTGCACAGTTGTCTGGCCGTGTGGATCAGCTTGCCACTGAGGTTCAGAGTATTGCTGCATATCTTGCTAGGTTGCCTGTTGTGGAACCTAGGATCCCCATGCCAGATTTGTTTTCAGGGGATCGAGCTAAGTTTCAGAATTTCAAAAATAATTGTAAATTGTTTTTTGCCTTAAAATCTAAGTCCTCAGGAAGCGCAGCGCAGCAGGTTCAAATTGTCATCTCTCTCCTGCGCGGCGATCCTCAGGATTGGGCTTTTTCCCTCACACCTGGGGATCCTGTTTTGAGTGATGTTGATGCATTTTTTCAGGCTTTGGGGTTATTGTACGATGAGCCTAATGTCACTGATCAAGCTGAAAAAGCCTTGTTGGCATTAAATCAGGGCTTGATGACGCTGAGTTATACTGTCAGAGATTCCGTAGGTGGGCAGTCCTGACCAAATGGAATGACGACGCTTTGGCGGCCCTTTTCCGGAAGGGTCTGTCGGATAATGTAAAGGATGTTATGGTGGGATTCCCTGTCCCCTCTGGTCTCAATGATTCTATGTCATTAGCGATTCAAATTGACAGACGTTTGCGTGAGCAGAGAAGTATGCGTGGAGTGGTGTTGCCTTGTGAGCCAGCTTCTGAGCCCATGCAGTGTGATGGAGTGGTGTCTGGGGCACAGCGTCATGAGTTTCGAAAGCGCAATAGGTTATGTTTCTACTGTGGTGATGCCTCTCATGCTATTTCAGTCTGCCCTAAGCGGGGAAGACGTTTTGCACGCTCAGTTGTCTTGGGTAGTGTTCAGACTAAGTTTTTATTAACTGTCACTCTGATATGCTCTCTGTCCTCATTTTCTGCTCAGGCTTTCGTTGATTCTGGAGCAGCTATTAACCTGATGGATTATGATTTTGCTAAACGTTGTGGATTTCCCTTGATACCCCTACAGAAGTCTATTCCCCTACTGGGGATCGATTCTACCCCTTTGGCTGAGAATAAACCCCAGTTTTCTACTCAGGTGATAATGAGGGTTGAACCTGATCACCAGGAGTGCTGCAAATTTTTGGTTCTATATAATCTGCATGACATTATCGTGCTGGGTTTCCCTTGGTTACAGTCTCATAATCCTGTTTTGGATTGGAAATCTGTGTCTGTAACCAGTTGGGGCTGCCAATGTGTTAATACCAACACTCCTGTTTTTTCTGCCTCCCCCCAGGCTGAGGATGTTCCTGACTTTTTGTTTGATTTTTCTGATGTGTTTAGCGAAAGTAAATCTGCATCCTTACCTCCCCATAGGAGCTATGACTGCGCTATTGAATTAGTGCCAGGTAGTAAATTCCCTAAAGGTCGCCTTTTTAACTTGTCTGTACCTGAACATGACGCTATGCGGTCTTATATCAAGGAATCATTGGAGAAGGGTCATATCAGACCATCCTCTTCACCCTTAGGTGCCGGTTTTTTCTTTGTGGCCAAAAAAGATGGTTCATTAAGGCCGTGTATTGATTATCGTCTCTTGAACAATATTACTGTGAAATATCAATACCCGTTACCCTTGATTTCTGACCTGTTTTCCAGGGTGAAAAACGCTACTTGGTTTACCAAGCTTGACCTCAGGGGGGCGTATAACCTTATTCGCATTAAGCACGGGGATGAATGGAAGACGGCATTTAACACCCCTGAAGGGCATTTTGAGTACCTTGTGATGCCCTTTGGGCTCACTAATGCTCCTTCCGTCTTCCAGTCCTTCATGAATGACATTTTCAGGGATTTTGTGGACAAGTTTCTGATTGTTTATTTGGATGATATCTTGATTTTTTCTAATGACTGGGACTCTCATGTGAAACATGTTCGAACTGTATTCCAGATTTTGAGAGAGAATGCTCTGTATGTGAAGGGATCAAAGTGTCTTTTTGGCGTACAGAAGATCTCATTTCTGGGATTCATTTTGTCCCCATCTGTTATTGAAATGGACCCGGTCAAGGTTCAGGCCATCTGTGATTGGGTCCAACCTACTTCATTAAAGGCTCTTCAGAGATTTTTGGGTTTTGCCAATTTTTATCGTAAATTTATTGGTAATTTCTCTGTTATTGTTAAACCATTAACTGATTTGACCAGAAAGGGTTCTGATGTGGTGAATTGGCCTCCTGAGGCAGTCTCTGCGTTTCAGGAACTTAAGCAGAGATTCACTTCTGCTCCTGTTCTACGGCAGCCTGATGTTTCTCTGCCATTTCAGGTGGAGGTTGATGCCTCTGAAATTGGGGCAGGTGCCGTTTTGTCCCAAAAAGATCCAGAGACCTCTAAAAGTAACCCTTGTGCCTTTTTCTCTCGAAAATTTTCTCCTACTGAACGTAATTATGACGTGGGTAATCGGGAGTTATTGGCCATGAAGTGGGCTTTTGAAGAGTGGAGACATTGGCTGGAGGGAGCCAAACATCAGGTGGTGGTCCTTACGGACCATAAGAATCTGGTCTATCTGGAATCTGCCAAGCGACTCAATCCTAGACAGGCCAGGTGGGCCTTGTTTTTCACACGTTTTAATTTTGTGGTTTCCTTTCTTCCTGGCACTAAGAATGTTAAGGCGGATGCCCTCTCGAGGAGTTTCCTTGCGGACTCTCCTGAGCTATCTGATCCCTCTGTTATTTTGAAGGAGGGTGTAGTTCTTTCCGCCATCTCGCCTAATTTGAGACTTGCTCTGGAGGGGTGTCAGGAGGATAGGCCCGAGCGCTGCCCTGTTGGAAAATTGTTTGTCCCGGACCAATGGAAAAAGAGTGTGATGTCTGAGATTCATTGTTCCGCATTGGCTGGGCATCCTGGAATTTTTGGTACCAGAGACTTGGTTAGTCGGTCCTTTTGGTGGCCTACCTTGTCTCGCGATGTCAGGGAATTTGTGCAGTCCTGCGGGACTTGCTCTCGCTCCAAGCCTTGCTCTCGCTCTAGTGGTTTGTTGATGCCATTGCCTGTGCCCAAGAGACCATGGACCCATATCTCTATGGATTTCATTTCCGATCTTCCTGTTTCTCAGAGAATGACCACCATCTGGGTAATTTGTGATAGGTTTTCCAAAATGATACATCTTGTGCCATTACCTAAGTTGCCTTCCTCCTCTGAATTGGTGCCGTTGTTCCTTCAGCACGTGGTTCGTTTACACGGCATTCCTGAGAACATTGTGTCTGACAGAGGAGTCCAGTTTGTTTCCAGATTTTGGAGGACTTTTTGTTCTAAACTGGGTGTTCAATTGTCTTTCTCCTCGGCATTTCATCCTCAGACCAATGGTCAAACTGAGAGAACAAACCAGACATTGGAGACTTATCTAAGATGCTTTGTGTCTGCTGATCAGGATGACTGGGTCTCTTTTTTGCCTTTGGCTGAGTTTGCTCTTAATAATAGGGCTAGCTCTGCCACTTTGATGTCTCCGTTTTTCTGTAATTCTGGGTTTCACCCTCGATTTTCTTCAGGACAGACGGAGGCTTCTGTCTGTCCAGGTGTTGACTCTGTTGTTGAGCGTATGCAGCAGATTTGGGACCAGGTAGTGGAGAGGTTGTCCCTCTCTCAGGAGAAGGCCCAGCGGTTTGCTAACCGGCATAGGACTGATGGTCCTCGGTTTAAAGTGGGGGACTTGGTCTGGTTGTCCTCAAAGAATATTCCTATGAGAGTAGCATCTCCTAAATTTAAGCCTAGGTTCATTGGACCTTATAAGATCATGGAGATTATTAATCCTGTTTCTTTTCGTTTGCTTCTTCCAGGGACATTTAAGATCCATAACGTGTTCCACAAGTCCTTGTTGAAGAGGTTTGTTGAGCCAGTGGTTCCTGCTGCTGTGCCTCCTGACCCTGTTTTGGTTGAGGGCAATCTGGAGTATGTGGTTGAGAAAATATTGGATTCTCGTTTTTCTAGACGAAGACTCCAGTATTTGGTTAAATGGAGAGGTTATGGTCAGGAAGATAATTCTTGGGTGTTTGCTTCGGACATCCATGCTAGGAGACTTATCCGTGCTTATCATAGAACTCATCCTGACCGACCTGGTTGCTCAAATGAGGGTTCGGTGACCCCTCCTCAAGGGGGGGGTACTGTTGTGAATGGGTTTGAGATGAGTTCTGAGCAGAGGCTCCCTCTGGTGGTTACAAGCGGTACTAGTGAGGATTGGGAATCAGGTGTTACTGATTGGTCTTATTTAAGGGAATCATTTTCCCATCAGGGTTGCCGGTGATCAATTGTTCTGGTCTGAATCCTTCTTTCCAGTTTCCCTTGTAGCCTGCTGTGTCGTGTCTGCATCTCCTGCTATCAGATAAGACAATTTCTTATTTTGTGTTTTTGCTATATTTTTGCATTTTGTCCTGGACTTCTGTGGGGGCCTTTTGGGTCCCCTCCGGGGGCTTTTGCCCTCTCAGTTTAGTCCAGCCACTGTGTTTTGTACTTTTGCTTTTTGCAGTTTTTTCAGTGGCTGCTGTTTTTGTTACACCAGAGAACTAATTTAGGTGGTAGAGGTCGTGTGATCTCAGGTGATTTTGAAATTAGTAGAGTTGGTGTTTTTCAGGGTTTTCTGGGATTGCAGTAAGTACCCTTCCTGTCCTTTTCTATTTAGATAGTTTGGGCCCCAGCGTTTGCTCATACTATTTTCTTTCTGTGTCAGTATTTCCTCTTGTCTAACCGCCATTACATGTTTGGGGGCTTTCTATTATCTTTGGGGTTCTGCTCCGGGGCAGATAGCTTTCCTATTTCTATCTTTAGGTGTAGTTAGTTTCTCAGGCTGTGACGAGGCGTCTAGGACCAACGTAGGAACGCTCCACGGCTGCCTCTAGTTGCGGTGGTTAGTCAGGGTACTGCAATCTCATAGATTCCAACTGCTCTGGTGTATTTCCTTTTTTACCTGCACTCCTCAGCTACCGTAACATAACAATTTTCTGTCTGTGTCAGTATTTCTTCTTGTCTAACCGCCATTACATGTTTGGGGCTTTCTATGTTCTTTGGGGATCTGCTCCGGGGCAGATAGCTTTCCTCTTTCTATCTTTAGGTATAGTTAGTTTCTCAGGCTGTGACGAGGCGTCTAGGACCAACGTAGGAACGCTCCACGGCTGCCTCTAGTTGTGGTGGTTAGTCAGGGTACTGCAATCTCATAGATTCCAACTGCTCTGGTGTATTGCCTTTTTTACCTGCACTCCTCAGCTGCCAAATAATAACAGCCGTAGTTCTTGTGGGAGGATCGCATCTCAGTGAACGTACTGGCCCAGCATCTCTCCTGACCTGAGCGTGACAGCAAGATGTATTTTTATGTAGGGCCGGCGTCACACTAGCGAGTTTGATGCGAGTTAGTCGCACGACTAACTCGCATCAACACCCGGCACGGCCGCCCGCTCTCGGACCAGAGTGCGCAGCGGCATAGATATACATGCAGCCGCGCACTCTGGTCCGAGAGCGGGCGGCCGTGCCGAGTGTTGATGCGAGTTAGTCGTGCGAATAACTCGCATCAAACTCTCTAGTGTGACGCCGGTGTAGCTGTCAAGGTCAGGTCAGGTGAGCCAATGGTCAGTCTGTGATTTGTAATGTTATCCTCACACAAGAAATACGGTCGTCTGTCTGCCCCGTAAGATATAGAATCCCTTTAACATTTCCTGTAGTTTGTGGATAGATAATTAAAAATAGAAAGTAATGACATAATACTGCATTGTAACAAAAAAGCACAAGAAGTCAGGGTTGGAGAAAACAAACCCAATTAATTCTTCTTAAGGGAAAATGCCCTCAAACATCCAGTACAATGGAAGAAAGCAGGAAAATTAATGATGAGGAATTTTAATGTGATAGAAAACAGTGCTCTGAGCTTTTCTGCTTGCAAATCATGCACAGGGGAAGCAAAATGGGAATGATTGCACAATTGTAAATGAATGGACCATAGGAATGGTCACTGGGTGTGAAGCTAGTCATGCATTGTGTCTTAAAGGAGTGAAAAATCTAAGAGGCTGCTGCCTGCTGTGCTGACTTTATTAAGAATGGATTTTCTTCCTAGTCAGCAAATTATAAGGTGAGCCGCTAAGGCCTCTTTCACACATCAGTTTTTTTAAGTCAGGTGCAATCCGGCGCTTTTGACCAGATCCGTTTTTTTGTCATTGACTATCATTAGCGCCGGATTGCGCCGGATGTCCTTGCGTTGCGTCCGTTTTTTGATTCCGGCGGCCGGACAAAACGGTCACTGCTACGTTTTTTTTTTCTGCCGCACCCGCCTGATAGCGCCTGAAGCGGCGCATCAGGCAGCCGCAAACAATACAAGTCTATGGTGCCGGATCAGTCTTTTGTGCAATCCGTCTCTCTCTCTCTCTCTCCTTGGTCCGGACATGTGTACCAAGCATTTACAGGTTCAAAAGTTCAGGACGGATCCGTAAAAAAACCTGATCCGTTGCATCAGTTTTTTCAAAATCAGCGCCGGATCTGTCCTTTCCGTTTTTGGACAGATTGTGCCAGGCGCCAAAAACCTGATGTGTGAAAGAGGCCTAATATCAGTCATATATATATGCAAATCTTTATGGAGGTTCTCAGAGCGTAAATAAATCATACAAGAAAACTAGAGTATACTCAACAATCCAGCTCATAAGGTTAAAGCTAGCCAGAGAGGCAATGGTAAAAATTAGCATTCGGAGCATAAAAGAGAATTGATAATATTGTTTTTGTTGTGCGAAAATTATTGGTTCCATTTAAAACAAATGTGTTCAATCAGACAGGTTATTACACTTGGGGTTATTTAGTTTGGAAAACGAAGGCTTAGGGGTGATCTTATTACAATGTATAAATATATGAGGGGACAGTACAAAGACCTTTCTAATGATCTTTTTACTCTTAGAACTGTGACGGGGACAAGGGGGCATCCTCTACGTCTGGAGGAAAGAAGGTTTAGTCATAATCACACGCAGATTCTTTACTGTAAGAGCAGTGAGACTATGGAACTCTCTGCCGTCTAATGTTGCAATGAGTGATTCCCTACTAAAATTTAAGAAGGGACTGGATGCCTTTCTTGAAAAGTATAATATTACAGGTTATATAGACTAGTTTCCTAGATATTGCGTTGATCCAGGGAGCTAGTCTGATTGCCATATGTGGAGCCAGGAAGAAATTTTATTCCCCAATGTGAAGCTTACTGTTTGCCACTTGGGTTTTTTTTTGCCTTCCTCTGGATCAATATGTTAGGGTAGGTTAGGATATGATATGGGTTGAACTAGATGGACTTAAAGTCTTCCTTCAACCTTAATAACTATGTTACTAAGTAGTGGAGGCTGGATGTAAACAGTTTTTCAATCCACTTAATGGTAGAATGAAGGAAACTTAACTTTTAATCTACTGGTTAAAAACCACAAATACCAAAAAAGTGCATGTGCCAAACAAAAAAACCCAAGATAAGTGTGTGTGAATAAAAGAGAGAATAAAAAAGAAATAAACCACTATAGAATGGGATGTATATTGAACTACTCAGCAGAAATAGTTCCAAATCCTCATAATCTGTCCATATATATCAGATGTAACCCTTTTATTCCTTAATCTATTAAGGGAGGTATTTACCGCTTTATAGATGGAAAATATTCTCTTTTTAGGGAGATATACTTAATGCAGTCAATATATGGAGCAGAGTATTTATAATATATATTGTTCTGAAACCTCGTATATAAACATGCATTAGTCTATTTTACGCTGCATAAACAGGGTTTTATATACCAAGAGGAACAGACAATTTTACAAAAGCATATATAATTATCTATGTTAGATTCATATATGCGCACAAATACGTGCATGAATGTGTTATATTTTTAGTGGTTTAGCAAATTGCTCCTTGAATGTACTGGAGCCATAGACAATTTGTAACCTGTCATCAAAGTATGCCCATAGTACAGACAATCAAAAACCCGACTTAGGAGCCCCAGAGTCCTGCATACTCTTATCATATAACGGTCTCACTGTGGGTATTATAAATGATACTCATCTGCATCATAGTGTAGCGGGCATATATCTGATTCAGCCTGGGGAGACCCACGTTGACCATTTGTTACAGGTCAAGCGGTCTCTACCCCTAAGGCTCTCCCAACGCGTTTCATCAGTGAAGAATCATCAGGGGAGGTAACGTGCTCTATATTCATAGGACAGGTGTAGCGATGTACAGCGATCTCACTTTTATAATTACCGGGTATGTGCTGCTGTAATTGACTTCCGGACGCTGAATGCGTCATATCCGGTATTTAGAGCGCATCGTCTCATCCATGAGGCGCATGCGCAGTAGCTGCGACACCTTGAGATCTCCCGGAACGTCATTTCCGGTTTCTAGAGTGAAATGCTCTGAAACTGAGAGCAGGATTCATTGTCTGCAATTTATGTAGTCATTATTTATGTATCCGGTGTCTACAACATACTAAAAGTGCGCACTTTCGTTCTTCAAACATATATGAGGATTTTTGAAGGGGCTGTGCGTACCTATAATGACCCCTATTGGTGTAAATTATCAATAGAGAAAAAAGCCTTGTTTGTGCATATGTGCAGTGATTCAGAGGTCCCTTTGGTATACATATTCAATGTGCATAACATATTATGCTTTTTAGACAGGTTGGTGGATTACCCAGAAATTCGGTATACCTCTATCAGGTTGGCAATGATTGTGATATTATATATCCAAAACAAATGATTTTTTCAAATTGATGAAAGAAGGTTTAAAATGATTCTTATGATATATCTTGTTTTCGTATTGTATGCATATAGGACAACAACACCATTTGTCCCTAATGAAGAATGTTTATTTTTTTTCGTTGGATGTGTATTAGGACACAACAGACCTTCTTTGGAAAGATAGAAAGGGTGCACTCTAAAGAACACCCTGTTGCACCCTGTCTATATGGTCCCTACCTAACGCGGAGGTTGGCACCCTAAAACCTGCGCAGTGGCGCCCCCACTCAACGGCGGCTCACCCTATTGTAGATGCCCTATTGGACCCTACACTACAAGAAGGAAGAGAAAGTAAGAAGTTCATTTAAACCTTTCGGGTAAGTAGTCTGGAGATGGAAGATCCAAAAGGTCTCTTTTTGTAGGATTCTTTTGTCCCAATCTCCTCCTCTTTGATTTTTACTGACTTTTTCAATGCCCATAAAGGACAGAACTCTTGTATCACCTCCGTGTATATGGTTGACATGGTTGGCGACAGGGGTGTCTCTCTTATTAATAGTGTCCCTATGATGTTCTCCTATCCTTTTCTTGAGTTCTCTCCTGGTCTTGCCTACATATTGTACGCCGCATCTACAGGTGATGTTGTATATGACCCCAATTGATTTGCAATTGATGAATTGTTTGATAGGGTAGTGACTCGCACCACAATTGTGGATACCAGGGCTATGGGGTACTCGGAGCCGAGCCCATGGAAATCTATGGGAGTTGTCACTGGCAGCGGTGGCTCGGTCCGTGGCCCTGGCAGTCAATGCGATGGGGGAATATTTACAGGGGATTATTAGAATAGTTCGTGACGCCACCTGTGGTTTCTGGTAATTTGTACCAGCGCTGCTGTAAGGGTCTTCACAGGGGATGTTATGGGGCAGCTTGGTAGTAAGTCTCCCACAGGTGAGACGTGTCCCTGGAAGTCTATGGTGGTGATGATGCAGGGGTAGTAAGAACTCAGTCACACACAAGGTAGTTCCTTTTCATACCTTTTACTGATGATGGTTCAAGCAGATCCCAGGGAGCTGGTCGGGGTGAAGAGTGCACATTCCGGTAACAGCTGAGCAGGTTAGAGGCCTCCTTAACTTCCAATGTGTAGGTGAGTCCAACTTGCCTGAAGCGAAGTTAACTCTGAATCTCCAGCTTTCTCAGTAGCTGTCCTGCCTGGCCAACATTGTGGTGGAGCCTTCTAAGTGATGAAACTAAGTCCTTACTTTTGTCTGCGCTTGACTCAAAGTCCCTGTTCCACCTGACTCCGGTTACGTATTGACACTTAGGGCTGCTCTCTGCGACCTGTAGTCCAGATGCCTCCGGTTTTCTTGTTACTATGCCTGAAACAGTAGCAACGCTTCGGACCCCGGTGTCCGGCAATTTAGTGCAGGCAATCCAATACCTGTAAAGCACTTCTCTATCTTCTCCACTGTGCCCTTCGCCCTGCTTCCGCTCTTAACATAAGCACTGTGGCAGTTGTGGAATAATGTCAGCTTCATCCAGAGCTCGCTGCACAGCTCTCAGTTTCCTCCAAAGTCCACACAGGACCGAGACTGAATGGCTGCTCTGTCCTTGAGACAGAAGCTAACAGGCTGAACTCCACTGAACACTAAGCTCCACTACAGACTGATCTTATCTCAGACAGGAAACTATCCAAGGGATGACTCACTCCTGAGCCTCCCGGAGCTAACTGACTGACTCCTCTCGGAAAACTATCTTCCAAGATCTCCCAGCCACGTGTCACTCCCCCTTATATCTCAGATGGGTGTGTCTGAAGAGTGAGTGCAGTGAATGCATATCAAGCTTTGCTGTTACCTTCCTGTGCACTCCCCTGGACTTTATGTGTGCCTGCGATAGCTGGGCTACACATCCCCCCTTGGTAAAACACAGCACTCCCGGGCTGTAAAAGACAAAAAGAACATTTTGTTTTGCATTAACATAAACATTATAACTCTTCCCATCCGGGAGGTACGATTCTTGAACGTTACAATATGTACAATAAAGAATACAAAAGTATCAAAATATCAAATATCAAACGTGTTCATAATACAAGATACTTGTGGAGGACCCGCACCAAAAACCTCCCACGTGGGTCCTGGGTGGGCTGCAGGACTTCTGACTGCAGACCTCACTCTAGGCCACACCATACGGGTTTTTCTTCAGAGGTGATAGTAATGGTTTCTGTCAAACCAAGATAATGCACCGTAGCGCAACTATTTACAAGAAAGTTTTGGGCTGGCATAGTCCACAGCCACGCAGTCCATTGGCATGGTTAAAACACATTTCAAATAATTACATTAATACTTTTTCAAACTTTATACAATTTTTCAGATGCAATAAACCCTATCTGGGTCTTGCTAACTAGTCTACTAGGACTACTCCTGATAGCGAATAGGTAGTTTACCTTTAGTATACGTTCTGACCTACGTGGGGTAGCATCAGGTATGGTATTCTCTAACCTTTCTGTTCTGCGTAACGGCAAACTATAATACTGTCTCAACCTTTCTATGGATCTGGCAAGCGTGCTAGTGACTGGACGAGGCGGTACTGCTTCACCAGCTTCACCAAGGGATTCCACTTCTTGTGGCGCTGCTTCTTGCGGGTTCCGCTTCTGGGTTCTACGGTTGAGGTCTGCGCTCTCGGATGCTCTACTGGCACAATTGGTATGACCGGTTGTAGAGACTCCTCTTGCGGTTGATAAAACTGCAGCACAGGAATAATTACAGCGTCTCCTAATCTGGGCCAATCTGCAGGTAAATCTCCCAAATCCGTGTGTATGACCGCTTCACACTCTCTTCTTGATGAACAACAGGGTTTTCTTCACGGAGCTTTAATGGGCCAGGACACAACTTCAAATGATCTCTAGACACAGTTGCCGTCGTTTTTCCTCCATCCTTGCTGATGGTACAGACCTTGCTGTTATCGAAATTGGAATTTTGCACGACATATGGCTCCTGTTCCCACTGATCATCCAACTTGTGTGTTCTTCTTTTCCTTTTGAGCACCATTTCTCCAGGCATTAAAGGCTTAGCGGGAGCATTTTTGTTATAGTTCATCTCTTGCTTTTCTCTTACTTTGTTGAGACTGTCTTCTACGCAGGCTTGTACTCTCTTGTACTGTTCTTGTCGATTTGTGTCCCAATCTTCAGCGTTGTTATCAGCCTCTGGTTCTACCACACCGAGTTCTAAGTCCATTGGCAGCCTTCCCGGTCTTGCTCTCATAAGGTAGGCTGGAGTGCAGTTGGTGGAACTTACTGGGATATGGTTGTACAAGTCAGACCAGGTCAGGTAACAAGTCTGGCCACCGATTTCTTTCTTCCAGTGGTACAGTTTTCAGTAAGTCGAGGACAATGTGATTCATTTTTTCACAAAGGCCGTTGGTCTGAGGGTGGTATGGTGTCGTTCTGATCTTTTTACATCCATACAATTGACAAAATTCCTGAAACAGTTCAGCTTCAAAGGCTGGACCTCGATCAGTCAGTACCTGCTCTGGATATCCGTGTGGTCTGCAGAAACTTGCTTGGAAGGTTCTTGCTGCTGTCTCTGCTGTCATATCTTTGACAGGGGCGACCACCAGAAACCGGGAATAGTGATCCACCATGGTCAGGGCATATGTGTATCCTGACCTGCTTGGGGACAACTTGACGTGATCCAATGCCACGATCTCCAAGGGACGAGTCGTCCGGATAGGCTGCAAGGGTGCCTTCTGGCTACTGTAGTCTTTTCGCCTGAGGCCACAGGGTCCACAGTTCGGCACCACTTCTCGATGGAGCTGCGCATCCCTACCCAGTAGAACCGGCACCTCAACAGGGTCTCCAGCTTTCTCCAGCCAAAGTGTCCTGCTTGATCGTGGTATGCTTCCAGCACCATTTGGATGTCTGCTTCGGGACCACTATTTGCCAAACCATCTCATGGGTCCTTGGGTCGACGTATCTCCTGCACAACTTCTCACGGTATATGAACAACCGGCTTCTCTCGTTCCACAGGAGCTTTGCTGGCATGGATGCATCTTTCTCCAAGGAGGAACCTTCCTGTTTTATCAACTCCTTGATACGGCTGACCACGGGATCGCTGTCCTGAGTCTCCTTCCAGCTGTGATGAGGTAAAGGGTTCAACATCTCACCACACCGCTTCCTGTAGACTCGTTGCTCTTGGACCATCCCATTTCGGTGGAACGCAGGTAGCTCGATTTCTTCCAGATCGTCTGACTCTTCCTCCGTGTCAGATTCATGCGGCATTCTGGACAAGGCGTCCGCGTTAGCATTTTTACGGCCCGCTCTGTATTTGATGGTAAACTGGTAGTTTGATAACCGAGCCATCCAACGTTGCTCCATGCTCCCAGCTTGGCTGTTTCCAGATGCGTCAAGGGGTTGTTGTCTGTAAACGCAGTGAACCGGTTGGAGGCAAGGTAATGTTTAAATCTTTCGGTAATGGCCCAGACCAGCGCCAGGAACTCCAGTTTGAAGCTGCTATAGTTTTCCGGATTCCTCTCAGTTGGCCTGAGTTTTCTGCTGGCATATGCGATGACTTTTTCTTGGCCGTTCTGCTTCTGACTGAGGACCAGCTCCTAATCCTTCGTTACTGGCATCTGTGTATAGCAGGAACGGTTGGCTGTAATCTGGGTAGGCTAAGATTTCATCGCCGGTAAGGATCTCTTTCATCTCTTTGAATGCCTCAGCTTGTTCTTTTCCCCAATTGAATGGAGGGTTTCTGCTCTTAGAGGTTGTCCTACCAGGAGGTCCTGCAAAGGTGCCGCTTTCTTAGTGTAATCTTTTACAAACCTCCTGTAGTAACCTGTTAATCCCAGGAACTGACGCACCTCTTTTAAGTTCTTCGGCTCTGGCCATTTCTGAATAGCTGTGACCTTCTCGGGGTCCGGCGCTACTCCTTCGAACTGACAATGTGTCCCAAGTACTGTACCTTCCGTTTGAGCAGGTGGCATTTAGAGGGCTTTAGTTTCATCCCAAACTTGGACAATGACTCAAATACCTCCGCCAGGTGCTTCAGATGATCTTCATATGTCTTAGAGTACACAATTACGTCGTCCAAGTACAGCAGCACAGTTTCGAAGTTGAGATGTCCCAGACAGCTCTCCATCACCCTCTGGAATGTTCCTGGGGCACTGCTGAGACCAAACGGCATCCTATCGAACTCGCAGAGTCCCATTGGGGTGGTGAAAGCAGTTTTCTCCCGGTCCTCCTCAGCCACAGCCACTTGCCAGTACCCACTAGTAAGGTCGAGGGTAGAAAAGTAGTTAGCCGTTTTCAGAGCAGCTAAGGATTCCTCTATACGTGGTAATGGGTATGCATCTTTATGTGTTATACGATTTACTTGCCTATAGTCTACACACATTCGCATGCTACCATCCTTTTTCTTCACTAGAACCAGAGGTGCTGCCCAGGGGCTACAACTATCCCTTATCACCCCGGCTTTCTTCATGTCATGCAGCATTTCCTTAGCTTTCTGATAATGGGCTGGAGGTATGGGCCTGTACCGCTCTTTGATGGGAGGATGACTGCCTGTAGGGATATGATGCTGTACTCCCTTAATGGTCCCAAAATCAAGTGGGTGCTTGCCCAAATACTTGTGCGTAATCTGTACCAACCCGTAATTACCCCATGTTGGTGGACGGAATGGTGTCTGATCACACATATGAAGCAGTGACACCATCCGCTACACAGGTATGCCGATCATTAATCTCCGCTGGCTTGGCGGAGGCTAAGACTCGGTTTGTAGGATAGAATATTTCTACGGCATGTAATTTAGCAACTGAGCATAACGTGGCAAATTTAAATTAATCGCCCCCCAGTTGAGAAAATCGTACTGGTACTTCCATTTACTCTATTCCAAACCATCTAGCAATCATGAGTGTAGGTCTGATGTCTAGCGATGCGTTCTGACTACTCTCTCGTAGCTGTCACCCATGACCATGCTGCCTACACCATATTAACATTTCACTCATTGGGGGTATTACAATGGGGTTCGAGTCTGTGACCCGTACATTACCGATTTCACCATCTGTAAGCTTCGCTTGCTGCTGGCACATCAGGGCCCGGATCTCCCTCTGGATCACTCCCTTCTGCTTTGGCTTGGCAACTTCAGCGAGCTGTTGGAGCAAAAACACAACTTCTCCAGACAGTTACTGATAATGTTAGTACCTAGTATCACATTTAGACCATTTTCCTCATTTACAGTCCCGACTACTAGGAGTCCCTGATCCTTCAGCTCCACCCTGCCCACTTTTACATTTACGTTTTTGGCTCCAATTACTTCAACAGGGAGACCATTGATAGCGTACACTGTCAAGTCAGGCTCGGGGCTGGAGGCTGTCCATGGACCAAATTTATTGTAAAGGACGTCAGGTATGATGGTCACCTGAGATCCCGTGTCCAGCAGTGCAGGGATTGCAATCCCGTCCAGAATCATGGACAGGTAGGGCCGTCCACCCACGAACCTGCGGTTCCAGTCTAAGGGGCCTGATGAATCTACTCCTGGGTGTTGGCCCTCTGACCCAGGATCGGCTCGTTTAAAGGACATTGCTGAGCCATATGACCTTTTTGGTTGCAGCGGTAGCAGACGATCTCCCGGCGAGGATGGTGTTGCTCCGGAGTCGCTCCTGGGGGTGGCGTGGTCCTCCTCTGGTGTGGCGACGTCCTCCATTTCCTCCGGTTCATCCAAGGGACATCCTCCGGACAGTCGGCTAGTTGGATCTTCCCTCCTTCCTCTTTCCGCAGTTGCAGGGCCTCCATTACAGTGGCCAAGTTCTTAGTCAGCTGGCGCACTTCTGAGCGCAGACATTCCAACTCACTAGGGGGCGCCACCTGCGTTTTAGCTTCTGCCACCTGCGGAGAAAAGGTGGGTACTGCCGGCTTAAGAGTGGCTTCACCCGGGTGATACCGATTTGCCACCTCAGGCTTTTCCAGGGGTCGCAGTCCCTTTATTGCCATGTCCTTTAGAGCATCAAAAGTGGCATCTGGATGATCCAAAGACCACCAGTTTACAGTCCTGCCTTCCTCTGGAGACCTCAGTCCCCGCACGAATTGCTCTTTTAACATTTGGCTCTCATCAATGGGACTTGTGGGGTTAGCCTGTTTGAGAGCTCGCAGGGCCCCCTGTAGTCGGCAGGCGTAGTCCCTAATACTGTCACCCGGTCCCTGGAAGCACTGATAAAATGCCATCCGGAGATCCGTTTCTGTGTGGTCCTCGAAGATGGCCTGTAGCTTTAAGAGTATCGCAGGTACCGACTCCTGGGCTGCAATGGGCCAAGTCTCTACTTCTCTCTCAGCCGCACCAGCTAACTGTCCTATTACCACAGCAGCTTTTTGCTTTTCAGTCATGGAGTACATATCTAAGATGCTACATATTTTCCTTTTAAATCCTGGCAGGGTGCCTGGCTCGCCGCTGTACTGGGGGAGCCATTTCGCTCCTGGCATGTATGGGAGGGTTAGCGGCATTAGCGGGACCACCGGACCAGGTGAGGGGCCCGCACCTCCATCCTGCACTACAACGCCAAGCGGTGGGCTATTGGGGCCTCCGGCAGGGGACGCTCCGTCTGCCGGTTGCTGCGACATATTGGTGCCCCCTTTGTTAATCTGAGCCTACCTCTTCGTAGCAGGCACAGCGGTGGAGACAGGACCTTCGTCGCTGGACTGTGATGTCAGAGCGTTCACTTCCTGTTTCACAGGACCTGCCGCCGCGTCAGAGCTGGGGGCGGAGCCAGGCAACAGCGCGCTTTTTCAGGTACGCCCCCCTTCTTCACCAGCGCCTGAGGGCACGAATATTGCGTTAAAGATGGCGGTATTATGGCGCCAACACAGCAAACAGTCTTTTCCGCACAAACAGTCAATATAGGCACACAGGACTCACAATTGCAAGTTTTCGGATCCTGTTCGCGACGCCAAAGTTTAATTGACTCGCACCACAATTGTGGATACCAGGGCTATGGGGTACTCGGAGCCGAGCCCATGGAAATCTATGGGAGTTGTCACTGGCAGCGGTGGCTCGGTCCGTGGCCCTGGCAGTCAATGCGATGGGGGAATATTTACAGGGGATTATTAGAATAGTTTGTGACGCCACCTGTGGTTTCTGGTAATTTGTACCAGCGCTGCTGTAAGGGTCTTCACAGGGGATGTTATGGGGCAGCTTGGTAGTAAGTCTCCCACAGGTGAGACGTGTCCCTGGAAGTCTATGGTGGTGATGATGCAGGGGTAGTAAGAACTCAGTCACACACAAGGTAGTTCCTTTTCATACCTTTTACTGATGATGGTTCAAGCAGATCCCAGGGAGCTGGTCGGGGTGAAGAGTGCACATTCCGGTAACAGCTGAGCAGGTTAGAGGCCTCCTTAACTTCCAATGTGTAGGTGAGTCCAACTTGCCTGAAGCGAAGTTAACTCTGAATCTCCAGCTTTCTCAGTAGCTGTCCTGCCCGGCCAACATTGTGGTGGAGCCTTCTAAGTGATGAAACTAAGTCCTTACTTTTGTCTGCGCTTGACTCAAAGTCCATGTTCCACCTGACTCCGGTTACGTATTGACACTTAGGGCTGCTCTCTGCGACCTGTAGTCCAGATGCCTCCGGTTTTCTTGTTACTATGCCTGAAACAGTAGCAACGCTTCGGACCCCGGTGTCCGGCAATTTAGTGCAGGCAATCCAATACCTAAAGCACTTCTCTATCTTCTCCACTGTGCCCTTCGCCCTGCTTTCCGCTCTTCACATAAACACTGGTGGCTTTTGTGGAATAATGTCAGCTTCATCCAGAGCTCGCTGCACAGCTCTCAGTTTCCTCCAAAGTCCACACAGGACCGAGACTGAATGGCTGCTCTGTCCTTGAGACAGAAGCTAACAGGCTGAACTGCACTGAACACTAAGCTCCACACAGACTGATCTTATCTCAGACAGGAAACTATCCAAGGGATGACTCACTCCTGAGCCTCCCGGAGCTAACTGACTGACTCCTCTCGGAAAACTATCTCAAGATCTCCCAAGCCACGTGTCACTCCCCCTTATGTCTCAGATGGGTGTGTCTGAAGAGTGAGTGGCAGTGAATGCATATCAAGCTTTTGCTGTTACCTTCCTGTGCACTCCCCTGGACTTTATGTGTGCCTGCGAAGCTGGGCTACACAGTAGGTTTTCTGGGTGATAGTGCTTATGAATTCTTTTCCTTGTTTTAAAGCTCCACAATATTTGCAGCTCCCACATCTGTAGCAGCCCTTTGTTTGGCTGCCCAACCAGGTGGGGTTACTGGACTCTGAGGAGGCAAAATGGCTGCGTACCAATCTGTCTTTGAGGGAACGTCCTTTTTTGAAAGTGATTTGTGGGGTTGTAGATATTACACTGGTTAAATCCTTATCCATGCTCAAAATTGGCCAGTGTTTCATGATGATTTCCCTTAGTTCTTTAGACCCATTCGAGTATTTGGTGATAAATCTGACGATGTTCTCTCCCTCTGTTTTTTGTGTGGGGTAAGAAGGTCCCTTCTTTCTCGAGTTAATGCTGTCTTGTATGCATTTTTCAGCACATGATCTGGGTATCCGCGTTCTAGAAATCTGTGTCTTAGTTTATCTGCCTGTTCTTTAAAAATGGTCATATTAGAACAGTTCCTCTTGATTCTGAAATATTGCCCCTTCGGGATACCTTTTTTAAGGGGGATGGGGTGGTTGGATTCCCATCTAAGTAAAGAGTTGGAGGAAGTAGGTTTTCTGTATGTTTTGGTGGCTAGTTGTCCACCTTCTCCTCTCTCAATCAGAATGTCTAGAAAAGCAATGCTTTGAACATTTGCCTCAAAAGTGAAGTGGAGGCCAATGTTGTTCTTATTGAGACTTTTTACATAGTCACCAAAGCTTTCTACATCACCCCTCCAAATGACAAACACATCGTCGATGTATCGAAGCCAGAGTACAATTCTGTCCTCCGCTACATCTATTGAATCACCAAAAACAACATTTTCTTCCCACCAGCCCAGAAACAAGTTTGCGTATGATGGCGCGCATGGACTCCCCATGGCAGTGCCTCTGAGCTGGTGGAAATATTTGTTGCCAAAAAGAAAATAATTTCTCGTCAAACAAAATTCAAGGGCCTCAAGGACAAATTTATTGTGCTCATTGTATTGGCGCCCTCTAGTTTTCAGATAGTACTCTGCAGCCATTATGCCCTTCTCATGTGGGATCGATGAATACAGAGCCTCGACATCGATTGATCCTAGGATCATATTGTCGCCTAGCTCTATATTCTCGATTTTGAGAAGAAGGTCGGTTGTGTCTCTGATATATGACCTGAGGGAAGAAACAAATGGCCTCAGTATTTGATCTACATACAGACCTAAGTTTTGAGTAAGGCTATCAATGCCCGATACTATCGGCCTCCCCTTCAGGGGATGGAGGCCTTTGTGTACTTTAGGTAAACAATAAAAGGTAGCAACCATAGGATGGGTTGGGATCAAAAAATCTTTTTCATCTTCGGTGATGAGTTTTTTGTGAAGTGCATTGTTTACTATGTCTTTCAATTCCCCATGATATTGATTTGTGGGGTTATCGCTCAGTCTCTCGTAACCCATTTCCTCTCTTAAAAGGGAGCAACAAAGAGTCTTATATTGTGATTCATCCATTACTACAATGTTGCCCCCCTTATCCGAGGGTTTTATCACAATGCTCTTGTCATTCTCAAGAGCATTTAGTGCTTTCATTTCTTTTTGCGTAAGATTATGGAACTTTTTTTTGTTCTGTTTTTCTAGTTCCAGAAAATCTTTAGAAACTAGATTCGCAAAGACATCTATGGCGCTAACATCGGTGATCGGGGGCATCCGTTTGCTCTTATTTTTTAGGTCAGTAAAGGGGCCTTCTCCTTGCTCATTGGGAGGGTCTCCTAAATGGTATAGGAATCTTACATCAGCTGGCATGGCTTCATCAATGCCTAATTTGGCGCAGTTTCTTTTGTCTAAGTTAATAAAGTGCTTTTTCCACTTAAGTCTTCTGGTGAAAAGATGCAAGTCTTTCGTGGCTTCAAACTTTCAAAATCTGAGGTTGGGACAAATGACATACCTTTACTTAATACCGTCATTTCCTCGTTTGTGAGTGGTCTGGTAGATATATTGACAATGGTTTTGTCTATACAGGGTTCCTTGTATTGAATCTGTTTCTGAGGTGGTACCCTGAATCTAAAAAATGTTCTCTCTGTGGGGGACTACGATTAGACCCTCTACCTCCTCTTGCACCTCCTCTTCCTCTGCCTCTACCCCTGGTGTTTTTATATCTTGTCTCTGAGTCTGAAAATTCGGCCTCTGAGGATGAGATATCAGTGTCGGGTGGACGATGTATTTTGTTATTGGTAATAGAGTAGGCTTTATTGTCACGAAATTCCTGCAGATCTCTTATATAATACTTATGTTTTCTTTCTTTGAGATGGTATTGGAATTTTTCTATAGTGTTTTGGAGATTAGTTTCCTTAAGGGGAAACTCTGGTTCGGTCGAGAATTTTTTAGTGGTTTCTATTTGTTCCCTAAGTTTCTCATTCAAGGTGCTGAGTATAGTTTTTTCTTCTTCCAGAAGAATTTTCATAAGCTTCAGTGAGCTATCTGTGGCTTCTTTTTCTAATTTAGCTAGAAGAGCCGTACTCTTATACCTATATCCAAAAGACAATGATATTCTGAGGTGTCTTGGTACGATGCCCGCCTTTATATAATTTTCAAGACTTTGCACTTCCCACCATGAAGTGACTTGTTCCTTATAGACTTTAGTAAGTTCTTTAAATGCTGCGTTAAATGAAGGCATATATTTTTTCTGAGTAAAAACCCCGTCTGAAAATATGTCTTTCGCTTCATTGATCCATTGATTTGTATCTATACCAGTGGACAGAAATCCTGCCATATCACTGTATATACTGAATGAGCAAAGGCTGATATATCCAATCAAAATAAATGTATTGTGTAGCTGATTGATAAAACTTAACTTTTAATCTACTGGTTAAAAACCACAAATACCAAAAAAAGTGCATGTGCCAAACAAAAAAACCCAAGATAAGTGTGTGTGAATAAAAGAGAGAATAAAAAAGAAATAAACCACTATAGAATGGGATGTATATTGAACTACTCAGCAGAAATAGTTCCAAATCCTCATAATCTGTCCATATATATCAGATGTAACCCTTTTATTCCTTAATCTATTAAGGGAGGTATTTACCGCTTTATAGATGGAAAATATTCTCTTTTTAGGGAGATATACTTAATGCAGTCAATATATGGAGCAGAGTATTTATAATATATATTGTTCTGAAACCTCATATATAAACATGCATTAGTCTATTTTACGCTGCATAAACAGGGTTTTATATACCAAGAGGAACAGACAATTTTACAAAAGCATTTATAATTATCTATGTTAGATTCATATATGCGCACAAATACGTGCATGAATGTGTTATATTTTTAGTGGTTTAGCAAATTGCTCCTTGAATGTACTGGAGCCATAGACAATTTGTAACCTGTCATCAAAGTATGCCCATAGTACAGACAATCAAAAACCCGACTTAGGAGCCCCAGAGTCCTGCATACTCTTATCATATAACGGTCTCACTGTGGGTATTATAAATGATACTCATCTGCATCATAGTGTAGCGGGCATATATCTGATTCAGCCTGGGGGAGACCCACTTTGACCATTTGTTACAGGTCAAGCGATCTCTACCCCTAAGGCTCTCCCAACGCGTTTCATCAGTGAAGAATCATCAGGGGAGGTAACGTGCTCTATATTCATAGGACAGGTGTAGCGATGTACAGCGATCTCACTTTTATAATTACCGGGTATGTGCTGCTGTAATTGACTTCCGGACGCTGAATGCGTCATATCCGGTATTTAGAGCGCATCGTCTCATCCATGAGGCGCATGCGCAGTAGCTGCGACACCTTGAGATCTCCCGGAACGTCATTTCCGGTTTCTAGAGTGAAATGCTCTGAGACTGAGAGCAGGATTCATTGTCTGCAATTTATGTAGTCATTATTT
Organism: Oophaga sylvatica; assembly: GCA_033576555.1. Lineage (NCBI taxonomy): Eukaryota > Metazoa > Chordata > Amphibia > Anura > Dendrobatidae > Oophaga > Oophaga sylvatica. The sequence continues at coordinate 426,369,427 of JARQOD010000006.1, read as the reverse complement.
ATGTATCCGGTGTCTACAACATACTAAAAGTGCGCACTTTCGTTCTTCAAACATATATGAGGATTTTTGAAGGGGCTGTGCGTACCTATAATGACCCCTATTGGTGTAAATTATCAATAGAGAAAAAAGCCTTGTTTGTGCATATGTGCAGTGATTCAGAGGTCCCTTTGGTATACATATTCAATGTGCATAACATATTATGCTTTTTAGACAGGTTGGTGGATTACCCAGAAATTCGGTATACCTCTATCAGGTTGGCAATGATTGCGATATTATATATCCAAAACAAATGATTTTTTCAAATTGATGAAAGAAGGTTTAAAATGATTCTTATGATATATCTTGTTTTCGTATTGTATGCATATAGGACAACAACACCATTTGTCCCTAATGAAGAATGTTTAATCTTTTTCGTTGGATGTATATTAGGACACAACAGACCTTCTTTGGAAAGATAGAAAGGGTGCACTCTAAAGAACACCCTGTTGCACCCTGTCTATATGGTCCCTACCTAACGCGGAGGTTGGCACCCTAAAACCTGCGCAGTGGCGCCCCCACTCAACGGCGGCTCACCCTATTGTAGATGCCCTATTGGACCCTACACTACAAGAAGGAAGAGAAAGTAAGAAGTTCATTTGAACCTTTCGGGTAAGTAGTCTCGAGATGGAAGATCCAAAAGGTCTCTTTTTGTAGGATTCTTTTGTCCCAATCTCCTCCTCTTTGATTTTTACTGACTTTTTCAATGCCCATAAAGGACAGAACTCTTGTATCACCTCCGTGTATATGGTTGACATGGTTGGCGACAGGGGTGTCTCTCTTATTAATAGTGTCCCTATGATGTCCTATGATGTTCTCCTATCCTTTTCTTGAGTTCTCTCCTGGTCTTGCCTACATATTGTACGCCGCATCTACAGGTGATGTTGTATATGACCCCAATTGATTTGCAATTGATGAATTGTAGTGTAGGGTCCTTCTTGTAGTGTAGGGTCTAATAGGGCATCTACAATAGGGTGAGCCGCCGTTAAGTGGGGGCGCCACTGCGCAGGTTTTAGGGTGCCAACCTCCGCGTTAGGTAGGGACCATATAGACAGGGTGCAACAGGGTGTTCTTTAGAGTGCACCCTTTCTATCTTTCCAAAGAAGGTCTGTTGTGTCCTAATATACATCCAACGAAAAAGATTAAACATTCTTCATTAGGGACAAATGGTGTTGTTGTCCTATATGCATACAATACGAAAACAAGATATATCATAGGAATCATTTTAAACCTTCTTTCATCAATTTGAAAAAATCATTTGTTTTGGATATATAATATCGCAATCATTGCCAACCTGATAGAGGTATACCGAATTTCTGGGTAATCCACCAACCTGTCTAAAAAGCATAATATGTTATGCACATTGAATATGTATACCAAAGGGACCTCTGAATCACTGCACATATGCACAAACAAGGCTTTTTTCTCTATTGATAATTTACACCAATAGGGGTCATTATAGGTACGCACAGCCCCTTCAAAAATCCTCATATATGTTTGAAGAACGAAAGTGCGCACTTTTAGTATGTTGTAGACACCGGATACATAAATAATGACTACATAAATTGCAGACAATGAATCCTGCTCTCAGTCTCAGAGCATTTCACTCTAGAAACCGGAAATGACGTTCCGGGAGATCTCAAGGTGTCGCAGCTACTGCGCATGCGCCTCATGGATGAGACGATGCGCTCTAAATACCGGATATGACGCATTCAGCGTCCGGAAGTCAATTACAGCAGCACATACCCGGTAATTATAAAAGTGAGATCGCTGTACATCGCTACACCTGTCCTATGAATATAGAGCACGTTACCTCCCCTGATGATTCTTCACTGATGAAACGCGTTGGGAGAGCCTTAGGAGTAGAGACCGCTTGACCTGTAACAAATGGTCAACGTGGGTCTCCCCAGGCTGAATCAGATATATGCCCGCTACACTATGATGCAGATGAGTATCATTTATAATACCCACAGTGAGACCGTTATATGATAAGAGTATGCAGGACTCTGGGGCTCCTAAGTCGGGTTTTGATTGTCTGTACTATGGGCATACTTTGATGACAGGTTACAAATTGTCTATGGCTCCAGTACATTCAAGGAGCAATTTGCTAAACCACTAAAAATATAACACATTCATGCACGTATTTGTGCGCATATATGAATCTAACATAGATAATTATATATGCTTTTGTAAAATTGTCTGTTCCTCTTGGTATATAAAACCCTGTTTATGCAGCGTAAAATAGACTAATGCATGTTTATATATGAGGTTTCAGAACAATATATATTATAAATACTCTGCTCCATATATTGACTGCATTAAGTATATCTCCCTAAAAAGAGAATATTTTCCATCTATAAAGCGGTAAATACCTCCCTTAATAGATTAAGGAATAAAAGGGTTACATCTGATATATATGGACAGATTATGAGGATTTGGAACTATTTCTGCTGAGTAGTTCAATATACATCCCATTCTATAGTGGTTTATTTCTTTTTTATTCTCTCTTTTATTCACACACACTTATCTTGGGTTTTTTTGTTTGGCACATGCACTTTTTTGGTATTTGTGGTTTTTAACCAGTAGATTAAAAGTTAAGTTTTATCAATCAGCTACACAATACATTTATTTTGATTGGATATATCAGCCTTTGCTCATTTAGAATGAAGGAAAGCAGCAGGGGGCATTCAGTGCTGGGTCCCCTCTCATGACATGCCACGTAGCATTGGTTTAGTGTACATATGCAGTCATCTGAACATTTTTTTTTTTAGTGTTGTAAATAACTTGCAATGTGTGCCTCTGCCCCGGTCCTGAAGGTATTGTAAATCAGAGGCAAATTAACGCTTTTATATCCAAATAAAAAATGAATTGTGCAACTTATAGTAATAAATTTACAAAAACAGCCAAGTCATCATGAAATGTGCCATAGCTGCTCGTAAAATTAATTCATGTATTATTATAAAACAAATACGCTTATAAATCATATAGGATATATAAAAAATAGATGGCTACACAGACATATAGATACCACCCCATCTTTACGCTGTATTTGGCAAATAATCTACTGTAACTAACATTCTTCGTAGTCCGAATCTTCTACTCTTACAAGATGCATCTTACTTTGTTGTTTTAAAGGTTTTTTTTCCCAAAATTGCTAGCTATATTCAATCTATAGGATGAGGAATGATTACTGATCATTGGGGGCTCTGACGCAAGGAACCCCAGCAGTCAAAAGAATGAGGCTCTGTGAAGCCCTCTTGAATGGAGTGGAGGTGCACATGCTCAACCTCAGCTCCATTCATTGTCTGCTGGAGATAGCCGAGTACAGCCCTCGTTTATTTCTAGCAGTCCCATTGACAATGAATGGAGGAGGTTCGAGCATGTGGACCAAAACTTCATTTAAAGGGAATCCATATGGGCAATGCCGTCTATTTGGGCATTTAGGTAATAGAAAGTTGAATAAATTGATAGCTTGATATCTGTGATCCGATGTCTTATTCCCAAGAAATCCACGTTTTTCTTAATGTGTAAATGAGCTGTTAAGATCAATGGGCCAAAAGTAGATCTCTTCGAGAATCTGCCTCTAGAGCTTGTTTTAAATGAAAGATTCTAAGATTAAAAAGTAACTTTTATTAAACTATAAGAATAATAATGAGATTGTGCTCTTTTAAAGTCCATATTATATAGTAATGTCCCAACTTACTGTAATTGCCATTAGGGGTGAATATAATTCTTCCTCTTACAATGAACTTGCTGTTCCAATTTCAACTGTCTCATGGCTATTATTCAGGGGTAAGTGTTATTCAATTCTTCACCTTTATTTTCCTTTTTAGGTTTTTTTGGATAAGCAGTCTCACATGGGGGTAGGTATTATTCAATCCCTCCCCTTGCTGTATTTTTAGTGATTGATTTCTCTGCAAAGCAGCCTCATTTCCCAGAAGATGGCAGCAATGGCGAAACATGTTGGGGAGGCAACTGTTTAACATTTTGGATCAGCCAGTCCATATTGGTGACATATGCCATAGAGTGGTCTGCGGCCATCAAGGCTAAAACACCACTGACATTAACAATTTAATGTCCAGTGCGGTAGAGCGGCTCACTCAGCTGCAAACGGAGGTAGACATGGGTACACTGCAGCTTTAAGAACTTCCTTTGGTTTAGTATAGGCAGCATAAACCAAGGGGTAGTAAAGAAAATACAGCCCTCTGGGCAAAGCAGGAAAAGAAAACAAAATGGTGGCAGAACAAGCACAGTCCTTTTTGTGAGCGGGGTTCCTCCCGCTCACGGCTGACAGAACACACACATGGTTCAGGCTCTCTAGTCCATGGAGCACTCTCCTGCAGTGCTCCTTCTTCAGGCCCACACACTGAAATTCCTTTTCTTCAGCCATTTAAGCTAAGGCCATGTGTCTCCTCAACCACGTGACTGATCACATGACTGTGACCTCATCCAGGTCCTGTTAGCACACAGTGGTGCTAGATCTGCAGGGGGAGATATGGGGGGACACTCTCCCACCCGCTCTATGAATGACCCCCTAAAAACCAGCCCATAACATAACTTAACCCTCGCAACAGTTACTGTGCTGGAGGAAATACAACTCTGGATTTTATAACACTGATGCCATTAGGCGTAGTGAAACATATCTCCCTCTATTACATTATCAGTGACTCCGGTTACTATTGATAGGCCTCATATGGGGAAGTATTGAATAATACTTACCCCCCTAAGGCTAATCAGCCAGAGAAATCAATCACTAAAATTACCGCAAGGGGAGAGATTAAATAATACCTACCCCCGGCCCCATGTGAGACTGCTTATCCAAAAAAAAATAAAAAGGAAAATAAAGGGGAAGAATTGAATAATACCTACCCCTGAATAATAGCCATCAGACAATTGAAATTGGAACAGCAATTTCATTGTGAGAGGATGGATTATATTCACCCCTAATGGCTTCTACAGTAAGTTGGGACATTACTGTCTAATATGGATTCGGTATTTTAAGCGAGCACAACCTCATCATTATTATTATACATTAATAAAAGTTACTTTTTAATCTTAGAGTTTTTAGTTAGGGTCTCTTTGCTATTCGACAATTTGTAAATTATATTGATAAACCCCACGCTGATTGTATTTTGAACAATTTTGGATAACTACCATATTTTAAATGAAAGGAGTGTTACCAGTGTGAGACATGTAATGACTGGTAGTCTCCTCTCCTGATCTACATATTTCATATTGGTAATGCCTCCTTTTATTAAAAATAAGTGCTGGAGGCTGATTCTCAGGGAGATCCATGTCCGACCCATAGATCCTAACAGTTCATTTACATATTAAGAAAAATGTGAATTTCTCTGGAATAAGACATCAGATTGCAGATATCACGGTATCATTTTATTCAGCTTCCTATGACCTGTATGCCCATATAGACAGTTTAGAATGGTAGATCCTACTGACATATGACCTTTAACATGGGTCTGTGCAAAGCTCTATTCTCGGTATTTGATATCCCTGTTCTCTGTATTGCTGTCAGCCTGATCAATTAACAAGTTTTCCCCTGTCCCACTGATAGGATAGCTTGAAATTTTGTGTAACCCCTGTAGTTGGTATTTAAAAAAATCACAGTGCTCATACTTGTGACACTTTACATAGCCTCTCTTCATCAGCTTATTTCCTCCTGTAGTTTTTAGATCACTCCCAATGCTGCACAGCATACAGCCTTAGGCCCCTTTCACACGTCAGTGTATCCAGTACGTGTGGTGTCAGTTTTCTCACGTACTGGAGACACTGACACACGTAGTCCCATTCAAATGAATGGGTCTATGTGCATGTCAGTGTGTTTTCACGGACCGTGTGTCCGTGTGCAAAACACGCAGACATGTTCGTTTTCACACGGAACGCAAAACGTGCCGCACACGTGCACACGGAGAACAGTGCACACTGTCCTCCATGTGCACGGATGGCCGCCGGGGAAGTAGCGCTACTGTAAGCCGCTGTCCCCCGGCGGCTGGTGCTGAATGTGCCTGTCATTATTCTCCCCTGCTCTGCCGGCGAGCAGGGAAGAATGAATGAGAAGCAGCGGGCGCAGGCTCAGTGACTAGCGGTGACGTCACTCAGTCTGTGCTCGCTGCCGGCCTGAACTCCTGTAACCTCAGCACCGTGGGAAAATGTAAGTGATGAGGTCACGGCAGTTCAAGCTCAATCCCAGTGACCTCATCTCTTGCATTCTCCCACGGTCCTGAGGTCACAGCAGGTCAGTTTCTCATTCATTCATTCATTCTCCTCTACTCGCGCTGATCGCAGCAGAGCAGGGGAGAATGGATGAAAGCCGGCTTCAGCACCTGCTGCCGGGGGACAGCGCTTACAGTAGTGCTCTTCCCCGGCGGCCGTCCGTGTGGTCCTGATGCGGCACACGGATGCCACACGCGTGCCGCACGTAGTACACACACGGATACTGATATCTCCGGTACTGGTTTTTCCGGTCCCGAAATATCAGGACGTGTGAAACCGGCCTTAGTGCCTGTCTTAGTCTCCCTCTTGCTCATCTCTTTTTGTACACTTGCAGCTTGTCTGGAGATCTTGCACACTCGTGCAGTTTATTCACTTAGTTACCGCTTATTGGTCCCTCACACGCAGTCACTAGGTTCCTCAGAACTTGTTGCCAAACTGTGATGACACACCTCTTCTCACAGGCATCAACATTCAGACTATCTCATGTATGGCAACTGGTCACCCCTTGTAGACACCTACTTGACAGATGCATTGTTTTCTCACAGCAAACCACTTCTTTGTTCCTCTGTGTGATGACAATTCTCGTTCTCTCTTTGTGCAGTGGTGGTGCTGTCATGCAAGAGGGCTGGGCACCTTCACAAATTGCACGGATCGCAGTACAAGTTTGAGCCTCCTAATGGCATATTTGTGGTTCTGTGAGACCTTGAGTAGTGCACCAAATTTTGTGGATGCTGCTCACCCCTACTTGCTAGCTAATAATGATGCAGACATTTTCTGCCTGGCTCCACAGCTCTCCGCTTTGTGCCAGGTTGCTCTGTATAGCTTCCAGGGAGCATGCATGCATTTATGATGCGATTAATAATGTATATTAATTAAAGGAGATAACGCAGCCCTCACATCTAATGAATGACACCTTTAATTTCCATACTGGTCACTTACTTGCTCTTTATATGTACATGCATATTTTTTTTATTAAAAAATAACTGAACCATTGTACAATATAAGGACTTTTACCTTTTTGTCCCTCTCCTATTTCCCCACAGATTTCCCCATAGATTGAACGCCCTTGTGAGTAGGGCCCTCCTCTTGTTTATTATTTTTTAATGTCTGATATTATGTGTACATGCGACCTCTGAATTGTTCTGTGATCTGGAATATATTGGAATTATATCATTTAAGACTTATTATTATTATTATTATAGATAGAAAAAGATAGAATTTATAAATTTAGCTAGAATTTACAAATACTAATTAGGATTTTACTCAGGAGGAGACAATGTGGTTTATTCATTCTTCTAGACTAAATTCAGCATCACCCTAAATGTAGATAAAAATATGCATGTGTTATCCCTGCAATCTATAGGCACCATATAATGTAAAATCATGGATCAGCAATAACAAGTGACCCATTTAGCACGAGTGATAAGTATTTCTGTAATTGTCTGCTTCCCTCCATCATTCTCTTCAGCTCGAAGTCATTGTGCAATCCCGTCAACTAGATATTATCATGCATCCTGTTATCCAGAAATTAATTGAAGAAAAATGGAGATTTTTTGGCAGGTAAGCCTGGAGACTATTTCATTGAGCTAATTGATAGTGCCTGTGGGCAAAGCTCTCCCTCAGCTGTTTGAGATGAAAGCCTGCGCTATGTTCTCTCTCCCCGTAGAAAGAAAATCTCTATAATGCTGTCACTGAATCTTCTATTCATCATATCGTGGACAGCTCTGGGAATCGCATCTTCGCTGCCAAGAGCAGAGGATGCCCCTTACAAATTTCCAGAGGTACGTCATCGCATGTGCAAGCAGAGAGAATGGCTTTATATCACAGCCTTTCCGGCAGCGGAAAGTTGTATGAAAAGTTCTAACACAGTTGTGAAAAATAACGCTTTATTAATATGATGTCATGGGTGCATCGCCACGAAGATCGTCGCGATTGCACATTCTGACTTCTCACAGCTGAGCTTCTGTTTCTTTGTTTTTTGGTGATGTGAGAGTTAATTTTTCCTAGCTCTTTGCTAAGGCTAGGTGCAGCCTCGCCCGGCTGCTTTTGTTTATGTTCTAATTAGTTTCCTTTATATTTCTGCCAGTCTGGGTGTTAGACGCCGGTGAAAGCATTCATGTAGTTCAGCAGACTGGATCGGTTCTGAGAATATTTAAGCTAAGAGTTCATTAGGTGTTTTTACTCTTATAGCTTATAGTTAAATCTCTGAGACCTTAGGTGTTCCTACTGTGTGTGAGTGTTGTATGTAAGACTTTATTTACTTTATTCCTTCTCTTTCTTGTATGTCTTTCTGTTCATTATCCGTTACCTGTTCATTCCCTTTGGTGGTATTCAGGGTCCTTCTTAGGACTAGAATACAGTTGGCAGGGATTGATAGGAGACAGGGTTTACGCTGGTGGCCTGGACCTCTGTACCTTTAACAGTACCTCCAGGTTGAGGGATTAGTTAGGACCCCAGTTCAGGGTCAGCTTAGACCCCGGTCACCCTCTAGCCGGAGACAGCGTATAACGGATTCCGTTTTGACCCAGTGGACATTCTGTCAGGTAAATCCATGTTATAATATATCTATGCGCATGTTATATAGTATGTTGCCCTTTTTGATATAGATTACAGACATCTCATATATATATCTGCTATACAGCGTGACATTTTCACCGGCCCAAACTAAAGATTCTCCCCAGCTGTCATGGATCCAGTAGCCCAGCTGGCCCGGCAGTTGCAGGGGTTGTCCATGGAATTTGCAGACATTAAGTCCAAGGTTTTGTCCCCCCCGGAGCAAACCATATCTGAACCTAAGGTTGCTCTCCCGGACAGGTTCACTGGTGGGCGGGACAAATTTTTTACTTTCCGGGAGGCATGTAAATTGTACTTTCGGCTGCGGCCTCGGTCATCTGGGAGTGAAGAGCAGAGGGTGGGAATTGTTATCTCGCTCTTACAAGGGGACCCTCAATCTTGGGCGTTCTCTATTCCTCCAGGCTCCCCAGATCTCCAGTCAGTGGATCGATTTTTTACTGCCCTGGGTCTGGTATATGATGATCCGGATCGAGTTTCCCTTGCTGAAACAAAGTTACGTAAAATACGGCAAGGAAATCGTCCAGCGGAGGAATATTCTTCTGAGTTCCGTAGATGGGCAACAGATACTCAGTGGAATGACCCAGCTCTTAGGAGCCAGTTTTGTCAAGGGTTGTCTGACAAATTAAAAGATGTGTTGGCTCAGTATGATTCTCCTCCATCACTGGAGGCTGCTATGGCCCTCGCTATTCGCATTGATAGACGACTTCGGGGAAGACGCGAGGTAACTCCGCCCCCCATGATGACTCCACCTACTACTAAAGTCCCTTATACTGAGGTTCCCCTGGTCTGTTCTGAGGAACCCATGCAGTTGGGAGGGACATCATTTTGTAGGAGGGAATCGGCGGTGCGCCGCAAGACTAGAAGGTGTTTCTTTTGCGGGAGAGAGGGACATTTTGTTGGGGGTTGTCCATCCCGGACCTCTTTGACCCAAGGAGTTAACCTGGGAGTCTGTATTTCGTCCCCAAATCCCTCTCAGTTTATCGTGCCTGCGGAGGTGGTGATTGGTACTAGAACTGAGAGGATTTCTGTTTTTCTTGATAGTGGGTCCGGGGCTAATCTTGTGGACGCTCGGTTTGCCCAGGTGCATGGTATGCAACTGAGTGTATTGGCCAAACCGGTCCCTATACTCTCTATTGATTCTAGACCTCTTGGTCAAGGTAGCTTGGTTCAAGCTGTTCATAACATAGATCTTCGAGTAGGGGCAATACATAAAGAGCAATTGTCTTGTTATGTGTTGGAGGGTCTACCTACTCCTATTGTGTTGGGACTTCCTTGGTTGGCTAAACATAACCCAGTGATTGATTGGCAATCCAGAAAGATTAGCCAGTGGGGTGAATTTTGCAAGAATAACTGCATGAGCACGGTCATCGGTGCGGTTGTACCTAGGACTTTGCCTCCTTTTCTGGAAGACTTTGGGGAGATGTTCTCAGAGGAGGGGTGTAAAGAGTTACCTCCTCATCGCGCATATGACTGCTCAATAAAGTTGCTTCCTGATGCCTTATCTCGTACTTTCCCAGGGACCGGGAGGATGGATGATCCGGTTCCTATTCCTCAGGAGGGAGTTGTAGTGTCAGCTGTATGCTCTGAGCTTGAGGGGGAGGTATTGGGGGCTCAGGGGGACGCCCCTGTGGGACTTCCAGGGAGACTGATAGTTCCAGATCAGTTAAGACTGAAGGTTACGGAGAACCGTTACAAACGGATGGCTGATAGGGGAGAGTTTCTGGTCGAGATCTGAAGGTGAATGATCTGGTGTGGTTGTCTACCAGGAATATTAAACTTAAAGTTTCCTCCTGGAGGTTGGGTCCCAGATTCATCGGGCCGTACAGGATCAGCTCCATAATTAATCCTGTGGCATTTCGTCTGGACCTCCCTCCTACGTTTAAAATTCATAATGTGTTTCACAAGTCATTACTTAAAAAGTATGTGGCACCAGTCATACCGTCACCTCTACCTCCTTCAGTGGTGGTCAATGATAACGTGGACGGACCTTTCACACAACTCACCCGGACAGACCTGGTCATGAGGGTCCGGAGGCCCCTCGTAGAAGGGGGGGTACTGTCATGGTGCATCGCCACAAAGATCGTCGCGATTGCACATTCTGACTTCTCACAGCTGAGCTTCTGTTTCTTTGTTTTTTGGTGATGTGAGAGTTAATTTTTCCTAGCTCTTTGCTAAGGCTAGGTGCAGCCTCGCCCGGCTGCTTTTGTTTATGTTCTAATTAGTTTCCTTTATATTTCTGCCAGTCTGGGTGTTAGACGCCGGTGAAAGCATTCATGTAGTTCAGCAGACTGGATCGGTTCTGAGAATATTTAAGCTAAGAGTTCATTAGGTGTTTTTACTCTTATAGCTTATAGTTTATCTCTGAGACCTTAGGTGTTCCTACTGTGTGTGAGTGTTGTATGTAAGACTTTATTTACTTTATTCCTTCTCTTTCTTGTATGTCTTTCTGTTCATTATCCGTTACCTGTTCATTCCCTTTGGTGGTATTCAGGGTCCTTCTTAGGACTAGAATACAGTTGGCAGGGATTGATAGGAGACAGGGTTTACGCTGGTGGCCTGGACCTCTGTACCTTTAACAGTACCTCCAGGTTGAGGGATTAGTTAGGACCCCAGTTCAGGGTCAGCTTAGACCCCGGTCACCCTCTAGCCGGAGACAGCGTATAACGGATTCCGTTTTGACCCAGTGGACATTCTGTCAGGTAAATCCATGTTATAATATATCTATGCGCATGTTATATAGTATGTTGCCCTTTTTGATATAGATTACAGACATCTCATATATATATCTGCTATACAGCGTGACATATGAAGCTTCTTATTCATTTGGCATGTTAGTCCACATAATGGAATTTTCTATAACCAATTGTTCTCATAGGGCTCTGTAGCTAAAAATTGCTACACTCTATGGACAAAAGTATTGGGGCACCTCCACATTACACCTACAGGAGCTTTTCTGACTTTGCATTCTAAATTTATAGCATTAACGAGGCGTTGGTTCCCTCTTTGCACCTATAACAGCTCCCGCTCTTCTGGGAAGCTTTTGTACAAGATTTTGGATGTGTGTTGGGATTTTTGTCCATTCGTCCAGGAAAAGCACTTGTAAGATCAGACACTGGTGTTGGACATGTGCTTCCTAATCAAGCTCCACAAACAAATGAGCAAATACCCTGGAGTAAAGGTACTGCCACACTAAACAATCCCGCTAGCGATCACGATAACGACGCATACTAATGCGATCGCTAGCGGGATTGTTTCTATATCGCTAAATGCGGCCACATTTAGCGATATAGTTAACGACGCTATCGCCGTTAGCGATCTTCTTAACGACTTTAGCGGTACAAAAGTACCGCTAAATCGCTAAGAAAAGGTGCCACACAGCGATTAGATACTCACCCAGCGGGAGCGCCAGCGATGAAATAGGGTCCGGAACGATTCCAGCGACGAGCGAGATCACAGCAGGAAGCTCGTCGCTGGAAGCTGCCGCACTGAACAATATCGCTAACGGGATCGCTAAATAGTGACGTTTTTTAGCGATCTCGTTAGCGATATTGTTTAGTGTGGCATACCCTTTAGTAAATAGTAATATTAAATGTAAATAACATAGGGTTTGTTTTTTTCTTGGGTTTTGTCTGTGAAATAGCCACAGTGTGAACATGCAACATGCGCTTACATATCGCATCATATGCCAACTTATGCTTTGGTTAATTTCTTTGGTTTTGCTGTAGTTTGTTGTTCTTTGTACAAACAGTAGCATGGCTGCCATTTTCTGAGTTAAGGTACCGTCACACTCAGCGACGCTACAGCGATCCCAACAACGATACAACCTGCTGTGTTGCTATGTGGTCGCTGGTGAGATGCCAAACAGTTAGATCTTCCCAACGACGCAGCAATGATACGGCGACCCGTAGCGACCTGTGTAACGATGTCGGCGGTTGTTGGGACCCTGTCACATAGCAGCTAATCTGACCATTCAGACCTCGATGAGGGACGTACTGTGTGACGCTGTAGTCACACAGGCGTGAATTTGCGTTGCCTTTTCCGCGCCCCCTCAGCTCCGATTGGTGGTCGCTGGAACAAAGGACAGAAGCGCTACTATGTTGCCTTCTTTTAAGGCAAGGCCGCCAATCAGAACGCAGTAGCGACCGTCAATAAGAACGCAGTAGCGACCACCAATTGGAGCTGAGGGGGGCGCGGAAAAGGCAACGCAAATCCACGCCTATGTGTCTCGGTTCTGAGTCACCAACGAGGTCGTTGGTAAAAGGTGTCAAACACACCGATGCATGCTACCCAGCGGGACCTCAACGATCAAAAAAAGGTCCAGGCCATTCCAACACGACCAGCGATCTCACAGCAGGGGCCTGGTCGCTGCTACGTGTCAAACGTAGCGAGATCGCTGCTGAGGTCGCTGTTGCATCACAAAACTTGTGACTCAGCAGCGATCGCGCTAGCGATCTCGCTTAGTGTGACGGGGGCTTTAGGCATTTCTTCAATATAGCTTCACCTGGGCAGGTGTCTGAACAGTTGGACTCCTGTCCTGCTCTGTCCTTATCTACAGTGAGGTCAGCTGGCCCAAGATAAGGATTTAATACTAGAGACAAGATAAGACCATCCCAATTGGATACACCTTTTCGTGGTGAGATGGCTTTTATGCCTTTTTGAAGCAAATGCAGGTCACAATTTTCAGATTTATATACTTTTTTTTAATATTTAGAAAACCATGTATCATTTGTTTCGTTTACACTTCACAAATACTTTCTATTTTGTGTTGGTGTCACATAAAATCCCAATAAAATACATTTAAGTTTGTGCGTGTAACATTAAAAATGTGGAAAATAAACGGGGTATGAATACTCTTTCAAGGCCCTGTATATACTGCAAAGCTGTTGTGTTGCAGTATTTAGCACTTGCATTCTCACAGGTTCAAACCTCCCTAAGGGGATTACAAAAAAAAAAGGTTCTACTAAAATAAGAAAAAATACCCAAGAAGACATGTGTGTAGCCCAGCTACGCAGGCACACATAAAGTCCAGGAGAGTGCACAGGAAGGTAACAGCAACGCTTGATATTCATTCACTGTCACTCACACTTTCAGACACACCCATCTGAGATATAAGGGGGAGTGACACGTGGCAGGTAGTCAGTCAGACAGCTTCCTGTCTTCGGACAGGGCAGTCAGGGAGTCAGATCTTGAGGAAGTAGTGTTCAGTCGAACTTCAGTCTGCTAGCTTCTGTCTAAGGACAGAGCAGCCATTCAGTCTCGGTCCAGTCTGGACTTTGGAGGAAACTGAGAGCTGTGCAGCGAGCTCTGGAGAAGCTGACATTTTCCACAACTGCCACAAGTGCTTATGTTAAGAGCGGGAAGCAGGGCGAAGGGCACAGTGGAGAAGACAGAGAAGTGCTACAGGTATTGGATTACTTGCACTAAATTGCCGGACACCGGAGTCCGAGGCGTTGCTACAGTTTCAAGCTTAGTAACAAGATAACCGGAGACATCTGGACTACAGGTCGCAGAGAGCAGCCCTAAGTGTCAATACGTAACCGGAGTCAGGTGGAACAGGGACTTTGAGCGGGGCCCACGCAAAAGTAAGGACTTAGTTTCATCACATAGAAGGCTCCACCACAATGTTGGCCGGGCAGTACAGCTATTGAGAGAGCTGGAGATTCAGAGTTAACTTCGCTTCAGGCAGGTTGGACTCACAAGTATATGGAAGTAAAGGAGGCCTCTAACCTGCTCAGCTGTTATCCGAATGTGCACTCTCCACCCCGACCAGCTCCCGGGATCTGCTTGAACCATCTGCCAGTAAAAGGTATGGAAAGAAACTGCAATGTGTGTGACTGAATCTTTATCTACACCCTACATCATCACCACCATAGACTTCCAGGGACCAGTCTCACCTGTGGGAGACTTGCCACCCAGCTGCCCCATAACATCCCCTGTGAAGACCCTTACAGCAGCGCTGGTCCAATTGACCAGAGACCACAGGTGGCGTCACGAACTATCTATCCTAATAATAATCCCCTGTAAATATCCCCCATTGTATGAGCGCCCAGGGCCACGGACCGAGTCCTGCTGCCAGTGACAAACCCCATAGACTTTCATGGGCTCGGTGCCGAGTACCCCATTGCCCTGGTACTAAGTGCGACTCATTTTTGGCGTCACGAACAGGATCCGAAACTTGCAATTGTGAGTCCTGTGTGCCTATATTGAACTGTTTGTGCAGAAAAAGACTGTTTGCTGCATTTGGCGCCAAATACCGCCATTTTACCGCCAAGTTGGCGCCCTGAAGCGCTGGTGAAGAAGGTGGGCGTGCATTCGTGGGCGTGTACCCCCCCTGAGGCGCGAAAGATATGGCCGCCCTCTCCAAATGCTACTACAATGTGCGGTCCTGCCCCACTGCTAAAGAAATCCGCCTCCTCTTCATCCTCTATCCGAAGAGGAGGAGACGCAAATCCCGCCTCCACGGAAGAGACTGCACTGTTCCTGATGAAACTTACACTCTGGCCTGGGACGAGGTGGCAGAAGGACCAGAGCAGCTATGCAGTGGAGCAGTGGCAGGCAGGCCCTGCTCCCCTGAAGATTTACGGCCTGTGCCAGAGCTGTTCCCAGATCGGGACCTGATCCTCTATGTCATGGAGAAGGTGGATGCGGTGCTGGAAGATGTGGCCCGCCACCGCAAAGAAGTGGAGGAGATGGAGAAAAGCTGGCGTGCCCTGAAACAGCGGCTGCTGTGGGACGCAATGCTCTCTCCCCCAAGAACGAAGCCATTACCTGTACTCCCTGTGCCACCACTGCAAACGGTTGATGAAGAACCGGAAGCCGGCTCCAAAAGTGCTGATACCGACTCCACCGAGGAAGCGGCGGGAGACGGACCGGTATACGAGCCAGGCGAGGAGGCCACAGCGGAGCACAGTTCCCCGGTAGGGACACCGGAGGGAACCCAGCCGTCAGTGATGGAGAGCGACTGGGAGGAGATGGAGCAGCGACAGCAGCAGGTAACCAGCGATGATATCCCTGCTGCAGATGATGACACCTGCTGGAACCCCCGACACCCCCACCAGCCCAGTGCACACCAGCCACACAGACCCCGATGGTGGAATCGATGATCCTGGTGTTAGGCACTGGGCCCATGAATAGGAACGGTCCTGTGCTGGCACCGCCACCAGGTGTAACCCCAAGCAAAAGTGAAGACCGGTAGGACCCAGACAGGGGTTTACCGCACTCTAGAAATTGTAAAAAGTTTGAAGAAATATTTGCCATTTTTGCACTTTATTACTGTGTATGTATAGTGTTTACATATTGAGTAGAATACCCGGCTGGGTACAAGGAAAGGAATTTTGAAAAAAAAAAAATTAAAAAGTAATGATTGCCTATTTGCATAGAATACCCCGGTTGGGTAAATCCAGTGAATTATATTGAGTATACTTGAAAATTGAAGTTAATATATGTGTCCTTTACTATGTCTATGGACTGCGTGGCTGTGGACTATGCCAGCCCAAAAACTTTCACTTGTAAATAGTTGCGCTTCGGTGCATTATCTTGGTTTTACACAAAACCACTACTATTAATCTACCTCTGAAGAAAAACCCGTATGGTGTGGCCTAGAGTGAGGTCTGCAGTCAGAAGTCCTGCAGCCCACCCAGGACCCACGTGGGAGGTTTTTGGTGCGGGTCCTCCACAAGAATACTGTCTTATACTGTGAATATTTATGAGAAAAATGTTTTGATACTTTTGTATTCTTCATTGTACAAAGTGTAACGTTCAAGAAGTCTTACCTCCCGCATGGGAAGTGTTAATATGTTGATGTTAATGCAAAACAAAAATGTTCTTTTCTCTTTTACAGCCCGGGAGTGCTGTGTTTTACCAAGGGGGGATGTGTAGCCCAGCTACGCAGGCACACATAAAGTCCAGGAGAGTGCACAGGAAGGTAACAGCAACGCTTGATATTCATTCACTGTCACTCACACTTTCAGACACACCCATCTGAGATATAAGGGGGAGTGACACGTGGCAGGTAGTCAGTCAGACAGCTTCCTGTCTTCGGACAGGGCAGTCAGTGAGTCAGATCTTGAGGAAGTAGTGTTCAGTCGAACTTCAGTCTGCTAGCTTCTGTCTAAGGACAGAGCAGCCATTCAGTCTCGGTCCAGTCTGGACTTTGGAGGAAACTGAGAGCTGTGCAGCGAGCTCTGGAGGAAGCTGACATTTTCCACAACTGCCACAAGTGCTTATGTTAAGAGCGGGAAGCAGGGCGAAGGGCACAGTGGAGAAGACAGAGAAGTGCTACAGGTATTGGATTACTTGCACTAAATTGCCGGACACCGGAGTCCGAGGCGTTGCTACAGTTTCAAGCTTAGTAACAAGATAACCGGAGGCATCTGGACTACAGGTCGCAGAGAGCAGCCCTAAGTGTCAATACGTAACCGGAGTCAGGTGGAACAGGGACTTTGAGCGGGGCCCACGCAAAAGTAAGGACTTAGTTTCATCACATAGAAGGCTCCACCACAATGTTGGCCGGGCAGTACAGCTATTGAGAGAGCTGGAGATTCAGAGTTAACTTCGCTTCAGGCAGGTTGGACTCACAAGTATATGGAAGTAAAGGAGGCCTCTAACCTGCTCAGCTGTTATCCGAATGTGCACTCTCCACCCCGACCAGCTCCCCGGGATCTGCTTGAACCATCTGCCAGTAAAAGGTATGGAAAGAAACTGCAATGTGTGTGACTGAATCTTTATCTACACCCTACATCATCACCACCATAGACTTCCAGGGACCAGTCTCACCTGTGGGAGACTTGCCACCCAGCTGCCCCATAACATCCCCTGTGAATACCCTTACAGCAGCGCTGGTCCAATTGACCAGAGACCACAGGTGGCGTCACAAACTATCTATCCTAATAATAATCCCCTGTAAATATCCCCCATTGTATGAGCGCCCAGGGCCACGGACCGAGTCCTGCTGCCAGTGACAAACCCCATAGACTTTCATGGGCTCGGTGCCGAGTACCCCATTGCCCTGGTACTAAGTGCGACTCACATGGACTAGGAGCAATTATAAAAAGTATGTTTTTATTATTACAAAAAATGATAAAAAATCAATCAAGATTCAATACATAATGTATAATACATAATACAAGGGATAAGGCTACGCCTAGATGTCACATAGAGTAAGAAAAGGCATCACAAATTTAATAAACATTTTTACACATCAATGCACACCAATATAGTCAAAATTAATCCTGAATCATAAAAGGATATATGTGATACTAATGATACTAATCAATCAAAATTAATCCTGAATCATAAAAGGATATATGTGATACTAATGATATTCATCAGGGATATAGATAAAATGAAATTATCCCATAGACCTATTGCTTTTCAGAATTATAAATAAAGTGCATAGTGCATTATAATCAACCATAGGGTCAAATATCACCAAAATATGATTCATATAACCGCCAAGTATGAATAATCCAACATATGAGCAATGTATATCAAAGAGTAAAGTGCCTAGTGCAGCTTAGTCCAAAATTGGACATGTAATTGACAAATCCAGAAATGTACATATCCAATATGGTGGATGAAATCAATATATAGAGTCAAACATGCAGATATACCATCAAAAGTGAATAATCCCAATGGGTAGTATATGCCAAAAAATAAAGTGCATAATGCAACTTGTCTCATTTAATCCAAAAAGGGATATATAGTAAAAGCATCATATGTAGGTAAATATATATTGATAAATCAAATCAGACTGGATCTGCAGCAGGCAGTTTATGTATCTACCATATTAGGTAGTATCAACACATATGATCAGGCATAAGATAAATCAAAGCAGAGGGCATGAAAAAATAGGACACCAGAGCTTACAATATGTGAACAGGAGGACCCCAACGCGCTTTTCGCTTCAGTGCTTCTTCTTCAGTGCCCCCCGAAAATAAAATTATAATTGCTCCTAGTCTATATCTTCTTGGGTATTTGTTCAATTATATGGATGAGTATACCATCATTTAGCCTTTTTGCTTGGGATATAAAATAAGAAAAAATTGAGTCTCTCCCCTTCTTTCCCACATAAAAAAATAAAGAAATAAAAAGCTAAGGTGAGCGACGCTGCGGCCTGGTGTCCACGGGGGGTTGCAGCAGTGGTGTGGCAGAGGTGCGGTGATGCTGATACAGGGTTCCTTCCTCAGGTGAGGTGACGCCGCGGCCCGGTGTCCAAGGTGAGCAGCAAAGCCTGGTTAATCACGAGTTTCTCGGTGGTGGCGGCCATCTTCCTGAGGCCACACATGCTCAGATAGAGTACTCTGCTTCCCGGGGCTTCAGGAAAATGGCCGCGGGAGGCAGCGTGTGTGCAGATGGAGATCGCGGCGGCCATTTTCCTGAAGCCAAGCTCTCAATCTGTCCATATATTACCCCCATTTTCCTCACAATTTTTTGGGGAAAAAGTGTGTCTTATAGTCCGAAAAATACGGTAATATATGGCTCTTGAAAGAAGGGGAGGAAAAAACGAACGCACAAAAACTAAAAAAAAAAATGCCCTTCACGACTTATCTTTCAGTAAACTGTAAATAAATATGTTCATTCTTGATTTCAGGATGTTTGGAGAATCATTGTCATCTGCATAGCTCTGGGCTTGACTTTATATCAAATCGTGGAGGAATTTAAAGAAATTTATCAGTCAAAGATCAAGATGAATCAATGGAAAGAATGGAGAAAAAAGGAGCTTGAGAAGGACTTAAAATATTGCCATCCAATGTGGCTAGAGGTACATGAAACACCATCCTTATTTTTAGCTTTTTTTCTTTTTTTTTACTTCGGTTCAAGTCCACGTAAGAAAACCCTCTGAATTGCATACGGTGGCCTTGCATGGTAGTAGCTAATTTTTGGTCTAGAATAGTACATTTGGTGGAGAAGTCACAGGGAGCTAAATGTCCTAAATTACCAGCAATTTTCTTTTTATGAGACAAATCTTTAAGTATGCAAAATCCAACCTTTATATTGACTCAGCTTATACTGCCAGCTGTTCAAATACACTTAGCTTCCAGGTGGAAAAAAACATATCTGCATTTCTCCACTGTTGTTGCTAAGATTGATAATATTATGGTATACAATAAATTGGGAGCTATTGGGTCCAACATGGTGGAGTATTTTAATAAGATCTGGACTCATATGGATGGCTTGTCGACATGCCCCAAATATACAGTATTACTTATCTCACTGGTGGACACAGAAAAATGCAAAAACAATATATGAGCCCAAGAGCTCCTAAAAATACAAAATTGCACCTTCTTTGAAAGTACAAATGGCCCCCATTACCTCTTGGTCTCCTGTGCGGCCGCACAGCTTGCACCAATGACATGTCTGCCCCTGACATATCTGCATAATGTGATGGATGTGCCTATTATTATTTTTGAAATGTGCTATTTGCGTATGCTTTGCTCTTTTTATTGCATCCTCATATACAGTATATGTAAGGTAGCCTAACCTATTTAGCTATGTTGCTTGATATTTGAAGAAGGATTTTGAGGCCAAATGTGAGAGATTTTTCTCTTTTAATTTTAATAAAGTTTGTATGTTTCGTATTAAAAAAACCTTGGATATACCTTAAAGGGAATCTGTTAGTAGGATCAACCCACTTAGCAGTCTATGTGGACAAACTCTTATGCACGTAACACACACACTCACGGGTAATGGAAAAAGGGAAGACCTACTAAAAGGAGATGCCGCACCTACATCCAACGTGTCCCTGTACAGACTAGAAAATGTACAGGAAGATACGAAAACCAAGGTTGAGAAAATTAAAGCACATTTATATAAGGTAGAATGGGAAAGCTAAGGAGAGACAAAAATAAATGGAACAAGAATAACCTCCCAGAAATCTAAACAGGTGAAAGGAAGAGGAACTCGGAAGGAAAACAAAGACTCACTGCAAGAATACAACTGGTTTTACCATGCAAGGTGTTTAAACCCCTTAGCTGAAAGCCTGGAACTGCTAAACACCAGTTCACCTAGAGGTATAGCCAGCAAGGAAGTGCAGTGAAGAGTGAGCATATAAATCTTAACCTCGCATATCTAGACACTCGCACACACTCCGACTCTATTCTACCACTGACGTCCATATGTTCACTCAACACAGACACTGCTGCTGATGACACTCAGATATACCTCTCGGGCCCAGATGTCAACTCTCTGCTATCCAAAATACCGTTGTCTATAAGCCATATCCTCCTTCTTCTCTTCTTACTTAAACTCAATGTGGATAAATCTGAACTCATTATCTTTCCTCCATCTCATGTATCTTCTCTACCTGATTTATCCATCATAATAAATGACATTACACTTTCCCCTGTAACAGAAATCTGCTGACTCAGAGTAACCCTTGACTCTGCCCTGTTCTTCAAACCACACATCCAAACTCTCGGCACCTCCTGTCGCTTCCAGCTCAAAAATATCTCCAGAATCCGTCCTTTCCTCAACCCTCACTCTACCAAAATGCTTGTGCATGCCCTCATCATCTCCCGCCTCTATTACTGTAACATCCTACTTTGTGGCCTACATACTAACTCTCTCGCACTTCTCCAGTTCCTCCTTAATTCTGCTGTCCGACTAGTTCTCTCCCTGCTATTCCTCCACTTCCCCACTTTGCAAATCTCTTCATTGGCTCCCAATTCCCCAGCGTATCCAGTTCAAACTACTAACACTGTCCTACAAAGCTGTCCATAACATTTTTTCTCTGTACATCTCCAAGCTAGTTATTATTATTTATTTATATAGCACCATTGATTCCTTGGTGCTGTATAAGAGAAAGGGTTACATACAAATTACAGATATCAATTACAGTAAACAAACTAACAATGACAGACTGATACAGAGGGGAGAGGACCCTGCCCTTGCGGGCTTACATTCTACAGGATGGTGGGGAAGGAGACAGTAGATTGAGGGATTTCAGCATCTCCGGTGTTGGTGAGGCGGTAGCTCCGGTAGTGGTGAGGAGGCAGCGGAGTAATTGCAGGCTGTAAGCTTTCCTGAAGAGGTAGGTTTTCAGGTTCCATATGAAGGATCTGAATGTGGTTGATAGTCGGACGTGTTGGGGCAAAAAATTCCAGAGGATGGGGGATATTAGGGAGAGGTCATGGAGGCGGTTGGTTGAGGAGCGAATAAGTGTGGAGGAGAGAAGGAGGTCTTGGGAGAACCGGAGATTACGTGAGGGAAGATATTGGGAGATTAGTTCAGAGATATATGTTGGAGACAGGTTATAGATGGCCTTTTAGGTCAGTATTAGTAATTTGAACTGGATACACTGAGGGAATGGGAGCCAGTGAAGAGATTTGATTCCCTTGCATGATCTCCGGTCTTCCCAAGACCTCCATCTCTCCTCCACACTTATTCATTCATCACCCAATCGGCTCCAAGATTTCTCCAGAATATCCCCCATCCTCTGGAATTCTGTGCCCCAACATGTCTGGTTATCCACTACATTTGGATCCTTCAGACAGAACCTGAAAACCCATCTCTTCAGGAAGGCTTATAACCTGCAATGACCATGCTGCCTCCTCGACACCACCAGAGCTGCTGCACCGCCCGACCTACAGTCTCTTTCCCGATCATCCTGTAGAATGTGAGCCCGCAAGGGCAGGGTCCTCTCCCCTCTGTACCAGTCTATCTTTGTTAGTAAGTCTACTGTAAGTGATATTTGTATTTTGTATGTAAACCCTTTTCATGTACAGCACCATGGAATCAATGGTGCTCTATAAATAATAATAATAACCCAGAATGTGATAAGGCTGACCAAAATGAGAAAATGGAAAACACCTGGAGAAAGCTGAGAAGGGGGAACTAAGAAAATTGGAACCATCAACAATTGGGCAGAGAAGAAAAGGCAATAGCTCAGTAGACAGTAAAACTGACCACGGACCCACAGGACAGCAGATCGAATCCCCAAACCGAGCCATAACACACTCAGGTCATATAAAGTTAAATAAAATGATACTTTGATATTTTCAATCTGATGTTTTATTACAAAGAAATCAATGTTATTCTTAATATGTAAATGAGCTATTAAGATCTATGGGATGAACATAGATCTCTCTGAGATTATGCCTCAAGAGCTTATTTTAAATTAAATGGCGAGTTGCAAGTGTGAGACATGTAATGTCTGCTCTCCTGAGCTACATGTTTAGGGCTCATACCCACTAGCGGGAAAAAAATCGGTCCGTTTTCTGGACGGAAAAAACGGTACGATTCTAGTAAAATGTCATGCGATTTGCATGCGATTTTAAATCGCACCATGCGTTTTCCATGTGTTTTCCATCAGTTTTCCATCAGTTTTCCATCTGTATGCAATGCGATTTTAGCATGAAGTTTTACATAGAGCAGTTATCTCTATGTAAAAAGTCATGTAAAAATCACATTGTAAAAAAAAATGTACACAAAAAGCAAATAATTATATAATGTAAACATGTAGCTAAACATGTAGCTCAAGAGAGCAGACATTACATGTCTCACACTTGCAACTCGCCATTTAATTTAAAATAAGCTCTTGAGGCATAATCTCAGAGCTATATATATATAGGTCATACACTTCTACATAGTATAATAGCCGCTAATTCATCCCCGGCTATACTGTAAAATCACACTGACAGCTTTAATAAAGAATAGAAACAATACATATACACACATAGAATACATATATATATACATATATATATATTATGTATATATATATGTAATTGTGACATATATATATACATATATTTATAGTTCATACACTTCTACATACTGTAATAGCCGCTAATTCAATTGCCGGCTTTTGTGAAATCACAGAACCCGACATGAAATGATACATTGTTTAGACACAGTTAACCATGTCATTTCATGTATTTTGATATATGGTTTTAACTTACAATTACATAAGTGTATGTGTGCAAAATTTCAGACATGTAGGGGTTAATTAACCCCTTCACCCCCAAGGGTGGTTTGCACGTTAATGACCGGGCCAATTTTTACAATTCTGACCACTGTCTCTTTATGAGGTTATAACTCTGGAACGCTTCAACGGATCTTCACGATTCTGAGACTGTTTTCTCGTGACATATTGTACTTCATGATAGTGGTAAAATTTCTTCCATATAACTTGCGTTTATTTATGAAAAAAACGCAAATATGGCAAAAATTTTGAAAATTTTGCAATTTTCAAACTTTGAATTTTTATTCCCTTAAAACAGAGAAATATGTCACACAAAATAGTTAAGAAATAACATTTCCCACATGTCTACTTTACATCAGCACAATTTTGGAAACAAAATTTTTTTTTGTTAGGAAATTATAAGGGTTAAAAGTTGACCAGCGATTTCTCATTTTTACAACAAAATTTACAAAGCCATTTTTTTTCGGGACTACCTCATATTTGAAGTCACTTTGAGGGGTCCATATAGCAGAAAATACCCAAAAGTGACACCATTATAAAAACTACACCCCTCAAGGTACTCAAAACCACATTCAAGAAGTTTATTAACCCTTCAGGTGCTTCACAGGAGCTGAAGCAACGTGGAAGGAAAAAATGAACATTTTACTTTTTAGTCACAAAAATGATCTTTTACAAAAAATGTTTTTATTTTCACAAGGGAAAAAGGAGAAAAAGGACCGATAAAGTTGTTGTGCAATTTCTCCTGAGTACGCCGATACCCCATATGTGAGGGAAAACCACTGTTTGGGCACACGGCAGAGCTCGGAATGGAAGGAGCGCAGTTTGACTTTTCCAAACCAAAATTGGCTGGAATTGAGAACGGACGCCATGTCGCGTTTGGAGAGGCCCTGATGTGCCTAAACAGTGGAAACCCCCCACATGTGACCCCATTTTGGAAACTAGACCCCCTAAGGAACTTATCTAGATGTGTGGTGAGTAGTTTGAATTCTCAAGTGCTTCACGCAAGTTTGTAATGTAGAGCCGTGAAGAAAAAAAATCATATTTTTTCCACAAACATGATGTTTTAGTCCCAAATTTTTATTTTCCCAAGGGTAAGAGGAGAAATTGGACCACAAAAGTTGTTGTCCAACATGTCCTGAGTACGCTGATACCCCATATGTGGGGGGGAACCACTGTTTGGGCGCACGGCAGGGCTCGAAAGGGAAGGAGCGCCGTTTGACTTTTCCAAACCAAAATTGGCTGGAATTGAGAACGGACGCCATGTCGCGTTTGGAGGGCCCCTGATGTGCCTAAACAGTGGAAACCCCCACATGTGACCCCATTTTGGAAACTAGACCCCCTAAGGAACTTATCTAGATGTGTGGTGAGCACTTTGAACCCTCAAGTGCTTCACGCAAGTTTGTAATGTAGAGCCGTGAAGAAAAAAAATCATATTTTTTCCACAAACATGATGTTTTAGTCCCCAAATTTTTATTTTCCCAAGGGTAAGAGGAGAAATTGGACCACAAAAGTTGTTGTCCAACATGTCCTGAGTACGCTGATACCCCATATGTGGGGGGGAACCACTGTTTGGGCGCACGGCAGGGCTTGAAAGGGAAGGAGCGCCGTTTGACTTTTCCAAACCAAAATTGGCTGGAATTGCGAACGGACGCCATGTCGCGTTTGGAGGGCCCCTGATGTGCCTAAACAGTGGAAACCCCCACATGTGACCCCATTTTGGAAACTAGACCCCCTAAGGAACTTATCTAGATGTGTGGTGAGCACTTTGAACCCTCAAGTGCTTCACGCAAGTTTGTAATGTAGAGCCGTGAAGAAAAAAAATCATATTTTTTCCACAAACATGATGTTTTAGTCCCCAAATTTTTATTTTCCAAGGGTAAGAGGAGAAATTGGACCACAAAAGTTGTTGTCCAACATGTCCTGAGTACGCTGATACCCCATATGTTGGGGGGAACCACTGTTTGGGCGCACGGCAGGGCTTGAAAGGGAAGGAGCGCCGTTTGACTTTTCCAAACCAAAATTGGCTGGAATTGCGAACGGACGCCATGTCGCGTTTGAAGGGCCCCTGATGTGCCTAAACAGTAGAAACCCCCACATGTCACCACATTTTGGAAACTAGACCCCCTAAGGAACTTATCTAGATGTGTGGTGAGCACTTTGAACCCTCAAGTGCTTCACGCAAGTTTGTAATGTAGAGCCGTGAAGAAAAAAAATCATATTTTTTCCACAAACATGATGTTTTAGTCCCCAAATTTTTATTTTCCCAAGGGTAAGAGGAGAAATTGGACCACAAAAGTTGTTGTCCAACATGTCCTGAGTACGCTGATACCCCATATGTGGGGAGAACCACTGTTTGGGCGCAGGCAGGGCTCGAAAGGGAAGGAGCGCCGTTTGACTTTTCCAAACCAAAATTGGCTGGAATTGCTAACGGACGCCATGTCGCGTTTGGAGGGCCCCTGATGTGCCTAAACAGTGGAAACCCCCACATGTGACCCCATTTTGGAAACTAGACCCCTAAGGAACTTATCTAGATGTGTGATGAGCACTTTGAACCCTCAAGTGCTTCACGCAAGTTTGTAATGTAGAGCTGTGAAGAAAAAAAATCATATTTTTTCCAC
The DNA here is from genome assembly GCA_033576555.1 of Oophaga sylvatica. Taxonomy (NCBI): domain Eukaryota; kingdom Metazoa; phylum Chordata; class Amphibia; order Anura; family Dendrobatidae; genus Oophaga; species Oophaga sylvatica. The sequence goes on along the minus strand of JARQOD010000006.1, from coordinate 426,343,048 downwards.
AAACATGATGTTTTAGTCCCAAATTTTTATTTTCCCAAGGGTAAGAGGAGAAATTGGACCACAAAAGTTGTTGTCCAACATGTCCTGAGTACGCTGATACCCCATATGTGGGGGGGAACCACTGTTTGGGCGCACGGCAGGGCTTGAAAGGGAAGGAGCGCCGTTTGACTTTTCCAAACCAAAATTGGCTGGAATTGCGAACGGACGCCATGTCGCGTTTGGAGGGCCCCTGATGTGCCTAAACAGTGGAAACCCCCCACATGTGACCCATTTTGGAAACTAGACCCCCTAAGGAACTTATCTAGGTGTGTGGTGAGCACTTTGAACCCCCAAGTGTTTCACTAACGTTTATAATGCCCTGGCGTGAAAAAAAAAAAAAAAAAATGTTTCCACAAAAGTGATGTTTTAGTCCCAAATTTTTTATTTTCCCAAGGGTAAGAGGAGAAATTGGACCCCAAAAGTGGTTGTCCAATTTGTCCTGAGTACGCTTATACCCCATATGTTGGGGGGATCCACTGTTTGGGCACACGGCAGGGCTCGGAAGGGAAGCAGTGACGTTTTGGAATGCAGACTTTGATGGAATGGTCTGCGGGCGTCATGTTCCGTTAGCAGAGCCCCTGATGTGCCTAAACAGTGGAAACCCCCCACATGTGACCACATTTTGGAAACTAGACCCCTAAGGAACTTATCTAGGTGTGTGGTGAGCACTTTGAACCCCCAAGTGTTTCACTAACGTTTATAATGCCCTGGCGTGAAAAAAATATATATTTTTTTTTCCACAAAAGTGATGTTTTAGTCCCCAATTTTTTATTTTCCCAAGGGTAAGAGGAGAAATTGGACCCCAAAAGTGGTTGTCCAATTTGTCCTGAGTACGCTGATACCCCATATGTTGGGGGGATCCACTGTTTGGGCATACGGCAGGGCTCGGAAGGGAAGCAGTGACGTTTTGGAATGCAGACTTTGATGGAATGGTCTGCGGGCGTCATGTTCCGTTAGCAGAGCCCCTGATGTGCCTAAACAGTGGAAACCCCCCACATGTGACCCCATTTTGGAAACTAGACCCCCTAAGGAACTTATCTAGGTGTGTGATGAGCACTTTGAACCCCCAAGTGTTTCACTAAAGTTTATAATGCCCAGGTGTGAAAAAAAAAAATCCTACTTTTTACCTCAGACAAATGATGTTTTAGTCCCCAATTTTTTATTTTCCCAAGGTTAAGAGGAGAAATTGGACACCAAAAGTTGTTGTCCAATTTGTCCTGAGTACACTGGTACCCCATATGTGGGAAAAAACTGTTTGGGCACAATTCGGGGCTCAGAAGGGAAATTGTGACGTTTTGGAAGCAGACTTTGATGGAATGGTCTGCGGGCGTCATGTTCCGTTTGCAGAGCCCCTGATGTGCCTAAACAGTAAAAAAAAAACACAAGTGACATAATTTTGGAAAGTAGACTCCCAAGGAACTTTTCTAAATATGCCCCCCTTCTGGAACTAATCTTTCCTGTAAAGTAAATTAGTAGTGCATGGAGGTGTGGTACAATTTGAAACAATCCTTCATTCACAGGCCAGGTTTTTCGGGGCAGGTGTCGAATTGGTAAGTGGTGTCCTTGCGTATTCCCCTTTTGTAACACACTCGGCACCTTTTTTGCGGCTTACCTTTTCTTCCAGTTGGCGGGACCACCCCCGGGAAATGCTAACCTGGTATGATACGAGCACCTTCAGTTCCGGAAGTACAGGGGCCCGCTGTTTCCTGAGCGCCAAACATCAGGGCCTTAACCACTACCTCCTGAAACTGAAGGTATGTCGTATCGCTGTTGCGTGCACATCGTGACAGCAGGAAAGCGTTGAGCATTGCCATTTGGACGATGTGCACGGACAGCTTCTTGTACCACACCTTGGCCTTTCTCAAAGCACTGTACAGTTGGAGGAGTTGATCAGAGAGATCAACACCCCCCATGTATTTATTGTACCCCAGTACACAGTCCGGTTTGCGGACCTGTGTAGAGGTACCCCATACAGTGCTGAGGGCGCTGCCATCACCATGTATGGTGGTCAAGAGAAGGACATCCCTCTTGTCCTTGTACTTGACCACCAACAGGTGGTCGCTACATTGGGCTCTGCTCTCACCCTTTCTGAGCATCAGCCCAAGTAGCGTCTTTGGGAGGCCTCTCTGATTTTTGCGGACGTACCGCAGGCTGCGGTACCTCGCGCAGAGAGGGATTTGTAGAGTGGGATGCTGGAATAAAAGTTATCAGTGTAAAGGTGATAACCTTTATCCAGCAGTGGGTGCACCAAATCCCACACAATTTTCCCACTCACTCCCAGGACGGGGGGACACTCAGGGGTACAATCCTGGTGTCCTTTCCTTCGTAAACTCTAAAGCTGTGTGTGTACCCTGAGGTACTCTCACACAGCTTGTAGAGTTTGATTCCGTACCTTGCCCTCTTGCTGGGCAGGTACTGGCGGAATGCAAGCCGTCCCTTAAAATGAACCAAGGACTCATCCACGCAGATGTCCCTTTGGGGCACGTACACTTCAGCAAACTTTTTGTTGAAGTGTTCGATGACCGGCCGAACTTTGAACAGGCGGTCAAAGTTGGGGTCATCTCGTGGGGGACACTGTGCATTATCATTATAATGCAGGAATTTGTGGATGGCCTCAAAACGCGTCCGAGCCATGACCATTCGGAACAGTGGAGTGTTGTATAAAATATCAACACTCCAATATTGCCGAATTTCTGGCTTCTTCAGGATCCCCATATGGAGGACCAGGCCCCAAAACTGCATCATTTCAACTGCGTCTACAGGAGACCAGTTGGAAAATGATGAACGGGGGTTTTGCGCCAAAAATTGCCGAGCGTACAAATTTGTTTGCTCCACCATGAGGTTAATTAAATCCTCAGAGAAAAAGACTTTGAAAAAGTCTATTTCTGTGAAGCCGGTGGAGTCAAACCTGATTCCTGATTCTGCCACAAAATCAGGAATCAGTGGCTCGTAATTTTCGGGGGCCGGGGTCCATACGGGGTCCGAAGAGGGGTGCGCTGGTTCATTTTCAGGGGCGGGCGCTGCCTCATGTTCTGTCCTGGGGCATCTGCGTGGCGGTTCCGCAGGACCCGAGGAGGAAGATGAGGAGGAAGAAGAATCTTCATCTGAAAAATAAAGAAATGTGGGATCCTCTCCCTCGCTATCAGTGTCGGAGACAAGGAAAGCGTATGCCTCCTCCACTGAATAGCGCTGTTGGGATGAGCGTGACGAGCGGGACATTTTTTTTGTGAATGTGTTGCTTTGTGTGAACTTTATTTATAACTGTGTGTGTGTGTGGGGGGGGATAGTGATTGGTGTAAACTAAGCTGAAAAGAAAAAGCTAAAAGAAAAGAAAGCGAATAGGGAAAAAAAAGGCCTGTGAAAAAAAGTCTAAACCAGCAGGCACGAGCTCTGATAAGTGACCGGTGTCACTTATCAAAGTTCCGTGGCTGCTGGATGTGCGCACGGGAGTGACGGAAAGGGGGGTGAAAAAAAAAACTGGCAGGCACGAGCTCTGATAAGTGACCGGTGTCACTTATCAAAGTTCCGCGGCTGCTGGATGTGCGCACGGGAGTGGCGGAAAGGGGGGTGAAAAAAAAAACAAACTGGCAGGCACGAGCTCTGATAAGTGACCGCTGTCACTTATCAAAGTTCCGCGGCTGCTGGATGTGCGCACGGGAGTGGCGGAAAGGGGGGTGAAGAAAAAAACTGGCAGGCACGAGCTCTGATAAGTGACCGCTGTCACTTATCAAAGTTCCGCGGCTGCTGGATGTGCGCACGGGAGTGGCGGAAAGGGGGGGTGAAAAAAAAAAAAACAAACAGCAGGAACGAGCTCTGATAAGTGACTGGTGTCACTTATCAAAGTTCCGTGGCTGCTGGGTGTGCGCACGGGAGTGGCGGAAAAGTTGGTGAAAAAAAACAAAAAAAAAAACAGCAGGAACGAGCTCTAATAAGTGACTGGTGTCACTTATCAAAGTTCCGTGGCTGCTGGGTGTGCGCACGGGAGTGGCGGAAAAGTTGGTGAAAAAAAACAAAAAAAAAAACAGCAGGAACGAGCTCTGATAAGTGACTGGTGTCACTTATCAAAGTTCCGCGGCTGCTGGATGTGCGCACGGGAGTGGCGGAAAAGTTGGTGGAAAAAAAAAAAAAAGCCAGCAGGAACGAGCTCTGATAAGTGACTGGTGTCACTTATCAAAGTTCCGTGGCTGCTGGGTGTGCGCACGGGAGTGGCGGAAAAGTTGGTGAAAAAAAAAACAGCAGGAACGAGCTCTGATAAGTGACTAGTGTCACTTATCAAAGTTCCGTGGCTGCTGGATGTGCGCACGGGAGTGGTGGAAAAGTTGGTGAAAAAAAACAAAAAACGGCAGGAACGAGCTCTGATAAGTGACTGGTGTCACTTATCAAAGTTCCGTGGCTGCTGGATGTGCGCACGGGAGTGGCGGAAAGGGGGGGTGAAAAAAAAAACGGCAGGCACGAGCTTTGATAAGTGACCGCTGTCAGTTATCAAAGTTTGCGGCTGCTGGATGTGCGCACGGAGGGGGGTGCGAAAGTGTTGATCGGTGAACTGCGTCACCAATCAACGCTCGGCGGCGCAAAGGGGGGGGTAAAAAGAGGGGGAAAGTGAAGGGGGGAGGGGAGAATGGGGAGATTGGGGTAGATCGGGCAGGGATCGGGGCTCAAAAAACTCACGTTTGTAGTCTTTTCTTTCTTTTCTTTCTTTCTTCTCTCTTCTTTCTTCTCTCTTCAGCAGGAGTTGTGGTGTCACAGGCTACTGTGGCACCACAAGGCCCAGCACAGGAGGAGATCTGGCAGTGTGACCACACAGCAGGAATCCTCAGCAAGTGTGAGGACCCCTGCAGTGCGGTCAGACAGGTCAGATCCAGTTTGCAGACAGGTCACAGAGCGGTCACATCGCTGCTGTGACCTGTCATTGGTGGGATAGATGATCACATCAATCCCACCAATCAAAGGAGACCCCTGCATTGCCGGTTGCTAGGCACCGGCCTAGTAATCGGAGCTCACAGCTCCGATTCCTAGGCAGGTCACCGGCAGGTCACCTAGCAGGGCACAGAGCGGTCACACCGCTGCTGTGCCCTGTGATTGGCGCGATCGTCGATGACATCGATCGCGCCAATCAGCTCCTTCATGCCCTACAGGCCCTGGCCTAGGATCGGTGCTATTACTGCACCGATCCAGGCAGGTACAGGCAGGGCACAGCGCGGATATACCGCGGCTGTGCCCTGCGATTGGCGAGATTGATGTGATCGGCGATCGCGCCAATCCGGGGGGGTCTGGACCTTCCTAGGCCCAGGCCTAGGATCGAGTACATCGGTACTCGATCCTAGCCTGCGATCTCACTGTTTCAGCCTATCTGATTGGCTGAAACAGTGAGAAAGGCTGTGATTGGCTGTTCAGAATTCAACAGCCAATCACAGCGATCGGGAGGCCTGAGGGGGGAGGACGCAGCCCGGGATGCCGACGCCAACTTCCAAGAGGTAAGCTGGCGTCGGAATTTTAATGCGATCACCGCTACTTAAGTCGCGATGTCGCATTAAAGGGCATGACGTACTATCCCGTCCATGGTCAGAATGGCACGGGTTTTATGGACGGGATAGTACGTCTAATGTCAGAGAGGGGTTAAAGGTGTAAATTTGTTGAAAAAAAATGCGTGGGCTCCTGCTGTATTTTCTCCACCAGACAGACAAAGCAAGCGAGTGGAGGCAGATAATAATAGCCTAGGGAGGGTACATTATTTTGTGCCCCCCCTGGCTACTAACATCTGCCCCCAGACACCCCAGAAAGGGCAAATCTCTAATTAGATTTGCCCTTTCTGGCACTTTGCCCGTCTATTCCCATTGCCCTGTAGCGGTGGCGAATGGGTTAATAAGGGGTTAAAGCCACCTTGCAATTGAAAGGTGACTTTAAGCCAGGTTAATAATTGAGAGCTGTCAATTAGACAACTATCAATTATTAATCCTATTGAAGTAATAAAAAAAACACACACACTTTAAGAATAAATAATTTTAATGAAATAAAAACACATTTTTTTGACCATCTTTTATTTAACTCTTAATCCCTGCGAAGCCCTTGATCTCCTATAATAAAGAAAAAATAATAAAACAACATTATTCTTACCTATCTGGCGATCTGTCACGTCCCACGCTGTAATCCTTCACAAAGGGTTAACTAGCTTTCAGCCAAGCAGCGCAAGTAATGCTGCCTGCTCAGCTGAAAGCTCCTGAATGAATGAGCTTATCTCCGGCCGACAGGAGAGGATGTGATTACTGTGGGAAGCTTAATTGATTGCGTCCCACTTTCACTTCAGGTCAGGTCAGGGTGACCTGACCTGAAGTGAAAGTGGCAAAAATCAATTAAGCTCCACTCATTAATCACTTCCTCTCCTTTTGCCGGGAGAGGAACTGATTCATTCAGGGGATAACAGCTCAGCAGGCAGCACTAGCTCCCTGCTAGCTGTAACCTATTAACCCTTTCTGATGGATTACAGACTGTGCATCGGATAGGTAAGAATAATTTTGCTTTTTTATTTTATTTTTATTACAGGAAATGGTTTTAGCAGGAAAATAAAATATGGTCAAAAACTGTTTGATTATTTCATTAAACTTCTTTTTTATTAAAGTTTGTGTGTTTGATTTTTCTTTCATACAATAGGATTAATAATTGATAGTTGTCTAATTGACAGCTCTCAATTATTAACCTGGCTTAAAGTCACCTTTCAATTGCAAGGTGGCTTTAACCCCTTATTAACCCATTCGCCACCGCTACAGGGCAATAGGAATAGACGGGCAAAGTGCCAGAAAGGGCTAATCTAATTAGAGATTTGCCCTTTCTGGGGTGTCTGCGAGTGGGGGCAGTGTTAGTAGCCAGGGGGGGGCACAAAAAAAATGTACCCTCCCTAGGCTATTATTATCTGCCCCCACTCGCTTGCTTTGTCTGTCTGGTGGAGAAAATACAGCGGGAGCCCACGCATTTTTTTTCAACGAATTTACACCTTTAATTAACCCCTACATGTCTGAAATTTTGCACACATACACTTATGTAATTGTAAGTTAAAACCATATATCAAAATACATGAAATGACATGGTCAACTGTGTGTAAACAATGTATCATTTCATGTCGGGTTCTGTGATTTGACAAAAGCCGGCAATTGAATTAGCGGCTATTACAGTATGCAGAAGTGTATGAACTATAAATATATATATATATATAATATATATATAATATGTATGTGTCACAATGACATGTGTATATATATATATATTATATATATATATATATGTATTCTATGTGTATGTATCTAGTGTTTTGTGAGCTGTCAGTGTGATTTTACAGTAGCCGGGGATGAATTGCCGGCTTTTCAAAGGAGACTGGTGCATATAAATCGGACAGCACTCGCATGGTGCGAGTGCTGTGCGATGATTTCTCGCACCCATTGACTTGCATTGGTGATTATCATGCCAAAATCGCATCAAATCGCAGCATGCTGCGATTTTTTTCTCACACCAATTTCGGCTGAGAAAAAAATCGCAAATGAGAACTCACCTATTGACTAACATTGGTCAGATTTGAATCCGATTTTTTTTCGGCTGAATATCATCCGTTTTCGGCGCAAGTGAGTATGAGCCCTTAGGCCGGAGTCACACTGGCGACAAAATCGGACGACTGCAATGCGATGAAATATCGCATTGCAGTCGGACCTATGTTAATCTATGGAGCAGCTCCCAGTATCAGATTTTTTGTGGTCCGTTTTAAACGTCCGTGTACAATCGCAGCATGCTGCGATTGTCACCGATTGTGGGTCGACTATCGCCAATGCAAGTCTATGGGAGCGATGAAAAATCTGATTACAAACGGACCACACTGTGTGACTTGCGATGAAATCGCATCGGTGTCCTTTAGAAAAGCCGGCAATTCATCCCCGGCTATACTGTAAAATCACACTGACAGCTTTAATAAAGACTAGAAAGAATAGATATATACACATAGAACACATATATATATATATACATGTCATTGTGACATGTACATATACATATATTTATAGTTCCTAGACTTCTACATACTGTAATAGCCGCTAATTCAATTGCCGGGTTTTGTGAAATCACAGAAGCCGACATGAAATGATACATTGTTTCCACACATTTAACCATGTAATTTCATGTATTTTTATATATGTTTGAAACATACAATTACATGAGTGTATTTGTGCAAAATTTCAGACATGTAGGGGTTAATTAAAGGTGTAATTTCGTTGAAAAAAAATGCGTGGGCTCCCGCTGTATTTTCTCCACCAGACAGACAAAGCAAAGCGAGTGGGGGCAGATAATAATAGCCCAGGGAGGGTGCATTTTTTTTGTGCCCCCCCTGGCTACTAACATCTGCCCCCAGACACCCCAGAAAGGGCAAATCTATAATTAGATTCGCCCTTTCTGGCACTTTGCCCGTCTATTCCCATTGCCCTGTAGCGGTGGCGAATGGGTTAATCTCACCTTACTGTCACCTTGCAATTGAAAGGTGACCTTAAGGCAGGTTAATAATTGATAGCTGTCAATTAGACAACTATCAATTATTAATCCTATTGAAGTAAATAAAAAAACACACACACTTTAAGAATAAATAATTTTAATGAAATAAAAACACATTTTTTTGACCATATTTTATTTTACACTTAATCCGTGCGAAGCCATTGATCTCCTAAAATAAAGAAAAAGAAATAAAACAACATTATTCTTACCTATTCCGCCGATCTGTCACGTCCCACGCTGTAATCCTTCACAAAGGGTTAACTAGCTTTGAGCCAAGCAGTGCAAGTAATCCTGCATGCTCAGCTCAAAGCTCATGAATGAATAAGTTCCTCTCCTGGCGACAGGAGAGGATGTGTTTCATGAATGAAGCTTAATTGATTGTGTCCACTTTCCCTTTAGGTCAGGTCACTACAGTTAAATTGGCAATAAATCAATTAAGCTCCATTCATGAATCTATTCCTCTACTTTCGCTGGGAGAGGAAGTTATTCATTCAGGGGAATACAGGTCTGAGACAGCATTATTAGCTCTCTGCGACCTGTAACCTGTTAACCCTTTCTGATGGATTACACCGTGGGACCTGACTGTACATCGGATTGGTAAGTATAATTTTGGTTTTGTATTTTATTTTTATTACAGGAAATGGTTTTAGCAGGAAAATAAAATATGGTCAAAAACTGTGTGATTATTTAATTAAACTTATTTTTTATTAAACTGTGTGTGTTTGATATTTCTTTCATACAATAGGATTAATAATTGATAGTTGTCTAATTGACAGCTATCAATTATTAACCTGGCTTAAAGTGACCTTTCAATTGCAAGGTCATTTTAACCCCTTATTAACCCATTCGCCACCGCTACAGGGCAATGGGAATAGACGGGCAAAGTGCCAGAAAGGGCGAATCTAATTATAGATTTGCCCTTTCTGGGGTGTCTGGGGGCAGATGTTAGTAGCCAGGGGGGGCACAAAAAAAATGTACCCTCCCTAGGCTATTATTATCTGCCCCCACTCGCTTGCTTTGTCTGTCTGGTGGAGAAAATACAGCGGGAGCCCACGCATTTTTTTTCAACGAATTTACACCTTTAATTAACCCCTACATGTCTGAAATTTAGCACACATACACTCATGTAATTGTATGTTTCAAACATATATAAAAATACATGAAATTACATGGTTAAATGTGTGGAAACAATGTATCATTTCATGTCGGCTTCTGTGATTTCACTGAAGCCGGCAATTGAATTAGCGGCTATAACAGTATGTAGAAGTGTAAGAATTATAAATATATGTATATATATATGTCACAATGACATATATATATATATATATATATATATGTGCTCTATGTGTATATATCTATTCTTTCTTTTGGCATTTAAATACTATTCTTTTGGATCCATTATATGTCAGTTTTGCAAGCCTGCGAGAAAATCTCGCAAGTCGGATGAAAATCGGATGTTACAAGGTACACACACATGCGATTAAATCGCATCTTTGAAGGAAAATCGGATGCCAGAAGGATGTGTGATGTTTGCATTTTGATCCGATTGTCGACCGTCTAAAACGGACCGATTTTTGTGGTTGTGTGTGACTCCAGCCTTACACTGATAATACCATACCCTTTTACATCTGGAGGCAAATTCTCATGGAAATCTTAACAGCTAATTTACATATAAAAAACATGGATTTCTCTGGAATAAGACAATGGATCACGGATATCAAGATATCATTTTATTCAGCTTTCTATGACCTAGATGCCAATATGGATGGTTTAGGATGGTTGATCCTACTGACATATTCCCTTTAGGAAAACTCAGAATATACCCTAATGCGTTGTTCACGTTATTTATGAGTGATGGGATTTCCAGCTCTTTTACCAAGTTGGATCATTTGGCTCAGCTCAATAACCAGAGACAGCCCTTTTGACTTCCAAACAGATCTCTAATTAATATCACTACTCCTTGCGGCAGGTAGTGTGCAATGTTTTAGGGGAGGATACTGCTTGCGCTGATGGGGCACTATCATCACAAAAGGGAGGCCCACCTTTAGTTTCAGGAGCCCACTGTGAGATTCACAAGCTTCCATGTGTGCCACCTTATCTCATACGTTTCATATTTAGATAGGTATATGCATTTACAAATGGGAGTTCAGGCTTGCCAATACATTTAAGGCACTGTCACACTTAGCAATCGCACTAGCGATCACAACAACGACACAACCTGGCGAGATCGCTAGTGCGATCGCTATGTGGTCGCTAGTTAGCTTCCAAACACAAAGATCTCATCAGAGATCAGCGATCTGTATAACGACCTCTGCGGTCGTTGGGAAAAGCTAGTCCCACCTGCGACGCTGGTAAAGTCATTCATAAAGAGTGTCACACTCAGTGAGTCAGGCTCACCAGCGGGACACCAACGACCAAAAAACGGCTCAGAGCGGTCATAAGCGATCAACGACATCTCAGCAGGGGCCACATCGCTGCTACATGTCACACACAGCTGCGTCGCTAACGAGATCGCTACTGTGTCATAAAATCGGTGACTCTTTAGCGATCTCGTTAGCGATCTCGCTTAGTGTGACAGTACCATTACAGTGGGGAAAATAAGTATTTGATGCACTGCCAATTTTGCAGGTTTTCCCACCTAACAAGAATGGAGAGGACTGTAATTTTTATTGTTGGTACACTTCTACTGTAAGAGACAGAATCTAAAAAAAAATCAGAAAATCACATTCTATTATTTTTACATAATTAATTTTCATTTTATTGCATGAAATAAGTATTTGATACAATAGAAAAACAGAATTGCAATTACAGAGGTCAGACATTTTCCTGTAGTTCTTGACCAAGTTTGTAAACACTGCAGCAGGGATTTTGGCCCACTCCTCCAAACAGATCTTTTCCAGATCTTTCAGGTTTTGGGGCTGTTGCTGGGCAACATTTGAGTTTCAGCTCTCTCCAAAGGTTTTCTATTGGATTCAGGTCTGAAGACTGGCTAGGCCACTTTAGGACCTTGAAATGCTTCTTAGGCCAGGGTCCAGGACCGGCTCCAGGTTTTTGAGGGCCCCGGGCGAAAGAGTCTCAGTGGGCCCCCCGCCCCCCCTTTAACACATACCAACCACGATTCATGATGCACGGATACAGCAGAGAAATATATAGGTATAGTATGGATTAGACCAGAATATAAAAAGCAGAAAAACAATACTGTATCAGAAGTGTACAGCTGTATACAATGTAGGGGTAATTGTAAATCTCCGGATATATTTCCGGAGTCACACACAGACGTTCACTCAGTATGGATTTGACCAGAATACAAAAAGAAGAAAAAAGGTACTGTATCAAAAGATACCAGGTGTGTATAGTATTCACTTAAGCCAAACAAAACAAATTGATGGCACAAAGAGTGTATAAATTAATTCAAATCCTTCTTTATTCACAAGCAATTATAATAAAATCCAATCAATGTATATATAGAGTACCTCCAAAAACCAGACTAGAAAAGGCATGCAGCTGAAATGGGTGCAAACAACTACATTGGTTTATATATAAGCGCTAATGGTGCCTTTAAATGTGACCCACAAAACTGATCATTAATACTCCCTATTACTGCCTGAAAACATAGATACTAAGTGAAATGATCAAGGTGGAGTACATAAGGAATCCATGAAAAAGTGCATGCAACATAGAAATACCTGTGGTAGACTGCGATACAATTACAACATAGTAGTCATACTAGCTAATACTACACAGTATAATAGCTGATTGGGGTGGTCACAAGCTGTCGGTCTGGTCTGTTGCAGGATGAAATCTGAGAAGTGCTGTAAATTCTACTTGTGACCACCCCCAGCAGCTAGTATACTGTGTAGTGTATGTAACCTTTCCCCTGGAATAACACAGGAGCCAGGAGGAATGCATTAATCAGCTCTTTGGAACCACATGTCTGTACTCACTCACTATCACTGCCTCAGGACTCAGGAACCTCAGCGTCAGTGAGCACTGGGAATCTGTGCAGGAGACAGGAGTGCAGACAGTGCCAGCCTGGAGTCAGGACCATTTTCAACGCTGCCTGCAGGCAGCCTGCATACAAACTAGCTTCCGTTCTGTCCTCTGCTGCTGGCCTCTTCCTATCTCAGCCTCATCACTTCCTCCCTGGCTGCAGCACAGTGAGGAGACAGGGGGCGGAGCTCGCCTCTACTAGACCAATCCTGACGTCTGGAAGCATGTCTGTCTGCTGCCATGACTCTGAGTGAGCGTGAGTGGGCCCCCCGTCTCGCCAGGGCCCCGGCACTTGCCCGGGTGTGCCGGGTGCTGACGCCGGCCCTGCCGGTGTCACACTTCCGTGTCTGATGCAAGAAACTCGCACAAGTCTCTTGCATCAACACCCGGCACTGTCGCTGGCACTTGGACCGGAGCTTGCGGCTACATGTATTTCTGTGCAGCCACACACTCCGGTCCGAGTGTCGGTGGCAGTGCCGGGTGTTGATGCGAGAGATTCGTGCGAGTCTCTCGAATCACACACGCAAGTGTGACACTGGCAGTGAGGAAAGAGGTGGAGGAAAGCGGTGGAGATGGGGGAAGCACAGAGATCCTCACTGCGCAGGCGCCAGATTCCAAGCCCCGCAGTGTGAACACATCATAACACACTGCGGGGCGGGATCTGGGGCTGCCGTTACAGCAGTGCCGATGACGTTGCAAGAAAGAGAGAAGCCGGGAGCCGGAAACAAGAGGGGGATGATGGACACTTCTGAGGCCGTTGACACAGGGGGAGAAGACATACCTCCCTGACACAATAGCGGTATGTCGTACAAATGATAAAACTGTCTATTTCAGTGTTCCTAGCAATCAGAAACCTAAGAGATACCTTCACAGAATGCAGCCTTAGTGCTGCTGAAGGTGGCTGTTTTACTTAAAAAGGCCCTGCGGGGGTGACAGGTTCCCTTTAAGTGTTCCCTCACCATCTCTCTGTTTTATAGATAGTGTGGATTCTTTTATTCCTTAGATAGCATAGTGAAGATAAGTTGCTGTTACATTTTCTTTCTTAGAGAACACAGATGCAAAATAGGAATTTAAAAGTTCAGTCTTCTCAACCTCATTTTTTACCATTTCACCCTTTTCATCCTGTAAAAATCCAATAGCAGCATCTTTTACTTTTCTTTTGCTTTTGACATACTCCCAAAATCCTTTTTCATTGCTTTTGGTCTTCCTTTCAAGCCTCACTTCATTACTGGCTTTAGCTCTTCTAACGCTTGCCCTGCATTCCCTGCAGACAGCATTATATACTTCTTTAGATATGCCCCCCTCTTTCCATGTCACATATTTCTGTTTTCCTTCTTCTTAAACTTCCTGTTTAAGTTCTGTATTCATCCATCCTGGTCTCTTTTCTCCTATAACCATTGTTACAACACAGCATTTAATTATCCAGATGTCAATTCAGTCATACAGGAAGCATAGACTGTTATCTATATGTTGACTTCTGAATAGATGTGTTTGTTCTTCAGTTGGTCAAGAACCATACACCATTGTCATATGAGTTTTAAAAGTCGATTTTTTTTATTTTTGAATGGCTGATGTTTTCCTCTTATATCACCTTATACAGCTTATTGTCTGCTATCTATGCAAGGCAGTGATGCAAGGTCATTGAACAATGGATGTTCCCTTAATATGTTGATTGACCATTGTGTGGGTCCTTTAGCTTGTTGACTTGCAAACCTATAGGGATCAACTATAAATGATCAAACAATGCAGGTTAATCTCATCACCCCTTCCCCTTGTCCTGTGGATGATGTCTTGAAGGACAACAGTTGTTACAGAGGCATATCCCCTTTTTATAGTTCACAAGACATCCAAGAGATCTGAGAGCTCCAGAGATCCAAAGAACCAGAGACCCTTTGCAAAACCACAGACAGGAACATTTTACAGCAGGGGTCTCATACTGCATTCCTCGAGGGCCACAAACCGTGCGTGTTTTCAAGATTTCCTTAGCATTGCACTAGGTGCTGGAATCATTATCTGTGCAAGTGATTAAATTATTACCTGTGCAATACAAGGAAATCCTGAAAACATGACCTGTTTGCGGCCCTTGAGGAATGCAGTTTGAGACCTCTGCTCTTCAGGATAGCTGGCAGATCATGGCTCCATCACGAGAGACACAGATTTGACATTCTACAGAATGCCAGCTTAGGGGAACACGGCCTTGGCTGAAAGAATACAGATTTGCTCCATTGACCATCACTGAACCCATGGATACATTTCAGAAAGCCAGGATTTGGACCCATTGGTCACCTGAGCCCCATTGGTACATTTGGTGAAGCCAGCATTTGGACCACCGGTCACATGAGCCACATGGATATGTTTGGGAAAGCCAGGATTTAGAACTACTGGTCATCTGAGCCTCATAGGTACATTTGGGAAAGCCAGGATTGGGACCCACCGGTCACCTGGCTCTTTGGAGATGCTTGGAAAAGCCAGGTTGTGACCCTCCGGTCACCTGGCCTTGTACCTGAATGGATTGTCAGCTTCCTAAGGTTCTCGTTACCTCCTCTCTGTGTGTGCCACAGGTGGGGGTAGTCGGCCTTGGAAGCTTTGAAGTCACAGCTGCTCTTATCCCGGCGAGTCAGCGGAAGGGTGAGACTCTCTAATTTTGCACCATCTTGGGAGTTTTGCTGGGACAGTTATATGTGTTATTTGACTGTTTTGTGGTTCAATAAAGTATTGCCGCACTGTTTTACCCTCACCCTGTGTTATCTCAGTAGTATTACGCCCAAGGAGAGCGGCCGTTCAGTGGGATGAGCCCTGGTCCATGCGGTTTTGGGCTAGTGCACTAGAGCACTCATCTGGATACGTAAGATTAAATGCTGTGTTGTCACATTTGGTGGCAGCTTACATTTACAAACAATCCTGTAATAACATCACAAGGAGCTCATTGATGAGTTCATCAACACAGAGACTATTAAAGGCGAAAGGTGCAAAATTTGTAATAAAACCCAACTGCAAAATTGTTATTTTATCCCAAAATAAATGTATTTAAATAATAAAAAAAATTGTTACCAAAGGTTGACAACCCTTTTAAGCATTCAGCTGATTCTACAAGTCATAACATTTGCTGCACTTTTATTATAGGAAAAGGAATACTTGCAGAAGGGTATTGACGACTTGCAGGATATTCACCCGCTTACTTCAAAGACTTCTGGTAGGTGATCCCAAATATCTGACATTTAATATGGAAGGCTGATATTCTAGGAACTGCTATCTGGTGTTCATGCCTCTGGGGAGTAAACTGACATAACTATAGGAAGCTAACACAATGTGAATGTGTCCGTAATGCACATCTATACTACGCTGTGTATACATTATGTGATGACAGCCTCGAAGGGGAATCATAGTCCTGCTCTGTACCTTGCTCGGAGGGATGTTTTAACAATGCCATCAGTACAGATCCACTTCCTGCTACTGCATAAGCTTTACACACTTGACAGCCGCCTAAAATATCAGCAGAAACAGCAATTTTAATGTCTACATTTTACTTGAGAAACATTACAATGCCAAGTATCACTGTAAAGGTTGTGTAAATGTGTCGACCCGCCACCACAATTGTGGGTTACCAGGGCAATGGGGTACTCAGAGCCGAGCCCGTAGAAGTCTATGGGGATTGTCACAGGTAGCTGTGGCTCGGTCTGTGGCCCTGGCGGTCTGGCGTATGTTGGGGATATATTTACAGGGGATTGATTTATGTACAGTTCGTGACGCCACCTGTAGTATTCTGGTAATTAATACCAGCGCTGCTGTAGATCTCTGAGGGGATGGTGAGGCAGCTAGATGTCGGGTCCCCTACAGGTGGGACTCTTCCCTCAGGTCGGTAGTTAGGTAGGGATTGTGCAGGCATGCAATAATAACTCAGTCTCACACAGTCAACGTCTTTCCATACCTTTACTTGCAGGATGATAAGGCAGGTCCCAGGGAGGCTGATGGGGTTGATGGAGGATGAGCTTTGAGGCAACAGATAAGCAAGTTAGGGGCCTCCTTTACTTTCCAATGAAGCTGAGTACGACCAGCCTGAAGCGTAGTCCTCTCTATGATTCCAGCTAGTCTTTAGCTGTTCTGCCCAGTCAAATTTGTGTTAGAAGCCTTCCTGCGAGGGAGCTGAATCCTTCTCTTGTCGTGCACAACTCAAAGTCTTCACACCCCCTGACTCCAGCTACGTTCTGACTATAAAGGGGCTTGTCTGCCGCGACCTAGGGTCCGGTAGATTCCTGGTTTTCTCTTCACTATGCTGTACAATAGTGATCCTTCGGTCCCCAGTAACCGGTTGCAACGTGCAGGACTTTTCCAAGTCAAAAGCACTTTTCCAATTATCTTCCTTCCACTTTGCCCTTCGCCTTGCTTGTCTCTTAATAGATAGTTCAGTCTTTCTTCCAGTGGGGCACAGCTCTGACTAGACTAAGGTGTATACAGACACCTACACCAGACTCCACTTTCTGAACTGATGATAGACTTAAACTGGACACGTCTACTCTGTCCAAGGACAGGAAACTGACTTCTCACTCTGAAGTCCGGACACTGACTGACTAGAAAATCACTCCCTTCCACACCCCTGCTGGGTGTGTCAGAAGTGTACATGATGTCATGAAGAGACCTTAACTGTTACCTCTCCACTCATCCTCCTGGTATTGTGTACCAGGGCTACACATTCCCCCATGGTAAACGACAGCACTCCCGGGCTGTAAAATATAAAGAGACATTTTTGTTCATACAATAAACATTAAACAATAACATCTTCCCATCCGGGAGGTAAGAACACCTTGAACGTTACGAACAATAACATTTTACATATAGAAATACAAAAGTATCAAATAGCATTTAATAAATATATATACAAGATACTTGTGAAGGACCCGCACCAAACCTTCAACGTGGGTCCTGGGTGGGCTGCAGGACATCCAAATGCAGACCTCACTCAGTGCCACACCACACGGGTTTTTGGTTCAGAGGTGAGTCAAGGTTTCATGTGAAACCATTAAGAAGGCACTTTAGTGCAACTATTTACAGGATACAGTTTTTGGGCTGGCTCAGTCCTCAGCCTCTGAGTCCATTGTTAAACGAAGACATAATAGAGAAAAAACACATTTATATATATAGACTTTTACAATGTTCACATAAATTCGTTATAACTACTGCTGATATCTAATGGGTAATTTCCCTTTTGTGATTCTCTCTGATCTACGTGGTGTAGTTTCAGGTATAACAAGTTGCGATCTGTCTGCACTGCGTAACGGCAAACTATAGAACTGCCTTAATCTTTCTATGGATCTGGCAAGCGTACTGATGGCTGGGCGGTGTGAGTCAGCTTCACCAGGGGATCCCATAGTATGGGGCGCTGCTTCAGATGATCCATCTTGAGGTTCCACAGGTTGAGGTGTTGCTGGGATGGGTAACTCCTGAGCGGGCTCAACTGGCACCACAGGCACAACTGGAGGTAGAACTTCCTCTTGTGGCTGATAAAACTGCAACACTGGAATTATCACAGCATCTCCCAGTCGGGGCCAATCCGCAGGAAAATCTCCCAGATCGGTGTGTATGACCTCTTCCTTTCTTTCTCTTTGATTGAGGACAGGGTTCTTTTCACAACTCTTTAAGTGTTCTGGACACAACTTCAAATGATCTCTGGACACAGTGGTCGTTGTTCTTCCTCCGTCTTTACTGACGACACAAACTTTTCTGTTGTCGTATTTAGAATCTTGTATGACGTAGGGTTCTTGCTCCCACTGATTATCCAGTTTATGCATCTTTCTTTTTCTTTTTAATACTACCTCTCCAGGCATCAGAGGCTTGGCAGGAGCATTTCGGTTGTAAACATCTTCCTGTTTCTCCCGTGCCTTATTGAGACTTTCCTCCACACAGATTTGTACTCTTCTGTATTGCTCTTGCCGATTGACGTCCCAGTTCTCAACAGCGTCGTCTGCCTCCGGTTCTACCACTCCAAGTTCTAGATCCATTGGTAGTTTTCCGGGCCTTGCTCTCATAAGATAGGCTGGAGTGCAGTTAGTTGAGCTTACAGGTATATGGTTGTACAAATCAACCAAATCAGGTAGTAAATCCGGCCATCGATTCCTGTCTTCCAACGGTATGGATCTCAACAAGTCAAGGACAATATGGTTCATCTTTTCACAAAGACCGTTGGTTTGAGGGTGATATGGTGTTGTTCTTATTTTCTTGCACCCGTACATATGACAGAATTCCTTGAATAAATCAGCTTCGAAAGCAGGTCCCTGATCGGTTAAGACTTGCTCGGGATACCCATGCGGTCTGCAGAAGCTTGCTTGAAAGGTCTTCGCGGCCGTCACTGCGGTCTGGTCTTTCACTGGAACGACTACCAGAAATCTGGAGTAATGGTCCACCATGGTCAAGGCGTATGAGTATCCAGATCTACTCGGCGACAGTTTGACGTGGTCCAGGGCCACAATCTCCAGGGGACGAGTCGTCCGAATAGGTTGCAGGGGGGCCTTTTGACTACCGTAGTCCTTTCTTCTGAGACCACAGGGTCCACAGTTCCGACACCACCTCTCGACAGAGCTGCGCATCCCTACCCAGTAGAACCGGCATCTCAACAGGGTCTCCAGCTTCCTCCAGCCAAAGTGTCCTGCTTGATCGTGGTACGCTTCCAACACCATTGGGACGTCTGCCTTGGGGACCACTATTTGCCAGACCATCTCATGGGTTCTGGGGTTGACGTATCTTCTGCACAACTTCTCACGGTATAGGAACAACCTGCTTTTCTCGTTCCACAGGAGCTTGGCTGACATAGGTGCATCCTTTTCCAGAGAGGAGCCTTCCTGTTTTAACAACTCCTTGATGCGGCTGACCACTGGATCACTGTCCTGAGTCTCTTTCCAACTATGATGGGGTAAAGGATTTAATGTTGCACCTTTCTGCTTTCTGTGGACTTGATGCTCATGGACTACCCCATTTCGATGGAACGCGGGTAGCTCAATTTCTTCCAGGTCGTCCGATTCTTCTTCCGTATCAGAGTCATGCGGCATTCGGGACAACGCATCAGCATTAGCATTCTTTCGACCTGCCCGGTACTTGATAGTAAACTGGTAATTGGACAACCGAGCCATCCATCGCTGCTCCATGGCACCCAGCTTGGCGGTTTCCAGGTGCGTTAACGGGTTGTTGTCTGTGTACGCCGTGAACTTATTGGAGGCCAGATAGTGCTTAAATCTTTCAGTAATGGCCCAGACCAGCGCCAGAAACTCCAGCTTGAAGCTGCTATAATTTTCCGGATTCCTTTCAGTTGGCCTGAGTTTTCTGCTGGCATATGCGATGACTTTTTCTTGTCCATTCTGCTTCTGACTGAGAACGGCTCCCAACCCTTCATTACTGGCGTCGGTGTACAACAGGAACGGTTGGCTGTAATCAGGATAGGTTAAGATCTCATCACCTGTCAGGATCTCTTTCATCTTTTGGAATGCTTCAGCCTGTTCTTTACCCCAATTAAAGGGAGGGTTTCTGCTCTTTAAGGATTGTCCTACCAGGAGGTCCTGTAAAGGAGCTGCCTTCTTCGTGTAATCTTTCACGAATCTCCTGTAGTAACCCGTTAGTCCCAGGAACTGTCGCACTTCCTTAAGGTTTTTCGGCTCCGGCCACTTCTGGATGGCAGTGACTTTCTCTGGGTCCGGCGCTACTCCTTCCGAACTGACGATGTGCCCAAGTATTGTACCTTCTGCTTGAGTAGATGGCATTTTGAGGGTTTTAATTTCATCCCGTACCTGGACAGGGACTCAAACACTTCTGCCAGGTGCTTCAGATGGTCCTCATATGTCTTGGAATACACGATGACGTCGTCTAGGTATAGCAGCACGGTTTCAAAATTGAGATGTCCCAGACAGTTTTCCATCACTCTCTGAAATGTTCCTGGGGCACTACTGAGCCCAAACGGCATTCTGTCGAACTCACAGAGCCCCATTGGGGTGGTGAAAGCCGTTTTCTCACGATCCTCCTCAGCCACAGCCACTTGCCAGTAACCACTAGTCAGATCAAGGGTAGAAAAGTAGTTAGCCGTTTTCAGAGCAGCTAATGATTCCTCTATACGTGGTAACGGGTATGCATCCTTGTGTGTTATGCGGTTCACCTGCCTGTAATCCACACACATTCTCATACTACCATCTTTCTTTTTAACCAGAACTAGAGGGGCTGCCCAGGGGCTACAACTATCCCTTATCACCCCAGCTTTCTTCATATCATTCAACATTTCTTTAGCTTTCTGATAATGAGCTGGAGGTATGGGCCTATACCGCTCTTTGATGGGAGGATGACTGCCAGTAGGGATATGATGTTGTACTCCCTTAATTGTCCCAAAATCAAGTGGATTTTTGCTAAACACTTGGGCGTACTCTTGCACCACCCGTAATACCCCTTGCTTCTGGTGAGCGGGAGTGGTGTCCGTCCCAACATGGAGTTGCTGACACCATTCCGCCACCTGAGTTGCTGGGTCATTGTCCTCCTCTATTTGACAGGAGTCTAAGGACTCAGCCGGGAGAATAGAATTATTATCAACAGCATGAAGTTTAGCAATGGTTGCATAACGGGGTAAATTTACCTCATCATCTCCCCAATTGAGAAGCCGTACCGGTACTCTTCCATTCACCACTTCTACTACTCCTCTAGCAGTCATAAGTGTAGGTCTATGTTCTGAATGGTGGGGTTCTACTACAGCTTGGTAATTCTGTCCTCTCAGACCTATGGCCGCCCTGCACCAAATGATCATTTCACTCATTGGGGGTATCACAATAGGATCTGAGTCAGTGACCCGTACATTACCAATTTCGCCGTCGGTAAGCTTCGCTTGCTGCTGACACACCAGGGCCCGGATCTCTCTTTGGATTACTCCTCTCTGCCTTGGTCGGGCAATCTCAGCGAGCTGTTGGAGTAAGAACACAACTTCTCCCAAACAATTACCGATAATGTTAGTACCCAAAATGATATTTAAACCGTTCTCCTCATTTACAGTCTTTACTACCAGAAGCCCTTGGTCTTTCAACTCCTCTCTGCCCACCTTTACATCTACACATTTTGTTCCGAGTACTTCTACAGGAAGACCATTAGAAGCATACACAGTAAAGTCAAGGCTCGGAGGTTTAAGACTGTCCATTGACCAGTACTTGGTATATAGAGCATCAGGTATGAGGGTCACCTGGGACCCAGTGTCTAACAATGCTGGAACAGCAATACCATCTAGAATAATAGACAGGTAGGGTCGCCCGCCCACATACCTGCGGTTCCAGTCTAGGGGGCCTGACGGGTATTCTCCTGGGTGTTGGCCCTTGGACCCAGGTTCTGCCCGTTTAAAGGACACTGTGTAGACAGATGACCTTTCCGGTTGCAGCGATAACAGATGATCTCTCGACGAGAAGGGTGTTGATCAGAGGTTGCTCCTGGGGGTGGCGTTGTCCTCCTCCGGGGGGGCGACGTCTTCTTTCTCCTCCGGTGCATCCACGGAACGTCCTCTGGGCAGTCAGCTAGCAAGATCTTCCCTTCCTCCTCTTTCCGCAGCTGCAGGGCACTCATTACAGCAGCCAGATTTTTAGTCAGCTGGCGCACCTCTGAGCGCAGACAGTCCAATTCACTAGGAGGGGTCACCTGCGCTTTGGCTTCAGCCACTAACGGGGAACAGGGGGTTACTGCCGGTTCCAGAGTGACTTCACCCTGATGATGTTGGGTGGCCACCTCAGGTTTGCCCAGGGGCCGCAGCCCTTTTATTGCCATGTCCTTTAGGGCATCAAAGGTAGCATCCGAATGATCTAAGGACCACCAATTTACAGTTCTGCGTTCCTCTGGGGATCTCAATCCCTGTATAAATTGTTCTTTCAGCATTCTATTCTCGTCGATAGCATTTAAATTGTTAATTTGCTTGAGGGCTCTCAGGGCTCCCTGTAGTCGGCAAGCGTAGTCCCGGATGCTGTCACCTGGCTGTTGTGAACAGTGATAGAAGGCCATCCGGAGATCCGTTTCTGTGCGGTCTTCAAATATGGCATGTAGCTTCAGGAAGATCGCAGGTACCGACTCCTGATCAACGGTATCCCAGGTTTCCACTTCCCTCTCAGCAGCGCCAGTTAGCTGCCCTATTAGCACAGCAGCTTTTTGTCTCTCAGGCATGGAGTACATTTCTAGGATGCTGCATAACTTCCGCTTGAAGCCTGCTAATGTGCCTGGCTCACCGCTGTATTGGGGAAGCCATTTCGCCCCAGGCATATATGGGAGCGTTAGTGGCATGATCGGAACTACCGGACTGGGTGCAGGGCCTGTGCCCCCATCTGGCGCTATAATACCAGACAGTGCGGGATTGGGGACTCCGGCCGGGGCCGCACTGTCAGCCGGTTGTTGTGACATCTTAGCGCCCCCTTGGTTAAACGGAGCCTACCGGTTTCAGATGCTGCTACTTCACAGGCACCGCAGTGGGAACAGGACCTTCGTCGCAGGCGCTCTGATGTCAGAGCATTCACTTCCTGTTGCAGGACCTGCCGCTCTATTTTGCGATGCAATTTGCTATGCGGATTGCAATGCAGATTGTGATGCAGTTTGCTATGCGGATTGCGATGCGGTTTGCGATGCAGATTGCTATGCAGTTCGCTATGCGGTTTGCGATGCAGATTGCTATGCAGTTCGCTATGCGGTTTGCGATGCAGATTGCTATGCAGTTTGCGACGCGGTTTGCGATGCAGATTGCTATGCAGTTTGCGATGCGGTTTGGGGTGCAGGTTGGGGGCGTGTCCAAGACTCTGCGCGCTTTTTCAGGTCCGCCCACCTTCTTCTCCAGCGCCTGAGGGCGCGAATATGGCGGCAAAATGGCGGATTTTAGCGCCAAAAATAGCAAACAGTCCTTTTTCACAAAAACAATCCACAGGCACACAGGGCTCGCAATGCTGCAAGTTTCGTATCCTGTTCGTGACGCCAAAAGTTGTGTCGACCCGCCACCACAATTGTGGGTTACCAGGGCAATGGGGTACTCAGAGCCGAGCCCGTAGAAGTCTATGGGGATTGTCACAGGTAGCTGTGGCTCGGTCTGTGGCCCTGGCGGTCTGGCGTATGTTGGGGATATATTTACAGGGGATTGATTTATGTACAGTTCGTGACGCCACCTGTAGTATTCTGGTAATTAATACCAGCGCTGCTGTAGATCTCTGAGGGGATGGTGAGGCAGCTAGATGTCGGGTCCCCTACAGGTGGGACTCTTCCCTCAGGTCGGTAGTTAGGTAGGGATTGTGCAGGCATGCAATAATAACTCAGTCTCACACAGTCAACGTCTTTCCATACCTTTACTTGCAGGATGATAAGGCAGGTCCCAGGGAGGCTGATGGGGTTGATGGAGGATGAGCTTTGAGGCAACAGATAAGCAAGTTAGGGGCCTCCTTTACTTTCCAATGAAGCTGAGTACGACCAGCCTGAAGCGTAGTCCTCTCTATGATTCCAGCTAGTCTTTAGCTGTTCTGCCCAGTCAAATTTGTGTTAGAAGCCTTCCTGCGAGGGAGCTGAATCCTTCTCTTGTCGTGCACAACTCAAAGTCTTCACACCCCCTGACTCCAGCTACGTTCTGACTATAAAGGGGCTTGTCTGCCGCGACCTAGGGTCCGGTAGATTCCTGGTTTTCTCTTCACTATGCTGTACAATAGTGATCCTTCGGTCCCCAGTAACCGGTTGCAACGTGCAGGACTTTTCCAAGTCAAAAGCACTTTTCCAATTATCTTCCTTCCACTTTGCCCTTCGCCTTGCTTGTCTCTTAATAGATAGTTCAGTCTTTCTTCCAGTGGGGCACAGCTCTGACTAGACTAAGGTGTATACAGACACCTACACCAGACTCCACTTTCTGAACTGATGATAGACTTAAACTGGACACGTCTACTCTGTCCAAGGACAGGAAACTGACTTCTCACTCTGAAGTCCGGACACTGACTGACTAGAAAATCACTCCCTTCCACACCCCTGCTGGGTGTGTCAGAAGTGTACATGATGTCATGAAGAGACCTTAACTGTTACCTCTCCACTCATCCTCCTGGTATTGTGTACCAGGGCTACACATAAACATTCACAGCCATTCCTCTAAAATAATAAATAAAGCAGCTCTATAATGGTTAGTTATGAAAACGTTATATCATTTAGTTTTTTATGAGCAATAAAAACAGTTGACTGCTACATTTTTATGTCGGTCTGAAAAATTACCGTTTCTAAGACTAGTTTCACATTTGCGTCTGTGTGCGCAGCGTTTCATCCGCATAGATCCGCATGCGTCATGCTTACATATCTTTAACATGGTGTACGCAGAGACATGTGTTTGCATGCATTCGGATGCAAACGCGTACGTCATTTCGCGGTTTCTGAAGCGTCAAAAATCCGTCAAATATGCGCAGTCATGCGCATGCGGATGAACGCATTACTGTCTATGGGAACGCATTGGTACGCAAGGACATGCGTACGTATGCGTTCGATACGCATGCGTTCTTCATCATGAGACACGCCCTTTTGGTGTCTGTCATATCAAACGCATGCACATAAACAATGCAAACGCGTGTAAAAAAACGCATGCACACGCAGTGGGTTTTTGGTGTCATGCGTAAGATGATGCGGATAAAAAAACGCTGCGTAAACATGTTTTTGCATGCGTTTGCGCATGCAGATGATACGCTCTGCACATATGCGCAAATGTGAACCTAGCCTAAGAAAATCCTTTTAGCAATAATGTCACTGAATTCCCTCCAGGCTGCTTCTTGTTTTTTGCCAACCAATCTCAGCCTCTCGCACTTGTGGGCTGGAGTTAACACCCTGCCCATGACATGCTGCATGCTGCTGCACAAGGCACTGTCTGCAGCCTCTCCTTTGTCTTAAACCTGCAGCTATGTTTCTCCAGTCTACGGCCGGGATCACACATGCGAGGAAATCGGCCGACACTCGCATGTTAAATCCCAGCTCTGGCGCCGGCACTCGGGAGTGGAGCGAGCGGCTGCATAGAACTACATGCAGCCGTGCACTCCACTCCCGAGTGCCGGCGCCAGAGCTGGGATTTCACATGCGAGTGTCGGCCGATTTCCTCGCATGTGTGATCCCGGCCTACTAATCACAATCTGAAATGATTGTCTTCTGTAAAGCAAGTTAGAGGTGTTATATAGAGCAGGGTTCCCCAACTCCAGTCCTCAAGGCCCACCAACAGGTCATGTTTTCAGGATTTCCTTTGTATTGCACAGGTGATAATTGCATCACCTGTGCAATACAAAGGAGATCCTGAAAACATGACCTGTTGGTGGGCCTTGAGGACTGGAGTTGGGGAACCCTGATATAGAGGACAACAGAATAAATAGATGAGGCAGGTGGCTGACTTGTTGTGTCACCCAGAGTTTCCCTTTAATTTATCTTGCTTATTAACATGTTGGCACAATTTGGCGTAGGAATTTAGTTCCGCAAAATATGAGGAAATAATCAGCTATATCTGTTTAATTATTCACGTCCATACAAAAGCTTCTCAGTGTCATAATCCAAATGCAACAAAATGAGAAGTTGGAAAAAACCCTCAGTCTAATACATAATTACGGTATTTTAAATAATCCCCATCCACTTTGCAACCAATTTTATTGTTTAGGAGATAAGCATTTAACAAAATATAAGCCTTCCCCATTCATGTCTTAAACCGTTTACCGTGCAATAAAAAAATAATTTACTTATATTCTACTGGTTGATATGTATGTAACAATACCAATCATGTATATATTGTTTTGTTCAAAACTTGCTGAATTTTACTTTTAAAATATTTTTTTTGTGCACCATGCTAACCAAAAGTAAAAAAAAGTGGGCACATTAAACCAGAAAGTGACATGGGTAATGACTTTTAGACTGGTTTATTACACTTTATGCCAGAAAATGTAACACGCTCGTATGTATCTGCGCCTGTGCAAAGTAGGTGTAGATTGCATTTTCTGATGTTAGGACAGCCTAAAAATGCACAAATTTATTGAGTATTGTGTGCTTTTTTTATTACATTTGGCACAAATTGCACAGATTTTTCTTTAAATTACACTGGCACATATAAGGCCA
Organism: Oophaga sylvatica; assembly: GCA_033576555.1. Lineage (NCBI taxonomy): Eukaryota > Metazoa > Chordata > Amphibia > Anura > Dendrobatidae > Oophaga > Oophaga sylvatica. Next base: position 426,316,414 of record JARQOD010000006.1, on the reverse strand, counting down.
ATCTTAGACTGTGTACACACTGAAGAATTTTTTAGACTGATTTCACTCGGACCTGCCTGAAGAAGTGCCGCAAAAGCGCCCCATCAAATGGACATAATACACAGCAATGTCAAAACAACATTGCTGTGTACATGTACCATCTTATGTCACATCTTTTAACCTCATGACATGCTTATTCTACATGGTGTAGAGCAAAAAATGGCACAAAAATCATGGCATAACTGCCGGCAATGCCGCTGCAGGGAAACGATTGACAGCATTTTCCTGAAGTAACTTTGCCTTGGAAAACTCAACAGCTGTGCTGCTGTCTAAAAGATACCATGTGAAAATAGCACATACATTTGCCCATTATTTATTAATTTAGATTCATATTACGAAAATGATTCCTTTTTTCATTTTTTTTTTTTTTTTAATATACTGTATATATTATTTTTTTGTTGGGGGGTGGTGGTATTTCCGTAATTTACGCACCCATAATATTTCTATTTTTCAGTGGATGGAGCTGTATGAAAGCTTGCGTTATGCAGGATGATTTTTCATGATCACTATTTATTTTACATACTTTTTGCTTACTTTTTGGGAGGCAGGATAACGAAACCAATAATTTAAGTATTGTTTTTAGTTAATGGCATTCACCGTGCAAAAAAAATAAACTGTATTAAATGGGAAATTGTGAATGTGGTCATATAGTTTTTTTTTTGTTTTTTCCCCTCACTAAGTTTAAGTTAAAAGTAGAGCTTTGAAACTTGGATTTTTTTAAAAATGTTTCTAATAACTTTCTTGAACATTCTAACTTGCTTATTTGCTCAGTAATGGGCTTGAAAAAAATTAATATTCTGATAGCTTACATAATAGACTGCAATATTTCTGCATTGCTATTCATTATGCATGTCAGAGTAAGGGCAGGTGCAGACGAGTGTAAATTCGGTTCAAATGCAATCTGATGTTTTATCTATGGGCCGTGTACACGCATCCAACTCTTTCCTTAGACAGAGCTTATCCAAAACAAAAATCGCAGCATGTCAGAGTTTGATCCGATCTTTGGATCGAGTTGGGCCATGCAAACCAGTGAGTCCATGGAAAACATGGGAATGCACTCGGATGACATTTAATTTCCATAGACTGACAGAATGGAGAAGGACGAGAAAAAAAATTCTACATTTTCTCCTCGTCCGAGAGAATAGGATCACACTCTGATCACACATGGATCACACATGGATTCTGTGATTTGCAGAATTGGCCCGATTGTCTCGGATGAGAGAATATACATTCGTCTGCACCTACCCTAACATGGATATTCTAGCAGAATTATTTACATGGCAGACCAGTCGGTCATTGATAGGCACCAGTTGCTATTTCAATCCTTTGGCGACCCACTATCAAAGATTATTCAGAAGGGGCCCTTTTTGCTGTAAAACCAAATTAGGTGCAGATTCCACTGCTAGTCATTATATCTAAGGGGGTTAAAAGTCCAGAATAGGAGTTCTTGGCCATTACAATTGTTGCAACCAGGGTCGGACTGGCCCACCGGAGAACCGGAGGATTCTCCGGTGGGCCCTGGCATCTGGGGGGCCCTGGCACCTGCTGGCATACAGGGGCCAGTTGCCTAGGGCCCCCGCTGCTCCAGGGGCCCCCAGCCGGTGGCGTGTCGCTAATAGCGGCACACCACGCAGCTGCCATGGGGGCCCCACATGGGCGTGGGAAGCAGTGAATATCATTACTTACCTGTCACCCACTCCAACTGCTGAGCGCCGCTGTGTCATCGCGTCCTCTCTTGCTGCGATGTTCAGGCAGAGGGCGCGATGATGTCATTAGTGAGCGCCACGCCCCCTGCCTGAGCATTCACTGCCGGAGGACCGAAGACAGCGGCGCTCAGCAGTGGACCCGGTGACAGGTAAATATCGCAGGTGCCGGGGCCCTGAGCCAGTTGTGACACCGGCACCTGTCCTCAATAGGGCGCCGGTGTCCACGCCTGCTCAGGACACCAGCACCTGGCCCCCAGTGACGAGAGGTGAGTATGTCTTTTTTTTTTTTTTTGCAGCATCTATGGGGGCACAGTCTGTGGAGCATCTATGGGGGCATAATCTATGGGGGCATAATCTGTGGAGCATTTATGGGGGCATAATCTATGGGGGCATAATCTGTGGAGCATTTATGGGGGCATAATCTATGGGGGCATAATCTGTGGAGCATTTATGGGGGCATAAGCTATGGGGCATAATCTGTGGAGCATTTATGGGGACATAATCTATGGGGGCATAATCTGTGGAGCATTTATGTGGGCATAATCTGTGGAGCATTTATGGGGGCATAATCTATGGAGCATCTATGGGGGAATAATCTAAGGAGCATTTATGGGGCACAATCTATGGAGCTTCTATGGGGGCATAATCTAAGGAGCACTTATGGGGGCATAATCTATGGAGCATCTATGGGGGCATAATCTATGGAGCATCTATGGGGGCATAATCTAAGGAGCATTTATGGGGGCACAATCTATGGAGCTTCTATGGGGGCATAATCTAAGGAGCATCTATGGGGGCATAATCTAAGGAGCATCTATGGGGGCATAATCTATGGAGCATCTATGGGGGCATAATCTATGGAGCTTCTATGGGGCATAATCTATGGAGCATCTATGGGGGCATAATCTATGGAGCTTCTATGGGGCATAATCTAAGGAGCATCTATGGGGGCATAATCTATGAGGGCATTGACGCGCACCACATGTGTGTACCAGGGCTATGGGGTACTCGGCACCGAGCCCATGGAAGTCTATGGGGGATGTCACTGGCAGCAGAGCTCGGTCCGTGGCCCTGGGCGGTCATGCAATGGGGGATATTTACAGGGGATTATAAAGATAGTTTGTGACGCCACCTGTGGTTTCTGATCAATTTGACCAGCGCTGCAATATGAATCTTCTGAGGGATGTTATGGGGCAGCTGGATGTTAAGTCCCCCACAGGTGGGACTGGTCCCTCGAAGTATATGGTAGTGCCGGATGCAGATAATAATGCAGTCACACACAAGTCAATCTCTTTTCATACCTTTACTGTTGTGGTTGTTGCAGGTATGTCCCGGGGAGCTGGTCAGGTTGGAGAATGCACATTCAGGGAATTGCTGAGCAAGTTTAAGGCCTCCTTTCCCTTTGTAATGTATGTGAGTCCTAACCTGCGTGAAGTCAGGTTTAACTCCTAATTAGAGTTGAGCGATACTTTCCGATATCCTAAAGTATCGGAATCGGAATGGTATCGCCGATATCACTAAAATATCGGCGATACCCGATACCGATACCGGAAGTCCCATGTAAGTCTATGGGAACAAAATATCGCAACTAAAAAAAAACCTTTATTTCCTTGTAAACACTAAATATACACACATAGAATACATATATATATATATATACATGTCATTGTGACATATATATATATACATATATGTATAGTTTATACACTTCTACATAGTAAAATATACTCTGATTCAATTGCCGGGTAAAGCCGGCTTCAGTGAAAAGACAGAAGCACCCGACATGAAATGACACTTGGTGTACATAGGGTTAACCATGTCTTTTCATGTCGTTTGCTATCTGATTTGCACAAACAATTAAATCAGACTATGTGTGCAAAATTTCACACCTGTAGGGGTTAATTAAAGGTGTAAATTCGTTGTAAAAAAAACGGACTTTTTTGCTACGAATTTACACCTTTAATTAACCCTACAGGTGTGAAATTTTGCACACATAGTCTGATTTAATTGTTTGTGCAAATTAGATAGCAAAGGACATGAAAAGACATGGTTAACCCTATGTACACCAAGTGTCATTTCATGTCGGGTCACCCGACATGAAATGACACTTGGTGTACATAGGGTTAACCATGTCTTTTCATGTCCTTTGCTATCTAATTTGCACAAACAATTAAATCAGTCTATGTGTGCAAAATTTCACACCTGTAGGGGTTAATTAAAGGTGTAAATTCGTTGTAAAAAAAACGGACTTTTTTTCTACGAATTTACACCTTTAATTAACCCCTACAGGTGTGAAATTTTGCACACATAGACTGATTTAATTGTTTGTGCAAATTAGATAGCAAAGGACATGAAAAGACATGGTTAACCCTATGTACACCAAGTGTCATTTCATGTCGGGTTCTGCATTTTCACAAAAGCCGGCAATTGAATTAGCGGCTATTATACTATGTAGAAGTGTATGAACTACAAATATAAATATATATATATATGTGTCACAAATTCAATGACATGTATATATATATATATATATATATATATATATATATATGAGGTGTAAAATTGCTGAAAAAAAATGCGTGGGCTCCCGCCCTATTTTCGCAACCAGACAGACAAAGCCAGTGAGTGGGGGCAGATAATAATAGCCCAGAGAGGGACCATTTTTTTTGGCCCCCCCCGGCTACTTAACATCTGCCCCCAGACACCCCAGAAAGGGCAAATCTCTAATTAGATTTGCCCTTTCTGGCACTTTGCCCGTCTATTCCCATTGCCCTGTAGCGGTGGCGAATGGGTTAATAAGGGGTTAAAATGACCTTGCAATTGAAAGGTCACTTTAAGCCAGGTTATAATTGAGAGCTGTCAATTAGACAACTATCAATTATTAATCCTATTGTATGAAAGAAAAATCAAACACACACACTTTAATAAAAAAGAAGTTTAATGAAATAATCACACAGTTTTTGACCATATTTTATTTACCTGCTAAAACCATTTCCTGTAATAAAAATAAATAATAAAGCAAAATTATTCTTACCAATCCGATGCACAGTCAGGTCCCACGGTGTAATCCTTCAGAAAGGGTTAATGTTTACTGCAGGGACCGCAGCTAATGCTGCAGCCTCACAGTAAACCCCCAAATGAATGAGTTCCTCTCCTGGCTGACAGGAGAGGAAGTGGAAAGCTTAATTGATTGCTTTCCACTTTCACTTCAGGTCAGCCAGGGACACAATCAGTGACGTCAGAGGGAACTGGTTAACAAAAATAGGGGTTCCCTTTGAAAAAAAAATGGCGTGGGGTCCCCCCTATTTTTGTTAACCAGCCAGATGAAGCAGACCGCTGAGGCCTGGATTTTCAGGCTGTTAAGGAGCCAAGATCCATGGACCTTGCCAGCATGATAATACCAGGCCACAGCAGTCTGCATATCTTGGCTGATTAACAAAATAGGGATCCCCTCGAAAAAAATTGGCGTGGGGTCCCCCCTATTTTTGTTAACCAGCCAGATGAAGCAGACCGCTGAGGCCTGGTTTTTCAGGCTGGTAAGGATCCAATATCCATGGACCTTGCAAGCCTGATAATACCAGGCCACAGCAGTCTGCTTAGCTTGGCTGGTTAACAAAAATAGGGGATCCCCTCGAAAAAAAAAACGGCGTGGGGATCCCCCCTATTTTTGTTAACCAGCCAAGTAAACTGCAGACTGCTGCGGCCTGGTATTAAAAGACTGTCAAGGCCCATGGATTTTGGCCCTCAACAGCCTGATAATACCAGGCTACAGCAGCCCCACATTTGGCGCATCAAAAGATGTGCCAATTGTGGCACTTTACCCGGCTCTTCCCACTTGCCCTGTAGCGGTGGCAAGCGGGGTAATAAGGGGTTAATGTCACCGTTGATTGCACGGTGACAATAAGCCCGGTTAATAATGGAGAGGCGTCAATAAGACACCGATCCATTATTAATCCCAAAGTTATTAAATGTATAAAAAAAAGACACAGCAAGAAAAAAGTATTTTAATGAAATAAAAGAGACAACACAGTTTTCATTACTTTTATTACTCTCTCATTCCTGCGACGCCATCGATCTCCTGTAAAAAAAGAAAAAAAAAAAACCAACAGTATACCACCTGTCCGACGCAGTCCATAACGATAGTCCCACGACGATCCAGCTCTGCTACATCGCAATGACAGGCAGAGCCTGTCATTGCAACGCAGCACAGCTGATTACCTGCTTCCCCGGCGGTGACGTCATCGGACTGACTGCTTTACGGCCGGGATTACCCAGCAGTCACTGCAGTTATCGCAAGAAACTGCATGTGACCGCCGGGGAAAGAAGATGGCGGCCATGAAGCAGTCCGGGATGTGACCGCCGGAGATCTTCTGCCAGGTAAGTGCCGCTGACTCCTGACAGACCCGACCGACGGACACTGACAGTGACAGTGACAATCCCGATTCCGGTATCCGATAAGACGAAAATATCGGAACTCGGAATCGGAATTCCGATACAGCTAATATCGGCCGATACCCGATATTTGCAGTATCGGAATGCTCAACCCTACTCCTAATGCAACTCCTACGCCCGGTCGACATTGTGGTAGAGTCTTTTCTGTCTCTGGTACCCAGATGTTGGCAAGAACGAGGTCCTTACTTTTGCAGCGTCCCGCTCAAAGTCCCTGTTCTCCCTGACTCCAGTTACGTATCAACACTTAGGGCTACCTTCTGCGACTTGAAGTCCAGCAAGGATTCCGGTGTATCTTATTACTAGACGTGAAGTACTAGCAATGCTTCGGACCCCGGTGTCCGGTTAATCAAGTGAAGATGATCTGTCACCTTGGTCACTTGTCCTTCTTTCTCCACTCGCCTGTCGCCCTGCTCTTGCCCTTAACATAAGCACAGGTAGCAGCGGTAGTAGATGTCAGCTTTCCTTCCAGTGCTCACTGACCTGTCCTCAGTTGCCTTGTTGTATTAACTGCAGTAGTTCCCTTCCTTCTTTCCTTCCAAAGACTCTGTCCAGAGTGGCTATCAGGAGCTTCTGTCGACTGATTTCATGCTCGCTCTGAGAGTTACTTTCCACGTTCATAGGGAACACAGGAGCTTGTTCTGAGGTAACTGCTTCAGGTTCAGATGTAACTCTGACTAGGCTAGAGTGATTCCTTCCCACTCGTACTAGCCTCCACTTCAGTATAAGGTGAGCTACAGGAGCTCTGTCAGATCTCAGTCTTATCTCCTCTCCCTCCAAGACTAGAACTGCCCTGTCCTGAGACAGGAACTAGACTGAATCTCGTCTCTTCTCTCTACTGACTAGAATGACTCACTATTGCTACGTCACACTACTTAAATAATCTAAGTTGCCCTCTGGTGGCAGTGTTAGGAAGTGTGTGATGTGAATGAATATCAGGCTTCACAATTACCTTATCTGTGCATTTTCCAGGAGACATGTGTGCCTCGCGCAGCTGGGCCACACATCATAATCTAAGGAGCATCTATGGGGGCATAATCTATGGGGGCATAATCTAAGGAGCATTTATGGGGGCATAATCTATGGAGCATCTATAGGGGCATAATCTATGGGGGCACAATCTATGGAGCTTCTATGGGGGCATAATCTAAGGAGCATCTATGGGGGCACAATCTATGGAGCTTCTATGGGGGCATAATCTAAGGAGCATCTATGGGGGAATAATCTATGGGGGCATAATCTATGGGGGCATAATATATGGAGCATCTATGGGGGCATAATCTATGGAGCATCTATGAGGGCACAATCTATGGAGCATCTATGGGGGCATAATACATGGGCAGCATATGGGGCACAATCTATGGAGCATCTTGTGGGGCATAATACATGGGGCAGCATATGGGGCATAATCTCATTTTCCACCCTAGGCTTATACTCGAGTCGATAAGTTTTCCCAGTTTTTTGTGGCAAAATTAGGGGGGTCGGCTTATACTCGAGTATATATGGTATCTATGTATTATCTATATATATAGCATTATACCCTATGAGGGGGGGCAGCATTATCCTCTATGAGGGGGGCAGCATTATCCCCTATGAGGGGGGCTGCTTTATAATCTATGAGGGAGGCTACCCCAACTCCTGCTACATAATTAAGACATGTACTACCTTATATTATACCCTGATATTAGTGTGTTTTACTGCACAATTTGTGGTCTTGTATTTATTTCTATGTAGCTACATAGTGGGCCCCAAGAATGATTTTCTCTGGTAGGCCCAAGGTGTTCCAGTCCGACGCTGGTTGCAACATGCACATGAGATGATGGGGCAAGTGCAGCTCCTGACCCTGTGTCATTCAAAAAGTATAATAGTATGGTGTGCTGGGGGTGAACAACCCGGTCCCCAGTGAACTGATGTGCACAGTTTTATGTATAGGAAATTGTATTGCATTTCTAATGAAACCTAACTGATGGTAAAGTAAGTTTTGCTATGCATAAAATAAATCTTCACAAATTTAGCATGCTAAGCACATAGTTCAGTATCCAGTACACAGCAGCTAATCAGTATGGGCTGTGTGCGGAGCTCTGTTACGTAATCCTGCCATTGCTCTGTGATCAGGGAAGTTTTCCTCCAAGAGCTTATTTCACTCTGTCTCCTCGTTTGACTTTTGTGTGCAGCAGTCTGAATCATGCTGACATAGTTTATCAATTACCCTATTAGTCCTCTCACTATTCTTCCTTTTGTCTGTCTCTTCTAATTCCATCACTGTGACCTAACGATCCGGCTTATTTATCTCAGCCTGCTGAAATGATTCCATGTTCTGCCACTTATGTTGGGGTGCATTGACGGAAGAAAATTCTCCAGCTCTATTAAAAAAAAATGAATGTTTGGAGGAAGACTTCTGTGAATCCAGGAATCTAGGAATGATAGAGTGACATAGATTACATTAGGTTTTTAAATACATCAGTTAGGGATTAAATACATTAGTCAGGGACTGCTCTGATACGGGTATACCTTGACGTTTGGTGGAGCTGCTTAGTATACATTTTTTGCAGAAAACAAATCAACCAAATACCCTCTGTTTTATCATCTTTTTACCAGCACTTTCTGTCTGCTTTTACTTTTTTACAACAGAGTATTTTTATACGTTTGTTTTGCTGTGCTTTTTTGTGTTTCAGTCTTCTGGTTGTGTGAACAATGTCCCTACAGGCTTGTTCACTGTGTGCATGACTCATGTGTTTGTATGTAGATTACATTAGGTTGTTGTGTACATCTTAAAATTTTCTGGAAGAAAGGCGTCTCATATAAGGCTGGGTTGACATAAGCATTTTTCACTGTCCGCATATGGACTACAATGCCTGGACAAGTCGATGGTCTCCCGTTCCGAAATTACTGCCACCAGACCAGGGATTACTTGTGTGAACTCAGCCTTATGGATTAACCCACTTCTACTCCCTTAGTCTTGCACTAACATTGCACTTTGGTTGTAAATTAAGAATTAATCACACCCGAACACAGTCCACACAGACTAGACTGTTAGCACTAAAGGCAAAGAGGTAAAAAAAAAAAAAAGCTATGAAGCTTATAAGGTGCAAATTATAAAGTTTTAAAATGTACCTGTTATCTCACCCGAAGACAGAACAAAAGCATGGTCTTAAGGTATGCCACACTAAACAACGTCACTAACGAGATCGCTAAAATACGTCACTATTTAGCGATCCCGTTAGTGACGTTGTTGTGTGTGGCATGTAGCAACGACGTGGCCCCTGCTGTGATCTCGTTGATCGTTCACTAGAGTTCTGGACCGTAATTTTATCGTTGGCGTCCCGCCGGTGAGCCTATATCGCTGTGTCTGGCACCTTTTGTTAACGATGTGCGCTGTTTTGTACATCGCAATGACCGCCAAAGTCGTTAAGGAGATCGCTAACCGCTTATGCGTCGTTAATGAGAACGTCCAGTGTGGCAGCTACTAGCGACATTAAAACGATCACAAAAACGATCGCATTAGTATGCGTCGTTATCATGATCGTTAGCGGGAACGTTTAGTGTGGCAGTACCTTTACTGTCCACATCATCCACAACCAGATATGTTATGTTTTGGTAGCTGAGGAGAGCAGGCAAAAACGGCAATACACCAAAGAGGTTGGAATCTACTGGATTGCAGTACCCTGACTAACCACCACAACTAAAGGCAGCCGTGGAGCGTTTCTACGTTGGTCCTAGACGCCTCGTCACAGCCTGAGTGGTTAACTACACCTAAAGATAGAAAGAGGAAAGCTATCTGCCCCGGAGCAGATCCCCAAAGAACATAGGAAGCCCCCAAACATGTAATGGCGGTTAGACAAGAGGAAATACAGACACAGACAGAAAATAGTATGAGCAAACGCTGGGGCCCAATCTGCCTAGACAGAAAAGGATAGGAAGGATACTTACTGCAATCCAAAAAACCCTAAAAAAAAGCCAACGCTACTAATTGCAAAAACACCTGAGATCACACGACCTCTACCACCTAAATTAGTTCTCTGGTGCAACAAAACTCAGTCGCATCCACAGAAAAAAATGGAAAAGGCAAATGAACAAACAACAGTGGCTCCAAAGGAACCGAGAGGAGCCCAAGCCCCCCGGGGAGGGGAACCTGGCCAACCTCACATAAATGCAGAGAAATATGCAAATGGCAAGCACAAAAACAAAAAAACAGAAAATATCTTATCTGAGAGCAGGAGAAGAGGCAAGACTCAGCAAGCTTCCAAGTGAACCAGGAAACAACGTTGAGACAAGAACAATTGATCACCGGCAACCATGATGGGAGGGAACCTCCCTTATATCCAGCCAGTCTGTGATTCCTGATTGCCAATCCTCATTGAATGGTTCAGTACTGTTTGTAACCACCAGAGGGAGTTTCTGCTCAGAATTAATTTCTAAAACATTCATAACACAGATAAAACTGCTTTTGGTGCACATACAATACCAGTCTATTATGTCTAGGATTTCCCAATTCTGATTCTCTATAACTTGCCATTTCTCTTTTTTAGTAATCAGTTCCTCTTCATCAGCGCTCTGCCAGCACTAGAGGAACTGGAAATTCTTAGCATGCAGTGCACCTGCCATTGTTCAGTGGCTTTTCTGCCTTGAACTTAAAACCTGCTTCTGCATGTCTGTATGCTGTCCCCACCTCCTGAAGAGAGAGATCTGTCCAAATTTCCACTAGAGAGGCAAAGACCCCTCCCTGTTTCCTGTAGGGAGAAGAACTCACCCTCACTTACTGTAAAGAAATTAAGACCCCCGACTGTACAGACAAAGTCTGCCCCACTTCCAATAGAGACAAAGATCCACTCCCACTTCCTATATATATAATTTCCCGCTACTTCCTGTAGAGACAAAGATCTGCTCCAACTTCTTGTAACAAGACAAAGACTCCCCCACTTCCTGTAGAGACAAAAATCCACCCCCACTTCCTGTAGAGACCAAGACCCACCCCCCACTTCCTATAGAAGAGAAAGACCCACTTCCTGTAGAGAGAAAGACTGACCCCCAACTTCATGAATGAAGAGACAAAGATCTGCTCCTACTTCTTATAAAGAGACAAAGACCACCCCCACTTTTTCTTGTTGAGACAAAGACCCCCCCATTTCTTGTAGAGATAAAGACCGCCCCAACTTCCTGCAGCAGCAAAGACCCACTTCCTGTCAAGAGAAAAAAACAATTCCTGTAGAGACAAAATCCTGCTTCACCTTCCAGTTCAGAGACAAAGACCCACTCTCACTGCCTTATAGAGAGAAAAAGACCAACAAAAACTCTTTGGAGTAATTTCACAGTGTGAAAATGTCTTTTTTGGGAAATAACTATTAGAACGAGATAACATTTCTTTGGTGTAAGAAGGTCAAGAGCTAACACTTCTTCACTCTTGGAATAAGAAGATAAAGAGATGTGCACCTCAGACTCATATCTGGCCCCACAATGTAAACTACTTTATATTACCAAACCAATAAAATGAGCAGGAGCAAAAGTTGGTAAATGTCTAATGTGTAGAAGCACGTTTACACTGTAGCCATTTCACAGACAAAACCCAAGAAAAGAAAAGAAAAATACAAAATGAGTATAAACCCTGTAGTAAGTAAATAGTAATAGTACATATAAATAACATAGAAGACTTAGTTAACACTGTTTTGATCGAAAAAGTGTAAAAGCCATCCCACCGCGACAAGGTGTACCAAATCGAGTTGGTCCTATCTCTAGTTTTAAAAACTCACCTTGACTCAGCTGACCTCAATAAAGATATTTACTTATTTACTTACCACATGGTATGTACTCATTTATTTATTTTTTTTCTTGGGTTTTACTTTTTAATATCCTAGTCATCTTTTTATACCCATAGTGTCTGATGCATCAAAGCTTTCACACCAGATCTCTGGTGAGATCAGGCTGCCACAGCTCATTTAATTCATGACACAATGTAGCATTCCCTAGTCCAGAAATCTCACTGCAGTACCTGACTATAGGGAGATTTCTAGCTTGGTGCTCGGAGACTTACTCCACTCGGCATACGTTCCAAACTCATGAAAAGGCATGCATCTCTTCATGAATCAGGAGCATCTGTCTCCAGCACATCCCATCATCTAGACCCATGTGAACAACCCTGGTCTTGATGAATCAGGCCCTTGGTGTTTTCCTCAGATATCTAGAACTGCCCACAGTTTACTAGATAAATGCGTTGTTTGTGGAAGGACAGTAAGGTGATAAAGGGAAAATATTATGAACAGTGGTGTAATGTGAAGCTTATGGGCTGCAATGCAAATGCTCCAACAGGCTCCCAAATATCATGGGTCAGTAACAGTAATGGTGTTCTGAAATAGCCCTAGGCTCGTGAATAAAAATCCCTGCGCTCCCCTGCTTTTGTGTTTTTTACGCCTTGCGCCTCGTTACTGTGTTGCTGAAAAGAGAAGGGCGGAGCAAAGCCGCCCTCCCCCCGGTTTGGGCGGAGGCCGGCATGAAAATGGGTAGGGGGAGGTAGGGGATATTCATGAGTGGGTTTGGTTTGAGTGTGGTCTATTATAGGGCAGGGTTTGGGATGGGGTGCTGTCACTTCCCGTTCTCCAGGGTCGAGTTCGGTACTCCCCACATCACTACCCATGTCCGAGGTGGATCGGGTCCTGGAGAGCCTGAGGGCCGCAGCATTATTGCAGCCCATGGCTGGCTAGAGAGGCAGGTGGCCAGTATTCTTAGAGTGACACCGGGGCCAGCTTGGGAGTCAACCTCACGCGAGCGGTGACCACGTGTCAGTGTGCATCGCCACGAAGATCGTCGCGGTTGCACATTCGACTTCTCACAGCTGAGTTGCTGTTTCTTGTGTTGGCAGTTAGGGAGTTAATTCTGTCTGTGCTCAGTTCTGGGACTGGGTGCAGTTTCTCCGGCTGCAATTAATTATTTGTTGATTGGTTCCTTAAATCTCTGGTTGTCTGTGTTGGGAGTTGCCAGTGAAATTCTCATGCAGACCACAGATAGGATTGTATCTGTATAGACTAAGTTAAAGAGCTCCTTAGTGTTTTAAGCTCACCTGCTTAGAGTTTAATATCCCAGATCTTATGTTCCTTCTGTGTTGAGTGTGTATGCAAGTCTGGTTTTCTCCAGTCTGTCTTATATGTCTAATCTGTGTATTTAGCAGAGATCAGCCCATATCCCTTTGGTGGTAATCAGAATCCTTCTTAGGACTGATTACAGGGTTCAGGACTGATAGGAGACAGGGTTAGGCTGGAGACTTGGACCTCTGAACCATTATCAGTACCTCCAAGGTGAGGGATTAGTTAGGACCCCAGTTTAGGGTCAGGTTAGACCCCCGGTCCTCCTCTTTCCTGTGACAGTGTATCAAGTCCTCAAGATTAACCCTGAGTTCAACGGATATCGTGTCAGGTAAATCTATTCTATATTTACATGCTGATGTTGCTAATCTATATGTTGTATAGAGTGTTGTTCTTTTAAGAATAGTTTACTGACATCGTACACATATCATAAGACCGCGTGACACCACGTCGGGTGAGGCCTCCGGAGAGGCTTTCGCCGGACGCTGCTCCCCGGACCCAGCGGAGGCGCAGGAGCCCCTCCGGGGACCCTTCAGGCAGTACGCCAGTCAGATCACGCGCCAGCAGGCCCTGGTCTGGGAGGAATCCAACTGCCAGGCGGGGTTCGACAGCGGCATCTAGGCCTTCGTCATGCGACAGTCTGGGGGCGGAGCCAACACACGCCGAGCCTTCTGGGATGCCTGACATCACGGGGGGTTGCAGCGGTGAGGTTCCTGCTAGGCGGCCTGCCTCTGCACTTCGGATGGATGGTGCGACGGGAGCACAGATGGCAGCAGCGGGCATTGTGCACCTGGGATGGAGGGTGCCAGCTTTTTCATTATCGGTGGCGGGTACTCTCCTACTCCTAGTGGAGTTCCGGTGGTGGCCTCTTCCCCTTGGTTGCCAAGGGTTTCGGACAGCGGTCTGTGCGCTGCAGGTTCATCAGCGCAGGCACAGTTTGCTAGTGCAGCGCAACTGTCTGGATCTTCCTTTCCCCTTCCGGATCAGCTTCCCAGGACATCAGAAGCTTCAGGGACGCCGGGGTCATGTCTGGGGGCCCTGGATGGCATGACGAGCAGGAGAACAGCTTTAGACAGGTGTCTGGATTCAGAATTTCCGGCTGGAGGGGTCACAACCCCCCCTATTATTATGTGTCTTGTCTGTGTCCACAGTTTTTGATGTCCCCTGGTTTGAATGGCAGCCAGGTGGTAGAAGCAGGTTCTAATGTGGGGGTTGAGGTTTCAGATGATTCGGCTAGCGGGGGTGTAAGGAAGGTTTTGGCTAACGTGTGGGATTTGCTCACACGTTTAGAAAGGGGGTTGTAGCACCTGGGCATTTAGCTGCATGTGTTTGTCCTCAAATCAGTGGGTATGTTTTGGCCTAATAGGTCATTGGAAGGGTTGGGTAGGCTTTCCGATCCTGTGTCAGTGTCAGTGCAGACAGAGAAAGAAAAGGAGTGCAGGATTCATTTGGATGTCTGGGCACATGGGGAAGTTTATGCGTGTTTTGAGGGTCCGTTGGGGGTGCACCTTAAAAAGGAAGTGCGGGAAAAGATCTGGAAAGATGAGTATGTTGAGATCTTTTCTCTGCTTCCTTTGGAGAAAGTCAATTTAGATAAGGGGAAAAAAGATGATAATAAGAAGGAGGAAGAGGAGAAGCATAGGTGGCGTTTGATTCCTCAAAAGTATGTTAATTGGTTGCAGGCTTTTGCCATTTTGGCAAGCGTTATCAGTGAGAAGGCACCAGAGAATTGCTCTCTCCTATTTTGTTATATGGACTCCATTAGTGAGGCCCATAGGACTTATGGGGGACAGGCATGGCTCCGTTATGACGAGCAGTTTCGGCAGAGGAAGGCAATAAGGCCTGTGATCAGGTGGGATCAAAAAGATATAGGCCTGTGGCTGAGGGATATGGCAGCTAATAAATTTGACAATTCTTTTCATGGGGGGGCCGGGACTGCCAGCCATGCCACCAGTCAGTCCAGCTCATCAGGGGCAGGGGGTCCAACAGGTCAGGCGGGGGGACAAAAGTTGGGCTTATGCTGGCAGTTTAACGATAGCCAGTGTATGTTTGGAGCCAATTATAAATTTAAGCACCCCTGTTCCCATTGTAATGGCTCCTTGCTTTTCGTTCAAATGTTTTAAGAAAGGCAAACCTAAAGAAGGTGGCACTGATTCGCAAGTGGGAGACTCAAGTGAGGTTGGAAAAGATGGTCCCCTACCTAAATAGATATCCGGATAGGGAGAAAGCGGAATTGTTGTTGTCAGGTTTTAAGATTGGTTTTACAATCCCCGCTCCTCCTTTTGTTATTCCCCTGGTTCTTAAGAATCTTCTGTCGGCTGAAACTTATGGAGATGTGGTTTCTGAGAAACTGGGTAAGTCGGTCGCTTTGAGCTGCATGTTGAGTTGTTATTGGAAAGGGGAGTTTTTTGTGGATCGGTGCTTGACTATGGGCTGTTCATTGTCGTATGCATATTTCGAGGCATTTAGTTCTTTTCTGGAATGGGTGGTTCGGGATGTTACTGATTTTGATTTGGTTATCTATTATTTAGACAACTTTTTATGCGTTAGCCCGGGTGAGTCGTCATATTGTGAAATCATTTTGAGTGCCTTGGAATGGGTAGCGGGGTGTTTTGGGGTGCTGTTGGCCCCAGGTAAGACGGAAGGCCCAAGTACTTGCTTGTGTTTCTTGGGTATTGTTATTGACACTGTTGAATGGGAATTTCGATTACCAGAGGAGAAAGTGATCGCTTTGAGGAAGGAGGTTGCTAGGGCACATCAGCTAAAGAAATTGTCTTTGCAGGATCTTCAGTCACTGTTGGGAAAGCTAAATTTTGCATGTCACATTATCCCGATGGAGCGAGTTTTTTCACGGAGGTTAGCCAGTTGTACCGCGGGAGTTCATGCTTCTCATCACTTTATTCTGCTTTTTGCAGAGCACAGAGCGGATTTAGCAGTTTGGAGTACGTTTTTGGAGCAGTATAATGGTCGGTCATTGCTCATGGAGGAGGCTTTGGAAAGGGGTGCTTTGGAGTTGTTCACAGATGCGTCGGGTGGTATTGGTTTTGGAGCGTATTTCGGGGGTCAGTGGTGTACGGCGCGTTGGCCGGAGGCTTGGTTTTCTTCAGGCTTGGTTTGTAATATTGCGAATATTGAGATTTTCCCATTTTGGTGGCTATTCATTTGTGGAAGCAGAAGTTTCATGACAGGCGGGTGTGTTTCAATTGTGATAACATGGGGGTGGTGTGTGAGATTAACAGCCTTACTGCATCATCACCTCCGGTGGTTCAAGTGTTCCGTCAATTGGTCCTGGTTTGTTTGTCCTTGAATTCTCATGTGATGGCATCTCATGTGTCAGGGAGTAAGAATGCCATTGCTGATTCTCTTTCTCATTCACAGTGGGACCATTTTCATGTGTTGGCTCCGGAGGCGGAGGTCTAGGGGCTGGAATGCCCGGAAGTGCTTTGGAGTGTGGTCTCCGTGCCACGGAGTCGCTGATCAGGGCTTCTTTGGCCCCTAAGACCTGGGCGGTTTACCAGGCGGTATGGTATTCATGGGAGGGTTTGTTGGCAGTAAGTACGGGTCAGTTGTCCGTGGAGCATCAGATGGGAATCTTGCTTTCTTGGTTGGGTCGCGGGTCGGCGGAGGGTTGGTCTACGACGAAAGTTTTGCGGCTGATGGCTGCCCGGCCTTCGGTTTTAGACTGCGCAGTCAGTAGTTTGGGTTTGGATGAATACCATTTTGCACCTCATTCATTTCGTATTGGGGCGGCGACGGAGTCGGCGTTGGGAGGGCTTGGGGCTGAGCGGTTCAGTGTATTGGGAGATTGCGGTAGAGGTGTTATCGTAGTTATGTCAGGCCTGAAAGGGTGGTTTCACGCTTTAGCTTGTGAAAGTTTTTTGTTTAATGCTTTATTGTCGTTTTGTTGATTTTAAGAGCCTTATTCTTCGTTATTTCAGGTTCCGCCCCGTTGCTTGTGTGGATTTTCGACAATTCGTACGTCCATTGGGGACCTTTGCGAGATGACGTAAGGAAGGAGGGTAGACAGCTCGGTTTTCCCAGGAGTGCGGCGGTCATCAGATGGCTCTGCTTTAGAGGGATGATTTGGAACAGGGTGTTGCGTGAGATTCATGGCAGTGCTTGGTTAGACAGGGCTGCAACGATTTGGGAGTTCGGCCATTCAAGGAGTTGGTGAAAGATATAAAGCATGACCTTCTATGCCTGTGGATGTCGTATTCTGGGATTACCACTGTGTGGTCTGAGATCGTACCACGAAGATGTTAACAAAGCCAGGATTAAGGTCAACAGAGCAGTGTCTGCATTCGTTTCTAGGAATGGGGGTGTGGCAGTGAGGCATTTTGAATGGGAAAAGGGGGAAGATGATTTTTGGTTGGCTGAGGGGGTTCACTTGAATGGGGTGGGCAGTGATATTTGGGCTCTTGGTTTGCAGGAAGGCATCAAAAGGGCCATAGCTTTTCGGTGTGGTGGAGTCTTGGGCCTCTGAGGTGTTCAAAGGCCCTCATTGTGGTGGTTGGTGGGAGTTCTTGAAGTTGTTTGAAAATTGGTCCAGGGGATCCATGGGCATATGGTTTCCTCCTTTTGGCATTTAATATGGTTTGGATCTGGTGAATTGGGATGGGAAGTTCGGCAAGGTTGTCGGACCCCCAGAATGTTTTGAGTGAACATTGGAACCCTTGTGGTTATGGTGCTTCCGAACCAGAGGGGTAATGGCTGGGAGTGAAATTGGTGGCAGTTTTGTGTTCACTTTATATTTGATAATCACCAGATTTTTTGGGAGCTTCAAGGACTCCTCCCAATGTGAAAATGTTATTTATTCTTCAATATTTTATTGTTTGTTGTTTTAAAATAAAGGCTGCTGTGGCCATAACTATTTCATAGAATTTGCTGTCAATGTTCTTTATTTCAATGGGGTTCTTACTCGGGGTGGTATGGTGATAAGGTGGGGATTGGTTAGTGGTTTATCCCTACGAAACTTCGCCAATACCAGTGTCATATTCACATTGTTTGTTCTGCAGCACACAATGTGAAATCTATGATTCCAGTTCAAGTGGGCGTTTCTTTACAGACTTCTGCATTTTCACCCCTCCTTCCCATATGCTGCCAATCGCAGATATATCAGTCTATAAGTCTCACGCCTTGCCAAGCTGTGATTGGCTGCCTTTGGGAGACAGATGTGAAAGCACACGCCCCTAGAGAAGACTGTGAAGAATCACCCAGCTGGACTGCAAAGCAGAGATTTCACATGCTGCGCTCCAGAAAAAAAACAAATGTGAATATCTCTGCAACATAAAGGAAAAGAGTGGCAGAATCAGGAAGCTTAGTGATTAGTACAAGTTATTTCACTTCATTTTTTTAACAAGTGATGACAAGTCCTCTTTAAATTGAGTGTTTGTTTTTTTATTTTAAAATCATACCATTCTTACAGTATAGTGTTTTTTTCTGATAGTTTGTAGTGTTTTTATTTCTGTTGATGTGTAGTTTTATGTTGATATGATGACTCTTGTTATTTTTAATGGAATCTTGAAATCACATGATTCATGAATCACATAATTTGTTAAAAATGCAACAAACAGAAAACGCAGTCATAAAATTAGGTACTAAGACATACTCATATTAAAAACAGCTTAAAAATACTAGAAAAGGGTTAAAATGGTTACATTAAAAAAGATGCAAATCTGTAAAAAAATATAATAATCCCAACACCTCTGTGGCACTTTGTCAGTTTCTCAAGATTTTCCAGCGTATAACATCTTTTCATGGTAACGATTTTATAGCTTCATACCCAGCAATTATTTTGCTATTTCGCCCTTGCTCTGCCAGTCCTGACTGGCCCATACGCTATTAGACAGAAGATTCCTCAATCCCAGATATCATTTCTGCCTCATTGCTCTTATCTAGTGTTGAGCGATACGATACTGCAAATATCGGATATCGGCCGATATTAGCTGTATCGGCCTTTCGATTCCGAATACCGATATTTTCGTCATATCGAATACCGGAATCGGATTTGTCACTGTCACTGTGAGTGTCCGTCGGTCGGGTCTGTCAGGAGTCAGCGGCACTTACCTGGCAGAAGATCTCCGGCGGTCACGTCCTGGACTGCTTGATGGCCGCCATTATCTTCTCCCTGGCGGTCACATGCAGTTTTTCGCGATAACTGCAGTGACTGCTGGGTAATCCCGGCCGTAAAGCAGTCAGTCCGATGACGTCACCGCCGGGGAAGCAGGTAATCAGCTGTGCTGCGCCGGGATGACAGGCTCTGCCTGTCATTCTGATGTAGCAGAGCTGGATCGTCGTGGGACACTCGTTACTATGGACTGCGTCGGACAGGTGGTATACTGCTGTTTTTTTTTTTTCATTTTTTTACAGGAGATCGATGGCGTCGCAGGATGAGACTGTAATAAAAGTAATGAAAACTGTGTTGTTGTTTTTTTTATTAAATTAAAAAACTTTTATATGAACATTCACCCGTCCGGGTACATCAACAATTTAACTATTTACATACAGGGACCCTGTCCGGGTTATTTATAATTCTTTGGCAGGGGTGTTCCAGGTACCACCTGGTACTCTTCTGATGCTTGCCAAACATCCGAGACACCAAGGACCACCAGGACCTGATGACGTCGTGTGGCCTGTACAGTCAAGTCGTGACCCGCTATCTGGGTCTGTGTGGCCACCTCTTTCATCTCCCTCCGGGTCTGGACCCCTATGTCCCGGACTGAACGAACCCCAGGGGGCCTAACAGGCGCCGGGTACGGGCCAGCTATAGTTATCATGTCCATAGCTGGGGCTGCTGAGGAGACCACTGAGGGAGGCTGGGGAGATTTACGGCGTGGGGTGGGCACTTGTGCAGAGGCCTGGATGTGGGAGGCTGAAGGCTCCGAGGGTCTCACAGGTTCCTGACACTCTGGGGAGTAGGGGTCGCACCTGGTAACATTTAGGGCGTACCATCCATTGTAACCCCAGTGTCGGGTGTAAGTCACCAAGTCTCCTGGCAACAGGTCCCTCCCCGGGTGTCCTTCTGGGAGGTGAGTCTCCACGTCCCGCCGGGTCACAAAGACTTCTAAATAAAGTCCAGGCTCCTGGATGAAGCCCCAACCACCTTTCAATTTAAAGCTCCGTACTGCACCCTTACGCCGCGGCTCCCTCAGGGTACCTTTATCTTTTCTCATCCGGTCCTTATCTGCCCGGTCCTTCTCGATGTGACGTTGGCGAAGCTTCTGGGATTCGCGCTGCTCCCTTTGTCGCTCTGCTTCCTTCTCCCAACGTCTCCACTCTTCCTCCTGACGCCGGTTGTAATTCTCCTCCAGCATCTCCATGTCTCCACCATCAAACTGCAGCTTACGTTGTCCGGTTTGCGGCAGCTCTCCTGGCCGCGCTCACCTGCGGAGGAAGCAGCCGGCTCTGGAACAGATGACAGTCGGGGCTCCGGTACAGACAGGTAGACCTCTGGTGCCTGCGCGGCCTCCTCCATGAGGACGGGTGTCGCTTCTTCTGTCTCAGCGACGGGGGCAGACAGCGGGATCTGGGGTGCTGCCGGTGCAGAGTTTTTTGCAGGAACGGGTGCCTCCACTGCGACAACGTCAACCGGATCACATTGCAAGGGCTGGGATGCCCGCACGGACTCCTCTACTAGAACGGGTGCCTCACCTTCCGGTACAGACACTTCAGGTAAGAGGGATTGGCGCCGCTCCAAGTTTAGTTTTAGGGCACGCCAGCTGGCTTCCATCCTGGCGACCTCCTCCCGGTGCCGGGCCAGGCCTCTTAGGGTATCCTCCGCTTCTTGCAGCGTAGGAGGGTTTCCAGGCCGGGTGCCCAACGGTGGTTCCGTGGCGATCGGGTCGCTTCCGTGGGGGGAGAGCTCTGACTGCTCCATCCCTTCACACTTCTGCTCGTGTCCATTAGCCATCTCTGCCAAGTCACATGTGTCATTAGCATCTGGAGAGGGCCCCTCTTTTGTAGGAGGCGGGACCTTCGTGTTAGTTTCCGCACACTGAGGAGGATGAGGAGGCGGAACTGAAGAGCTGTGGGGCACGATCATACATTGCAGTACCATTTAGAGTGGTCGGCCATCGTTTTCACGCCACTGAGTGAGTGTACACCCACGAAGAGCACGCCCTTCTTCTTCACCAGTGCCTCGTCGTGACGCAGATATGGCGGAAAAATGGCAAATACATTCTCTGATGATTTTAGCAATTCTCAAGCACAAAACCAGTTCAATTCAGGCACACAGGACTCGCTTATAGCGAGCTACAGAATCCTGTTCGTGACGCCCAAGTTGAGTCGCACAGAGCCAGAGGTTTTGGGGGTACTCGGCACCGAGCCCGTCGACTTCTATGGGGTATGTCACGGCTTTACCGGCAATTGAATCAGAGTCTATTTTACTATGTAGAAGTGTATAAACTATAAATATATGTATATATATATGTCACAATGACATGTATATATATATATATATATATATGTATTCTATGTGTGTATATTTTGTGTTTACAACGAAAGAAAGGTTTTTTTTGGTTGCGATTTTTTGTTCCCATAGACTTACATTGGACTTCC
This sequence comes from Oophaga sylvatica, assembly GCA_033576555.1. Classification (NCBI taxonomy): domain Eukaryota; kingdom Metazoa; phylum Chordata; class Amphibia; order Anura; family Dendrobatidae; genus Oophaga; species Oophaga sylvatica. The sequence goes on along the minus strand of JARQOD010000006.1, from coordinate 426,294,591 downwards.
GGTATCGCAATCGGATATCGACGATATTTAGTGATATCGGCGATACCATTTCGATACGATATTTTTAGATACCGAGCAGTATCGCTCAACACTACTCTTATCTTATTCATCCCGCAAGCTTAAAGCTCTGAAATGTGGGTTACAAACCAAACACTGGGAAGTGTCACGCAACCAAATGCAGCTCTTTGTAATCTGTGCAGCCTGTCACATCTCACAGAGACAGTGCCATTAAAGGACCACGATGTCTTAGTTAATGACATTAAAGGTGCTTGTGGATTACCTTACCAACCTGACATGGACCAACACAGAGGGTGCCGATAGTAGTCAAAGGAACAAAAGCCCGACTAAAGGCAGAGATGAGACTAATCCAACGCCGCCCCTGGATAGCTTGTTCCCATAGTGCTGATTGACAGGCCTCTGGCTATGAACACAAATGGCAGAGACCTGTCAATCTGGACCTGGGGCCGGAAGAAGCTGGCTGGTGGGCAGCGCCAGACTAGTATAGGGTATTCCTTTGGTCTCCAGATGGCTCTCCTTGGCTGCACTAGCATAGCCAAACTCTGATTTTATTTTCCCCCTTTTGTAAGCCATTGCTATGAGTTCAGTGTTAGGAGGCTATCTGCAAGTAGCGAATTTGCAATACGTACTTGATTTGTATTGTTCACCATTTTGACATGTATCCAAATGGATCCAACTTAATGATGGTTTAAAGTAAAAGAATTACATTTATAAGCAATAATTAGAATTATAACTGTGAAATGTATAAAGGAACATTAATTGCCAACCTTATTTACTGCAACTGCTCATTTTTACATGATCACCAATCTAACACCAGGTATTAATAAAATATGCCGTGGGACTATATTTAATGGATAGTGATGTTTCTGGATCATTCAAATGTAAACAATTAGAAAAATAAAAAGATTTGAGAGTCCTCAGTGGTTGATACCTTTTAATAGCTAACTGAAAAGATGGTAACAAATTGCAAGCTTTCAGGACTACTTAGGTCTCTTCAAAAAAACTTGCAATTTGTTACCATCTTTTCAGTTAGCTATTAAAAGGTATCAACCACTGAGGACTCTCCAATCTTAATCATTTCTATCTACTGGCTAAACAATTGCAATTTTACTGAATCTGTGCTCTGCCTGCCCTTGACACATAAATTAGTCTGGCACCATGGTAAGTGATTCGGTGAGAGCACCAAAGAAGATTTCTAAAGAAAGGAAGAAAAAGCAAAAAAAAAAGTAATTTATGTAGTTTGCCTCCAGACTGTGAAAGCAGTGACAGTTTATTGTCTTATTGATTCTTGTGACTTTCTCCTCCAGGCATCTTCTCAAACTTCACCGTCTGTGAGATGATATTTGTAAATGATTAATATTTTGCTTTGTAAAACAACACAACTTGATATAGCAATATCAGACCATCCATGGCTGCTGTATGCTATCGACATTTCTCTAAAAAAATATTTACAGGCTACAATATACAGGTGCATCTCACAAAATTAGAATATCATCAAAAAGTTAATTTATTTCAGTTCTTCAATACAAAAAGTGAAACTCATATTATATAGAGTCATTACACACAGAGTGATCTATTTCATGTAACACTGGTATTGTCTGTACTTTGTTTTCCAGCGTTACTTTGCATGTCTTTGCTTTAACCCTTTTGCTCCTTTCCTCCTAAGGCTACTTTCACATTTGCGCTCGGGCGACCTGCGCCTATCTGCGCACGGCCGCCGCTAAGCTCCGCCCTCGGCCGCGCCTCCGCCTATGGGCGCATGACGGCGCATGCGACCTGTGTACCCTATCTTTATCATTGGGTACGCAGGCCGTGCGCAGTATGCGATTGACTGCGCATGCGTCCTTTTTGACGGTGCGCCGAGCGCACTAAAATGCAACATGCTGCTTTTTGGTGCGCTCGGCGCAGCGTCAAAAGGACGCATGCGCAGTCAATCGCATACTGCGCACGGCCTGCGTACCCAATGATAAAGATAGGGTACACAGGTCGCATGCGCCGTCATGCGCCCATAGGCGGAGCCGCCGGGAGGAGGCGCGGCCGGGGGCGGAGCTTAGCGGCGGCCGTGCGCAGATAGGCGCAGGTCGCCCGAGCGCAAATGTGAAAGTAGCCTAACCAGCTGGGATACTGTTGTCTGTTACCTGTATGGATGCTGCTCAGTTCCCAGCTCTGCTGTGTAGCCGTACTTGCGTGAGTGTCTCCGCTGCGTTGCATGACCACCCGCATGTGCGGTCCCTGGCCTGCTGTAGAAGCCATCCGTAGGTTGCAAAGTCCTCTGCATGGTGCATGACTTACTACGTGTGTGGCAGCAGCCACTGTCAGGTGTCCCTCTGTGATGAGTTGTCTGGCTCTGCATAAGGGGCGTGGCCCACACCTGTCCTGCTTTTATGAGGATTGGGTGTGCACTAGAATTGCTGCTCCAGCCTATCGCTGTGAAGCAGCTTATATATAAAGTTCCCCAGCCCTGTGGGGCGTTGCCAGAGCTTTGCTTTGAGTTGCATTGAGTTCCTGAACCTAGCCGTGTGTGTGTGTGTGTTCAGCTCCTGCTCTGAGTACGATCAGTTCTGGAGAGCTGATTCCCTTTGTCCTGTCTTGTGTTTCCGCCTATGCTGGGGGCTGAGTACCCAGATCGCCCTTCCTGGAGGCTGCATATCCAGGCCTGTTCCTGTTGTATCTTGTTCCCTGAATCCCTGATCCTGGATCTATCCTGGTACCTGAATGTCTGAACTGTGTCTTGTGTTTCCGCCTATGCTGGGGCTGAGTACTCAGATCGCCCTTCCTGGAGGCTGCATATCCAGGCCTGTTCCTGTTGTATCTTGTTCCCTGAATCCCTGATCCTGGATCTATCCCGGTACCTGAATGTCTGAACTGTGTCTTGTGTTTCCGTCTATGCTGGGGGCGGAGTACCCAGATCGCCCTTCCTGGAGGCTGCATATCCAGGCCTGTTCCTGCTGTGTCTTGTTCCCTGAATCCCTGATCCTGGATCTATCCTGTACCTGACTGTCTGAACTGTGTCCTCTGTGTTATGTTCCTGAAGTCCTTCTGTGTCCTGAACCCTATGCCAGTGACTGTGAATCTTTGCTATATAACCTGAGTTCATCTTGGAAGGAGGAGTCCGGTGTGTGTGCTGAGTTTCTGTTACTCTGTGCTCAGCTTCTGTGCAATTCCCGGCCAGCTCCCGTTGAGCCTGGCGGGGCTTGCACCAGACCGCTGGGGTTCCTTTTTAGGTCGCTGCCAGATGTCCGATGCCTGATGACCGTGGCCTGATGTCCGATGACCACTTCCAGATGTCCGGATTCTAACCTCCCTGCCTGATGTCCGGAGTCTGCCGATCGTTGCCAGATGTCCGGAGCCTGCCGATCGTTGCCAGATGTCCGGAGTCCGATGCCAGTGTTCTGATGTTCCTGAGTTCCAGTCCGTGTTCCTGAGTTCCAGTCCGTGTTCCTGAGTTTCCTGTCCGTTTCCTGTTCCCCTGAGATCCAATCCGTGTTCCTGATATCCTGTCCGTGTTCCTGTGTCCCTGAGATCCAATCCGTGTTCCTGATATCCTGTCCGTGTTCCTGTGTCCCTGAGATCCAATCCGTGTTCCTGATGTCCTGTCTGTGTTCCTGATTATCTGAGATCCAGTCCGTGTTCCTGATGTCCTGATGCCCTGCAGGTTCCTCCGTGGTCTACCCTGTGATGACGTCTGTCCTGGGTCAGTGTCTGATGTCTCCTGCTGAGCCTGTGCTACGCCTGAGGCCTGAGAGAGAGGCCGTCCTAGTATGTCCGTGCCAGATGACCCTGGACTGCATCAACCCGTGATGACCCCGCCATCGTCTGACGTCCGTCCTGGGCCGGTGTCTGATGTTCTCCTGCTGAGCCTGTGCTACGCCTGAGGCCTGAGAGAGAGCCCATACTAGTATGCCTATGCCAGATGATCCTGGACTGCATCTACCCGTGATGACCCCGCCATCGTCTGAAGTCTGTCTGAGGTCGGTGTCTGATGTTCTCCTGCTGAGCCTGTGCTACGCCTGAGGCCTGAGAGAGAGGCCGCCCAAGTATGCCCGTGCCAGATAACCCTGGACTGCATCTACCCGTGATGTCCTCCTGCATTCGTCTGTGATCCTGAGACATGTACCCTTCTCTAATGTGCGGAATCGGGAGCCCGGCATTATGTTCTGTTTATGTACTGTGTGTTTCTTTCAGTAAACTTTATGTTTCTTCATACCTGAAGTTGTGCGGTGTTGTCTAGTTCTGCAGGTCGCCATCTTGCCCACATGCTCAGCTGCCACGGATCCCGGTCGCTGCCCTCCCCTAGTCCGGGCAGGCCCGGGCCTTCCTTCGTGGTCCAGTGGGTCCACATTCTCTTACCATCCGGGACGCATGCCTCAAGTCGTCGTGGACTGGCAGCGTGGGAGCATTGGCTAGTTAGGCAAGCTATGCCATGTCCCAACGCCCCGCAGCCGTGGGAAGCGTCACATTTCATGTGTTTATTTCTGTTAATGTTGATGAATATGGCTTACAGCCAATGAAAACCCAAGAGTCATTATCTCAGTAAATTAGAATACTTTATGACACCAGCTTGAAAAATATTTTAAAATCCGAAATGTTGGCCTAGTGAAATGTATGTTCTGTAAATGCACTCAATACTTGGCCGGGGCTCCTTTTGGATCAATTTCTGCATAAAGGTGGCGTATCATGGAGGTGATTAGCCTGTGGCACTGCTGGGGTGTTATGGAAGCCCAGGTTATTTTGATAGCAGCCTTCAGCTCGTCTGCATTGTTGGATCTGGTGTCTCTCATTTTCCTCTTGACAATACCACATAAATTCTCTATGGGGTTAAGGTCAGGCGAGTTTGTGGCCAATCAAGCACAGTGATACTGTTGTTTGTAAACCAGGTATTGGTGCTTTTATCAGTGTGGACAGGTGCCAAGTCCTGCTGGAGAATGACATTTCCATCTCCAAAAAGGTTGTCGGCAGAGTTCGGAAGCATGAAGTGCTCTACAATTTCCTGGTAGACATCCACGCTGACTTTGGTCTTGATAAAACACAGTGGACCTACACCAGCAGATGACATGGCTACAAAAGCCATCACTGATTGTGGAAACTTCACACTAGACCTTCAGCAGCTTGGATTGTGGCCTCACCTTGATTTCCAAATGAAATGAAAAATTTACTTTCATCTGAAAACAACACCTTGGACCACTGAGCAACAATCCAGTTGTTTTTCTCCTTGGCCCAGGTAAGACGCTTCTGGCGTTGTCTATTGGTCAAGGAATGTGACACTTGTAGTCCATGTCCTGGATAGGACTGTGTGTGGTGACTCTTGAAGCAATGACTCCAGCAGCAGTCAACTCCTTGTGAATCTCCCAAAAAATTTTGAATGGCCTTTTCTTAACAATACTTTAAACGCTGTGGTTATCCCGGTTGCTTGTGCACCTTTTTCTACCCCACTTTTACCTTCCACTCAACTTTCCATTAATATGCTTGGATACAGCACTCTGTGAACAGCCAGCTTTTTTAGCAGTGACCTTTTGTGGCTTGCTTTCCTTGTAGAGTGTGCCAATGACTGCCATCTGGACATCTGTTAAGTCACTGAAGACTGTTGTCTTCCCCATGATTGTGGAGCTACTGAAACAGACTAAGGGACCCTTTTAAAGCCTTTGCAGGCGTTTTTTGTTAATTATTCTAATTTATGGAGATAATGACTTTTGGGTTTTCATTGGCTGTAAGCCATAATTATCAACATTAACAGAAATAAACACTTGAAATAGATCACTCTGTGTGTAATGACTCTATATAATATATGGAGTTTCACTTTTTGTATTGAAGAACTGAAATAAATTAACTTTTTATGATATTCTAATTTTGTGAGAAGCACCTCTACCAGTCTAATATGTCCAGGAACTGTTATGATTCTCATTTTTTGTAACCTGACATCCATTTTAGTCGGCGGTTCCTCTTCACCAGCATACTGCCACAACTATAGGTGCTAGAACTTTCTTTCTCTCACTTCCTAGTGTTATCCAATGAGATACCTGCTCTGGACTGAAAGCTTGCCTCTCTATTATGCCTTTATGCAGTTTGTCAGTGACAGGCAGGACAGCAAGAGCAGGGTGACAGAGTGACCATTTCCTGTATAGAGACAAAGACCTTATGTTTTTGTAATCTATTTCAGCATTTTTGCTGCTAGAAACAAATTTTACTTGAAGTCAGACAATGGAGCCCATCAAATGACCCAGCTCTTCACACAACCATATCTAAGATTTCTCCTGTGTAACATTCAAACTCTGGAAATCATTACCCTAATCAGTAAAACTCTCCCCTGCCTTGAAAATCTTTGAAAGAAACATTAAAACGATTCCACTATGCTGTGAGTGACAGCTTAGCTGTTGTATAGGATAGGGGCGTGCTGAGCTTTCAGTATTATGAGTGACAGCCCAATTTCCCAATCTGGTGTAAGGGCATGCTGGGCTATCGGTATTATGACTGACAGCCCAGCTGCTCATCTGGTCGTGCCTGCAGGGTCTTCCAGGTGTCACCCGTTCTGGGTGATTACCTGGCTTCTCAGCTGATTGGCTATCATCAGACCTTGCCAGTTGTAGCTTTTAGATCAGTGGTGTGTTTATTTGTGCTCTGTATTCTGAGATTCTGATCTTTGTTGCCAGACCTTGGATTTGCCTTTTTGACTACTTGTTTGGATTATCCCTTTGTCTTTGATGCACTCTGACCTTAGTTACCAGATCCCGGACTTTGCCTCTGGCTGTTTGTATTATCGCCTTGTCTAAGACGTACCCTCGTGGCAGGGTCTTATCTTTCTCCCTGCAGCAGTCTGACACATTTAGCCATGTTAATTGTACTTTTCTACATCATGCTATCTTATGTAAAGTTAGATTGTATGTTATGTACTGTTAACCCTGTTTACACTTTTTTCATGTGTATAGTGCCACAGAATTAACGGTTCATTCAGGTGAGCCAATTTTTTCCCATTAAAGGGGTTGTCCAAAATTTAGACACTAATGACCTGTCTGATTCCCGATTATTATAAATATTCTGATATTTAAAGGCATGTTCATTTGGTGATTAGATTGTTTATGCCAACATCAAAATCATCTTTAATGGCAGCAGATTGCTCCGTATACATTGGGGTTGCGCTACTGGTGACAACATGATGTATGGAGCCACATGGATCGTATAATTTTTGTTCTGCTCCCATTGGATTTAGTCAGCCCATGTAAACAGGACACTAAACAAGATCCAATCAACCTGTATATATTTGATCGCTGCTCGTTAATGGTCCAAGATCAATGCATCTAAAAGGTACTTTATCAAGTATCAATTGACTATATAAAAGTCAGTCATACTCTTTCACAGCAAAAACTGCTCATTCTGTCCCCATACATCATCATGTTGTCAGCAGAACATCCCGTTTACTCCTGGAGATGCGAAGCCGATAATGATTCTTGTGTTGACATCGATTGACAAACAAGTGTTTTGCCCATTCGTTGGGTGATCATTGGCATGTTTATACCCTAGCTTGGACTTGCCCACAGGGGAACAGGAGAATTCCCCGGTGGGCCCCTGTGCAAGAGTAAGCCACGTACCCTCAACATGAGCAGTAGTTTGTCAATACATTAATTCATTCACTATGTACAGTCAAAAGCAGCCTCTAATCATTCATTCAACACACTACCAAGTTTATTATTATATAGAAGCTGAAGTTAATTTGTGAAAGAGGGTAATATAATTTTTGCGTGAAGTCACTGGTGGGCTCTTATCACCCCAATTCAACACTGCACAGGCCCAGAATCACTAATGAAATTGATGATTATTGGCTCATCTAAATGGGTTTCATGGGCACTCTAAATTAGAATAAGGGTCGTTCTCCTGAAACTGAAAAGAAAGAAAAGTGTAAAGAACAACAAATCACAAAAATGTTGTCTCACTTTTTTTGGCAGCTACTAGCTCTCACCTGCCCGGGGTGAGACGATATGAACTCATACATTTATGATGACAAGTGACTCACTGACCTTTCATGCCCGTATTCTCAACCCTACCAACTACCAGAAGTCGCTCAACAATAGTATTAGCGTAATCCATGCTCAAGTTTTCAGTTATAAAGCATTTAATAGCAAAGGGAGAAGGAAGACCGCTGGACCCATTACAATCTTTTCATTCAGTAATACATTTCCCTGTGGCCACAGTCTAATTAGCTTTTGATGAGATTTTCTTTCTTTGACTTTGCCCACTGGGATCTCTGCATTGCTCTTCCACATAGAGAAATGCTTCCGTGGTGTCTGTTTTGAATTTACTTCCTTGGTATGTATTATCTGTTTTGATGCCATAATGACTCACCATCCGCAGCTAACCAGATGTTAAATTAACCTGTTCATCATTGAAGATCCTCAAGTCATGTTCATCTATCCTTGATGTTCTCATCTCGGGGATTACTATAATTGCTGGACACATCCTGTCAAAAACACTGCTGTCCAGCATAATTGAAATGTATTCTCAGTTATTCCCACCTTTCTTCTTTTATTTTCTAGAACTTTTCTACTAAAACATAGCAAGTGTCAGGGATGGATTAACGTCTGTAGATACTTTTGACATGGAAAAATTTCCAATTTGCAATCTTCATTTCTTGATTCATTTTCAGACCTTTGATATACTGTTTACAGCCTAATCCAAGTTTCAGATTTCTTATATATGGGAGTGTTTCTCTCAGTAATATAGGCTGGGTGTGAACTTGGTGTGTATCCAGAATGCTGCTGTTTTTACTTGCTTTCAGGCATCAACACAGCTCCAGAACTGCAGTTTTTTCTTCTCTTTGTGCTTTTCTCCTTGTTTATAGTCTTTTTAGTTCTCTGTTCTCCATAAACTTAAAGTGAACCTGGCAGGTCCAAAAACATTATTAACCTGCAGATATAGGGTTAATTTGCAAGTTAATAGTTAATCAAGGAGCCGGGCTGCAGTACTGAAAGTGCCGCACCCAGGAGAAAATAAACTTTATTTCTCACTGGAGCAGCCAGCTTTCAGTCATTCAGGCAAGCCCAGAGCAATTACAATGGTAAGAACGCCCGGGCATTGACTGACAGCCGGATTAGCAGTTCATAAGTGCGTACAGAGCCACCTGTCAGTCAGTGTTGGGTCGCTCTTACAGTCGCCGTTCTCAGTGCTCTGAGTGGTGACTGTAATTGCTCCAAGCACGTCTGCATGACTGAAAGCCGTCTGCTCCAGGGAGAAATAAAGTTCATTTTCTCCTTGATGCCGCACTTTCAGTACTGTGGCCAGGCACCTTTATAACACTAATAACCTGCAGATTAACCCCATATCTGCAGGTTAATAATCTTTTTGGACCTGACAAGTTCCCTTTAAGTTTTATGGAGAACAGCGAAAAAAAACATTACGGCGACCAAGAAAGAATGAGGGACACAAGTCTCCCATTAAGGAAACAATCAATGGTGGTCTCAGTGGTAGGAACCACTCCCTACATATCAGTTATTGCCTGCCAAGTGGATTGGCTATAGCCTATTTAGGCGTAGGCTGAAATACTCTTTTGAAGGACACTGTATTTTCTTTTGTTTGATCATTGCTTTGCAAAATCACCACCACTCCCACCCACTCGCCCACCGGTCCAGTGACTGACAAGCTGTTGAGGGGGGACCACCCTCCCATACACAAGACTCATATGTAACTGCATGTCAAGTGTCCCTAATGCCACTCTAAAGGACATGAAGTTTCTATCAAAAGTTGAGTCAAAACTACCAGATTGTGGGATCCCAGCTTGCAGAGTAGGAGTCCACTACGCTCAGCTGCCCTCATTGTATTTAGGGGGATTCTCACACTGTGAACTAAACCAGCGTTGCCTCATACTTCACTAAGCAATTAATGAACGCTGATGACGTTCGGTAACTGCTCAACAAAGCATGAGGCAGTGCTAGTTGAAAGTATGTGATCTCGCGCTTTCGCAGTGAGGGCGACCGCAGAGCGTTGTGGGATCCCTCTCTGCATGCCTGGTTGTTTTGGATCCAACTTATGCTAGAAAATCACTTCTTTTAGGAAGGCGTTAGGGACGCATCAGCATGTTTGACAAGGAATGTTATTTAGAAAAATTATCTGCTCATTGTTTTCTTAAATAAAAACATACAAAGGATAGACACAGACTGTAACAAGTTGTATGTGATCTGATGCCACCCACCAATACTGACTTGACGAAAAAAGTCAGTACTAATAATGAATTTGATTGGTGGGTCTAAAATTGGAGTTCCTCTGGGCTGAGTCTTAGTTTTTATCTCTAATGAACAGTAGAATTTTTGTTAGCTTTTCATTCACATCTTCTCTCGTTTTCAGTGGATTTCTGAATTATATTTCTCAGCACTGGAACACTACACATTGAATAGATTAGAGACGCTCGGAAATTAAATTCTACAATTACTTTCCATTCCGTGAGCTTTAGAAAACCTTTAAACTCACAGCCTGATAATTGTGAGATTAATTTCTAATTTTAACGTATCAATATAAACAGTATAAAATGTCCCAAGGCGCCGTGTTTTACTCACTGGAGTCAATCGCTCAGCGTATGGCAAAGGTCAGAGATTTAATCCTAATTAATAACAATGATAAATTTTTTACTTGTGATATTAAATGCAAATGAATAGATCATTACATGAAGGTTAGACTAGGGTTATTTGTTGCAAACTGTATGATTTACAGCAGATGAAATAAGTATTGAACATGTCACCAATTTTCTAAATAAATCTATTTCTAAAGGTACTATTCACATGAAATTCTCACTAGATGTCAGTAACAACCCATCCAATCCACACAGGCAAAGAAATCAATCCGTAGATGTCCATAAATTAAGTTATCTGTAATAATGAGAAATGACACAGGGAAAAAGTATTGAACACATGAAGAAACAGAGGTACAAAAAAACATGGAAAGTCAAGACACCAGCTGAAATCTATCAGTAATTATGAAAGCCATCCTGCCACTTGTGAAAAATATCAGCTGGTTCAACTGATGGCCAATAAAAAGGTGTCTTGTTACCAAGGTGCCACACAAGAAACATCTCATGATGGGTAAAACCAACGAGCTGTCTGAAGACATTCACAACCTTATTGTTGCAAAACATACTGATGGCATTGGTTAAAGAAGAATTTCTAAACTAATGAAGGTTTCAGTGAGCAATGTTAGGGCCATAATCCGGCAGTGGAAAGAAAATAAAGGACCAAGGACCACCTGTGGAAACCTACAGAAAAACCTGGAATCAGCAGGTACAATTGTTTCAAAGAAAACAATAGCTAATGCACTCAACCTTCATGGCCTGTATGCGAGCTCACCACACAAGACTCCATTGCTGAATAAAAAGCATGTTCAAACAGAAGCTCAACAACATTTAGACAAGCCAGTAAAATACTGGGTGAATAAAGCGAGGTCAGATGAGACCAAAATTGAACTCTTTGGATACCATAATACACACCATGTTATAACACTATACCAACAGTGAAGTTTGGGTGTGGGAACATCATGGTGTGGAACTGTTTTTCAGCACACAGCACTGGCAAAATTCATGTAATTGACGAAAGGATGATTAGACAAATGTACCAAGACATTCTTAATAGGGATGGGCAAACCATGTTAGAGTTCGGGTCGGGTTCGCGTTTAGGGCCATTAATTATACTTACCTATCTGCTTCTGGGGCCGCTCATTAACTGCCGGCAGAATTCACTGCACTCGGCAGTCTTCGTTTTTTTTCCGGCAGTGTTCATGCGGTCCCGGAAGCAGATGTGGCAGCGGGATGGGAGGACGCGTCGCTGGATAGGTAAGTATAATTATAATGGCCATATCTGTAAAGTTCAGGTTCGGAATTCGGACGCAAGTTCGCGTCATCTCCGGCCCCGAACTCGAACTTTACAAAAAACTCGGGTGAACCTTCCGATTCCGAACATCGGGCGGTTCGCCCAGCACTAATTCTTAATAAAAATCTGCTTCCAGGATGATGAAGATGAAACAAGGGTGGATATTTCAGCAAGACAATGATCCCAAACAGCCAAGGAAACGCTCAACTGGTTTCAAAAGCACACCTGAGCAATGCCTGCGACTGATTTCTCCATACAGGAGGCGTCTTGAAGCTGTCGTCACCAACAAAGGCTTTTGTACAAAGTATTAAATAAATTTTAGTGAGCGTGTTCAATACTTTTTCCCTGTGTCATTTCTCATTATTGCACATAACTTAATTTATGAACATCTATGCTTTGATTTATTTAGATTTGTGGATTGGATGGGTTTGTTACCGCTACCTGGTGAGAATTTAATGTTAATAGCACCTATAGAAATATATTTACTTAGAAAATTGGTGACGTGTTCAACACTTTTTTCACCCGCTGGATAGGTATTGTAATATACAGCGAGAGCATTTACATCAGACCCTATTCCTACTTGTGCTAACATTTTAATTAAAGGGTATGTAACTTATACAATAGTGTTCTTTATTGCACCAATACATTCAATTTTTACAAGGTAGTACTCTTTTAACCTATTTTCCTGTACAATAAATTGCAGTTTCCTATACGAATGTATAATTTTTTTTATCTTGCTTAGGAATGTCTTCGACTGGATTGTGTACTTTCTACTTCTGGCTGTTATTCTCACACATATAGCGGATGTAGTTGTGCAGCAAAATTCTGACCTACATGTTTCTCATGTGCGAGTCTTTGCAGTCACTATTGTCTTTCTCTGGCTGCGGCTGATGAAGCACGCCAGAGCCATCCGGTAAGTAGTAGGATAAGTTTGCTGCATCCACCTTTCACTAGTCTATAAGTCAGCTGTATATTTGTATCCATACACTGAAATGGATATAATTAATATCTATAGACTAATTATAAAAGGGTCATGTGAGCATTGAGATATCTGGACTCCATCTATCCTGTTTCTTGGAGATTTCAACAGAATTTCCACTTCATTGCTCTGTATAGATCAATCAATGGAAGTGAACCAGGCCGTAAAAGATATTCTCATGTAATAAAATTGGTAAAGTTACTTAGACAGCATGAAAATAAGTTAAAAAACAAATAATCAAAGGTCTAGATGTGCCTGTATAAAAAGACAGTGCTGATGTTCCTAAACGGAACCTAGTATAGTCAAGTGTAAAACTTACTTGATTCCTATGTGCTTGAGTTGTGACTGGCGCTGGGATTTGGGAACCCGACTAATCATGAACATGTACACAGTCCCAGACCACGCGGAAAAAGTGAGGAGGCAGGATAACAATGTTGCAAGGGAGCGTCCTCCCTATGAAGTAAAGTGCCTCCTAAAGCTGCCGCTCAGCTGAGTTAGTACACAGCGGCGTCTTCCGGCCGAGAGGCGCCGCTGAATGAAAGCCGGGATCCCTGATGAAGAAGGCCTGAGAGCCTTTGAAACGCGTCGGCGATTTTTGACTCTCCCTGATTCCCGTCCTGTAGTGACGTCACCCATACTTCCCCACTCACTCTCCGCCCTCCCGGCTTTCATTCAGCGGCGCCTCTCGGCCGGAGGACGCCGCTGTGTCACAGCTCAAGCACATAGGAATCAAGTAAGTTTTACACTTGTCTATACTAGGTTCCGTTTAGGAACATCAGCACGGTCTTTTTATACAGGCACATCTAGACCTTTGATTATTGTTTTTTATCTTCATCTTGTTTCTGTATTTGAAACCTATCGTAGTCATCTTGTTTAGTTCTTATTGGAGGCGCAGGGTCATTATCTAGTTTATTATTCTGTCTTACCTCAGTCAGCAGTTGCACAGCACCTGACAGCACCCCAGCAGCCTCCACAATATTGTGCATATGTAGATGTTTACATCTGTCCAATTGTCTATGCACTTGCGCACACATATACGTATATATACGCTTTATACGTTCAGTCTTACTCTTGACCTCTAGATAGCGCCATTGTATTTTTAATTTTAAAGCATGAAAATAAGCATGTTAGCAACTGACTTGATTTTTCTATCTGCTTTCATTCTCCTTCAAGGAGAGCTTTCATCTTACATAGTGTACAGCTTATTGCTTATAGCCAAAAGAGCTTGACCACCAAAGCCTAGCCAAGTATGCACAGTGACTACATTCTAGGCTGAGAAGTTAACGTTTGCAATATCAGCCAACACTCTCCAGCGGCCCTCTGATTTCTATACAGCCTTTATCTGCTCCTGTCCCCTTCCTCCTGACTAAACTTCTGTTATCAGTCTTGAAAAATCACCTACTCCGCCAGCATAGGCATTTTCCAGAGCAGTTTTCTAATAATTTCTCACTTGCTCAAAGCCCCATTATCTGTATTTGCAAATTAAATGACAACAGGGTTGACTTCCGAACAATCACAGACAAACAGTTAAGCCCCCGTCACACACAGCGATCTAGCTAGCAAGATCGCTGCTGAGTCACTAGTTTTGTGACGCAACAGCGATCTCCCCAGCGATATCGCTGTGTGTGACATTCAGCGATGATCAGCCCCCCTGCTGGGTATCGCTGATCGTTGCTGAATGTCCTGGACATTTTTTTGATCGTTGGACTCCTGCTGGCCAGCACGCATCGCTGCGTGTGGCAGGCAGGAGACCAGCGATCAGCTGGTAACCAAGGTACACATCGGGTTTCCAGGCGCCGTGTGGCGCCTGGAAACCCAATGTGTACGTTGGATACCAGCGCGCTGCTGCAGGAGAGCTGGTAACCAAGGTACACATCGGGTTTCCCGGTGCCGCGCAGCGCCTAGAAACCCGATGTGTACCTTGGTTACCAGCTCCCTGCACCAGCGGGCTGGTATCCAACGTACACTGCGGGTAACTAAGCGACGTTACCCGCAGTGTCGCTGTCCTGATCGCTGCCTGAGCTGCCTGTTTGGCAGCTCACCAGCGATCATGTAGCGACACACCAGCGATCCTGACAAGTGCATATCATTGTCGGGATCGCTGGTGTGTCGCTACGGGGCCCTTATACTGTAGCTTAAGCTCTGCAGTAGCTACTGAACCAGATCTGTCACTCAAGGAGAAGTGCCCGTCCCCAGCAACAGGGAAGTGAAAGAGACCGGAGAGATGTATGCTATTCAAAGCACAACTTGAGAATAACCCTTAAGGGATTGGCAACTTTGGACAATTTTTTTTTTTGTTAGAGTGCTTTCACACTCGTGGTAGCATGAGATGGACTCTACAACCCACACAAGTGTCTCAGGTAGTGCAGCTCATCCAGGATGGCACATCAATGCGAGCAGTGGCAAGAAGGTTTGCTGTGTCTGTCAGCGTAGTGTCCAGAGGCTGGAGGCGCTATCAGGAGACAGGCCAGTACACCAGGAGACGTGGAGGGGGCCGTAGAAGGGCAACAACTCAGCAGCAGGACCGCTACCTCTGCCTTTGTGCAAGGAGGAGCAGGAGGAGCACTGCCAGAGCCCAGCAAAATAACCTCCAGCAGGCCACAAATGTGTCTGCACAAACGGTTAGAAACCGACTCCATGAGGATGGTCTGAGTGCCCGACGTCCACAGATTGGGGTTGTGCTCAACAGCCCAACACTGTGCAGGACGCTTGGCATTTGCCACAGAACACCAGGATTGACAAATTCGCCACTGGCGCCCTGTGCTCTTCACAGATGAAAGCAGGTTCACACTGAGCACATGTGACAGACGTGACAGAGTCTGGACATGCCGTGGAGAGCGATCTGCTGCCTGCAACATCCTTCAGCATGACCGGTTTGGCAGTAGGTCAGTAATGGTGTGGGGTGGCCAGAGGTAGCCTGACTGCCATTAGGTGCCGAGATGAGATCCTCAGACCCCTTATGAGACCATATTCTGGTGCGGTTGGCCCTGGGTTCCTCCTAATGCAGGACAATGCCAGACCTCATGTGGCTGGAGTGTGTCAGCAGTTTCTTAAAGATGAAGGCATTGAAGCTATGGGCTGGCCCGCGCGTTCCCCAGACCTGAATCCGATTGAGGACATCTGGGACATCATGTCTCGCTCCATCCACTAACGTCACGTTGTACCACACACTGTCCAGGAGTTGGCGAATGCTTTAGTCCAGGCCTGAGAGGAGATCCCTCAGGAGACCATCCGCCGCCTCATCAGGAGCATGCCCAGGCATTGTAGGGAGGTCATACATGCACATGGAGGCCACACACACTACTTAGCATCATTTTGACTTGTTTTAAGGACATTACATTCCACTTTAATTTTGTGGGTGACTCCAAATCCAGGCCTCCACTGGTTAATAAATTTGATTTCCATTGATGATTTTTGTGTAATTTTGTTGTCAGCACATTCAACTTTCTACAGAACAAAGTATTCAATGAGAATATTTCATTCATTCAGATCTAGGATGGTTTATTTTAGTGTTCCCTTTATTTTTATGAGCAGTTTGTATGATATATATATATATATATATATATATATAATATTAGCTATAAACCCGTTCTATGCCCGGGTGGCAAGCATTTTTATTGGTATATGGTCTCCCATCCTGGTATGTGCTGCCCCTCCTATCCTGGTATGCATGACACCCCTCATCCCTATCCTGGTATGCATGGTACCCCTCATCCTTATCCTGCTATGCATGGCCCCCTTATCCCTATAATGGTATGCATGGCCCCCTCATCCCTATTCTGGTATGTATGGTCCCCCCCAATCCTGGTATGCATGGTCTACTCACCCCCCAATCCTGGAATGTATGGCCCCCTCATCTCTATTCTGGTATGTATGGTCCCCTCACCCCCCACCCAATCCTGATATGCATGGCACCCCATTCCTCATCCTGGTATGTATGGTCCCCTCACCCCCCAATCCTGGTATGCATGGTACCCCCTCATCCCTATCCTGGTATGTATTGTCCCCTCACCCCCAAATCCTGGTATGCATGGTACCCCCTCATCCATATCCTGGTATTCATCATGGTTCCCTCACCCCCCAATCCTGGTATGCATGGTACCTCCTCATACCTATCATGGTATGCATGGTCCCTTCACCCCCCAATCCTGGTATGCATAGTCCCCTTACCCCCCCAATCCTGGAATGCATGGTCCCCTCACCCCTAATCCAGGAATGCATGGCCCCCTCACCCCCCAATCCTGGAATGCATGGTCCCCTCGTCCCCGAATCCTGGTATGCATGGTCCCCTTCATCCCTATCGTAGGATGTATGGTACTCCCTCACCCGCCAATTCTGGTATGCATTGCCCCCTTATCCCCAATCCTGGTATACATGGCACCCGTTACCTCCCAATTCTGGTATGCAAGGTCCCCTTATCCCCAATCCTGGTATGCATGGTACCCCTCAACCCCCTATCCTGGTAAGCATGGTACCCCTCATCCCCCAATCCTGATATGCATGGCCCCCTCACCCTCCAATTCTGGTATGCATGGTCCTCTCACCCATCCTGGTATGCATGGTCTGCTCACCCCCAATCCTGATATGCATGGTCCCCTCACTCCCCAGACCTGGTATGCATGGTCCCCTCTACCCCCAATCCTGGTATGCATGGTCCCACCTCATCCCTATTGTAGGATGTATGGTACTCCCTTACCCGCCAATTCTGGTATGCATGGTCCCCTCATCCTCAATCCTGGTATACATGGCACCCCTTACCTCCCAATTCTGGTATGCAAGGTCCCCTCATCCCCAATCCTGGTATGCATGGTACCCCTCATCCCCCTATCCTGGTATGCATGGTACTCCTCATCCCCAAATCCTGGTATGCATGGCCCTCTCACCCTCCAATTCTGGTATGCATGGTCCTCTCACCCCCCATCCAGGTATGCATGGTCTTCTCACCCCCCTATCCTGGTATGCATGGTCTTCTCACCCCCCTATCCTGGTATGCATGGTCCCCTCACCCCCAATCCTGGTATGTATGGCACCCAATTCATCATCCTGGTATGTATGGTCCCCTCACTCCCCCCAATCCTGGTATGCATGGTACTCTCACCCCCTATCCTGGTATGCATGGTACTCACTCCCCTATCCTGGTATGCATGGTTCTCTCGCCCCCCTTTCCTGGTATGCACGGTCCTCTCACCCCCCTATCCTGATATGCATGGTCCCCTCACCCCCAATCCTGGTATGTATGGCACCCCATTCCTCATCCTGTTATGTATGGTCCCCTCACTCCCCCAATCCTGGTATGCATGGTCCCCTCACCCACCCCAATCCTGGTATGCATGGTAGCCCTCACCCCCCAATCCTGGTATGCATGGCAGCCCTCACCCCTCCAATCCTGGTATGCATGGTAACCCTCACCTCCCAATCCTGGTATGCATGGTAGCCCTCACTCACCCAATCCTGGTATGCATTGTAGGCCTCACCCCCAATCTTCGTATGCATTGTAGGCCTCACCCCAAATCCTGGTATGCATGGTAGCCCTCACCCCCCAATCCTGGTATGCATGGTAGCCCTTACCCCACCAATCCTAGTATGCATGGTAGGCCTCACCCCCAATCCTGGTATGCATGGTAGCCCTCACCCCCCCAATCCTGGTATGCATGGTCCTCTCACCCCCAATCCTGGTATGCATGGTAGCCCCCATCCCCCCAATCCTGATATGAATGGTCACCTCACCCCCCCAATCCTGGTATGCATGATCCCCTCATCCCCCCGATCCTGGTATGCATGGTACCCCTCACCCCCCTATCCTGGTATGCATGGTACACCTCATCCCCCATTCCTGGTATTGCCCCGGGGTCTCGCCGTGCGGTCACGAGAGGGCGGAATTGTGCCGTCATAGCTTTCCGGCGCCATTTTCTTGAAGATACACTGCAGTGTGTATTCCACATAATGGCGCCGAAAAGTGCGGACTGGGCATGCGCCGATGCCGACGACACAACCCGCCCTCTCCTGACATCCCAGCAAGACCCTGCGGCAACACCGGATCATTAAGATGTTGTGTCAGAGATCGCGGTATGCGTTCAGTGCTTACGCATACCGCGATCTCCTGGGCCACCCTCCTCATCCCCGGGTGTGTTACTCTGTTCAGACTGCGCAGGCGTGTCACGCTTGCGCAGTCTATAAAGGCTTCAGACAGAGTGACGTTCCCAGCGTTATATTATAATATATATATATATATACAGTTGAAACCAGAAGTTTACATACACTATATAAAAAGACACATATGCATGTTTTTATCAATATCTGACTTGAAATCAGAATAAACCTTTCCCGTTTTAGGTCTATTAGGATTACCATAATTATTAATATTTGCCAAACGCCAGAATAATGAGAGAGAGAATGTTTTAAGGAATTTTTATTACTTACTGCAAAGTCAAGTTTACATACACTAAGATTACTATGGCTTTAAACAATTCTGGACTTTTGAGTTAATTAGAGACACACCTGTGGATGTATTTTAATGCACACCTGAAACACACTGCGTCTGTGTAGCATCATGGGAAAGTCTAAATAAATCAGCCAAGATATCAGGAAGAGAATTGTGGACTTGAACAAGTCTGGTTCATCCTTGGGTACAATTTCAAGATACCTGAAGGTGCCTCGTTCATCTGTACAAACAATTATACGCAAGTACGAACAAGATGGGAATGTCCTGCCATCGTACCGCTCAGGAAGAAGACTGGTTCTGTGTCCAAGAGATGGACGTGCTTTGGTCCAACATGTTCATATCAACCCAAGGACAAAAACAAAAGACCTTGTGAAGATAATGGCGTAAGCTGGTAAGATTGTGTCAATATCCACAGTGAAATCAGTACTGTATCAACATGGGCTGAAAGGAAGAAGCCATTACTCCAAAAAAATATAAAAAAGCCAGATTAACGTTTCCAAATGCACACAGAAACAAAGACATTAATTTTTGGAGACATGTCATGTGGTCTGATTAAACTAAAATTGAACTTTTTGGGCATAAATAACATTGTTATGTTTGGAGGAAAAAGGGAGAAGCTTGGAAGCCTAAGAACACCATCCCAACTGTGAAACACGGGTGTGGCAGCATCATGTTGTGGGGTTGCTTTGCCACAGTAGGGACTGGTGCACTTCACAAAATAGATGGCATCATGAGAAAAGAAGATTATGTGGCAAAACTGAAGCAACATCTCAAGACATCAGCCAGAAAGTTAAAGCTTGAGTCTTCCAAATGGACAATGACCCGAAGCATACTGCCAAAATGGTAACGAAGTGGCTTAACGCCTTCACTCCCGGAGCTGTTTTTGATTTTTCGTTTTTCGCTCCCCTTCTTTCCAGAGCCATAACTTTTTTATTTTTCCATCAATATGGCTATGTGAGGGCTTATTTTTTGCGGGACGAGTTGTACTTTTGAACGACACCATTGGTTTTACCATGTTGTGTACTTGAAAACGGGAAAAAAATTCCAAGTACGGTGAAATTGCAAAAAAATGCAATCCCACACTTGTTTTTTGCTTGGCTTTTTTGATAGGTTTACTAAATGCTAAAACTGATCTGCCATTTTGATTCTCCAGGTCATTACGAGTTCATATGAGAAATATAACGTGGCACTACTGCAGAAGGTGCACAAGTAGGAACCCAACCAAGTGAAGATATAGAAAGATAACTTGGCACTCAACTTTTATGAAGAAAGATAATTTTATTGCAGTCCAAACAAAACTAACGTTTCGGTCCAAGTCGGACCTTCATCAAAGTACCGACTGCTTTATTGAAAGAGGTCCAATTTGTGGACTAGTGGTGATTCATAAATGTGATCAACTGAAAGCTGAGTAATTTATCAAAATGGGATTCTCAGTGTGGATTTCCAACGGTGATATAGTGTGGCAGCTCAGGGCCTCCAACAAGCGGCGGACACCGCGTTGTGAGAGGCCCTGAGCTGCCACACTATATCACCACCGGCTACCCTGGAGATACTGCCGTTGTCTATTTAACCAGGGGACGTTATCTTCCACATATGAGTGGATTTATGCTTTCCACATTCCATAAGGACATTAAAGGGATAACAATACGCCTTATAGTGAATTAAACCGTTGGAAATCCACACTGAGAATCCCATTTTGATAAATTACTCAGCTTTCAGTTGATCACATCTTTCAATAAAGCAGTTGGTACTTTGATGAAGGTCCGACTTGGACCGAAACGTTAGTTTTGTTTGGACTGCAATAAAATTATCTTTCTTCATAAAAGTTGAGTGCCAAGTTATCTTTCTATATTACGAGTTCATAGACACCAAACATGTCTAGGTTCTAAGTGGTTAAAAAAAAAAATCCAAAATTTGGTAAAAAAAAAAAAAATTGCGCCATTTTCCGACACCCGTAGCATCTCCATTTTTCGTGATCTGGGGTTGGGTGAGGGCTTATTTTTTGTGCACCAAGCAGTCATTTTTAAGGATACCATTTATGCGCAGATCCGTTCTTTTGATCGCCCGTTATTACATTTTAATGCACTGTTGAGGTGACCAAAAAAACGTAATTCTGGCGTTTTTAATTTTTTTCTCGCTACGCCGTGTAGCAATTGGGTTTATCTTTTTTTTTTATTGATAGATCGGGTGATTCTGAACGCAGCGATACCTAATATGTGTAGGTTTGATTTTTCTTTTATTGTTTTATTTTGATTGGGGCGAAAGGGGGGTGATTTGAACTTTTAGGTTTTTTATTTTTTTTTAATTTTTAAACACTTTTTTTTTTTACTTTTGGCATGCTTCAATAGCCTCCATGGGAGGCTAGAAGCATGCACAACTCGATCGGCTCTGCTACATATGGGCGATGAGCAGATCGCCTATATGTAGCAGATTTACTGCATTGCTATGAGCGCCGACCACCAGGCGGCACTCATAGAAATGTGCCTGCAACAACCATAGAGGTCTCTATGAGACTTCTGGTTGTCAAGGCAATGCGTCGCTGACCCCCGATCACGTGACGGGGGTCGGCGATGTGCTCACTTCCTGCCCGGCGGCCGGAAGCTCTAGTTAAATGCCCGCTGTCAGCTTTGACAGCGGGTTTTAACTAGTTAATAGACGCGAGCGGATCGCGATTCCGCTTGCGCCTATTGCGGTCACATGTCAGCTGTTTATAACAGCTGACATGTCGCGGATTTGAGGTGGGCTCACCGCTGGAGCCCACCTCAAAGCAGGGGATCCTTACCGATGACGGGATAGTACGGTTAAGGATTACAAAGTCAATGTTTTGGAGTGACCATCACAAATACCTGATCTCAATCCTATTGAAAATTTATGGGCAAAGCTGAAAAGGCAGGAATGAGCAAGGCAACCTACAGACCTGGATCAGTTACACCAGTTTTGACAGGAGGAATGGGCCCAAATTCCCACCACCTATTGTGAGAAGCTTGTGGAAGGAGATCCCAAACGTCTGACCCAAGTCATTCAGTTTAAGGGAAATGGTACCAAATACTAATGAAATATGTATGTGTGTGTATATATATTGTGAGGCAGTGACTGGTGTCATATTGTATGTGAGGGTCACTATGTGTCCGCCAGGATGTGCTCAGACGCGTATTAGATCCTCTGGAGTGCCTTCTGGTCACAGCAGGTTGCCTGTGATTCACAAGGCAGAATAAAAGTAAGGGCTCATACTCACTGGCGCCGAAAACGGATGATAATCAGACGAAAAAAAATCAGATTCAAATCTGACCAATGTTATTCAATAGGTGAGTTCTCATTTGCGATTTTTTTTCTCATCAGAAATTGGTGTGAGAAAAAAATCGCAGCATGCTGCGATTTTGGGATGATAATCGCCAATGCAAGTCAATGGGTGCGATTAAAAAACGCACAGCACTCGCACCATGCAAGTGCTGTCCGATTTATACGCACCAGTCTCCTTTGAAAAGCCGGCAATTCATCCCCGGCTACTGTAAAATCACACTGACAGCTCACAAAACACTAGATACATACACATAGAATACATATATATATATATATATATATATATATATATACATGTCATTGTAACACATACATATATATATATTTATAGTTCATACACTTCTACATAGTATAATAGCCGCTAATTCAATTGCCGGCTTTTGTGAAATCACAGAAGCCGACATGAAATGATACATTGTTTCCACACAGTTAACCATGTCATTTCATGTATTTTGATATATGGTTTTAACTTACAATTACATAAGTGTATGTGTGCAAAATTTCAGACATGTAGGGGTTAATTAAAGGTGTAAATTCGTTGAAAAAAAATGCGTGGGCTCCCGCTGTATTTTCTCCACCAGACAGACAAAGCAAGCGAGTGGGGGCAGATAATAATAGCCTAGGGAGGGTACATTTTTTTGTGCCCCCCCTGGCTACTAACATCTGCCCCCAGACACCCCAGAAAGGGCAAATCTCTAATTAGATTCGCCCTTTCTGGCACTTTGCCCGTCTATTCCCATTGCCCTGTAGGGGTGGCGAATGGGTTAATAAGGGGTTAAAGCCACCTTGCAATTGAAAGGTCACTTTAAGCCAGTTTAATAATTGAGAGCTGTCAATTAGACAACTATCAATTATTAATCCTATTGTATGATAGAAAAATCAAACACACACAGTTTAATAAAAAAGAAGTTTAATTAAATAATCACACAGTTTTTGACCATATTTTATTTTCCTGCTAAAACCATTTCCTGTAATAAAAATAAAATAAAAAAGCTAAATTATTCTTACCAATCCGATGCACAGTCAGGTCCCACACTGTAATCCATCAGAAAGGGTTAACAGGTTACAGCTACCAGACGGCTAATGCTGTCTGCTAGCTGTAACACCCCGAATGAATAACTTCCTCTCCCAGCGAAAGGAGAGGAAGTGATTAATGAGTGGAGCTTAATTGATTTATTGCCACTTTCACTTCAGTGACCTGACCTAAAGTGAAAGTGGGACACAATCAATTAAGCTTCATTCATTAATCACATGCTCTCCTGTCGGCAGGAGATAAGCTCATTCATTCAGGAGCTTTCAGCTGAGCACGCAGGATTACTTGCACTGCTTAGCTGATTGCTAGTTAACCCTTTGTGAAGGATTACATCGTGGGACGTGACAGATCGCCAGATAGGTAAGAATAATGTTGTTTTATTATTTTTTCTTTATTATAGAAGATCAAGGGCTTCGCAGGGATTAAGAGTTTAATAAAAGATGGTCAAAAAAATGTGTTTTTATTTCATTAAAATTATTTATTCTTAAAGTGTGTGTGATTTTTTTATTTCCTTCAATAGGATTAATAATTGATAGTTGTCTAATTGACAGCTCTCAATTATTAACCTGGCTTAAAGTGACCTTTCAATAGCAAGGTGGCTTTAACCCCTTATTAACCCATTCGCCACCGCTACAGGGCAATGGGAATAGACGGGCAAAGTGCCAAAAAGGGCGAATCTAATTAGAGATTTGCCCTTTCTGGGGTGTCTGGGGGCAGATGTTAGTAGCCAGGGGGGGCACAAAAAAAATGTACCCTCCCTAGGCTATTATTATCTGCCCCCACTCGCTTGCTTTGTCTGTCTGGTGGAGAAAATACAGCGGGAGCCCACGCATTTTTTTTCAACGAATTTACACCTTTAATTAACCCCTACATGTCTGAAATTTTGCACACATACACTTATGTAATTGTAAGTTAAAACCATATATCAAAATACATGAATTGACATGGTTAACTGTGTCTAAACAATGTATCATTTCATGTCGGCTTTTGTGATTTCACAAAAGCCGGCAATTGAATTAGCAGCTATTACAGTATGTAGAAGTGTATGAACTATAAATATATGTATATATATATATGTCACAATTACATATATATATATATATATATATACAGTGCCTACAAGTAGTATTCAATCCCCTGCAGATTTAGCTGGTAGACACATGCGGAATTAACTTGGCATTGTGACATTTGTACTGTAGATCAGCCTGGAAGTGGGAAATGCACTGCAGCAAAAATTTTAGTTTTAATTTATTTTATTTTTTTTAAAAACGTTAAAAGTTAATTCACAGTGTCATTTATTATTCAACCCCTCAAACCACAAGAATTCTGTTTGGTCCCCCTAAAGTATTAAGAAGTAGTTCAGGCACCAAGAATAATGAGCTTCACATGTGTGGATTAATGATCTCTTTTGCCAGCCTTTTCTGACTATTTAAGACCCTCCCCAAACTTGTGAACAGCACTCATACATGGTCAACATGGGAAAGACAAAGGAGCATTCCAAGGCCATCAGAGACAAGATCGTGGAGGGTCACAAGGCTGGCAAGGGGTACAAAACCCTTTCCAAGGAGTTGGCCCTACCTGTCTCCACTGTTGGGAGCATCATCCGTAAGTGGAAGGCTTATGGAACTACTGTTAGCCTTCCACGGCCTGGACAGCCTTTGAAAGTTTCCTCCCGTGCCGAGGCCAGGCTTGTCCAAAGAGTCAAGGCTAACCCAAGGACAACAAGGAAGGAGCTCTGGGAAGATCTCATGGCAGTGGGGACATTGGTTTCAGTCAATACCATAAGTAACGTACTCCACCGCAATGGTCTCCGTTCCAGACGAGCCCGTAAGGTACCTTTACTTTCAAAGCGTCATGTCAAGGCTCGTCTACAGTTTGCTCATGATCACTTGGAGGACTCTGAGACAGACTGGTTCAAGGTTCTATGGTCTGATGAGACCAAGATCGAGATCTTTGGTGCCAACCACACACGTGACGTTTGGAGACTGGATGGCACTGCATACGACCCCAAGAATACCATCCCTACAGTCAAGCATGGTGGTGGCAGCATCATGCTGTGGGGCTGTTTCTCAGCCAAGGGGCCTGGCCATCTGGTCCGCATCCATGGGAGGATGGATAGCACGGCCTACCTGGAGATTTTGGCCAAGAACCTCCGCTCCTCCATCAAGGATCTTAAGATGGGTCGTAATTTCATCTTCCAACAAGACAACGACCCAAAGCACACAGCCAAGAAAACCAAGGCCTGGTTCAAGAGGGAAAAAGTCAAGGTGTTGGAGTGGCCTAGTCAGTCTCCTGACCTTAACACAATTGAAAACTTGTGGAAGGAGCTCAAGATTAAAGTCCACATGAGACACCCAAAGAACCTAGATAACTTGGAGAAGATCTGCATGGAGGAGTGGGCCAAGATAACTCCACAGACCTGTGCCGGCCTGATCAGGTCTTATAAAAGACGATTATTAGCTGTAATTGCAAACAAGGGTTATTCCACGAAATATTAAACATAGGGGTTGTATAATAATTGACCCACACTTTTATGTTTAAAATTTATTAAAATTCAACTGAGCAACATAACTTTTTGTTTTGTAAGATTTATGCTTCTGTTAATAAATCCTACTCTCGTTTGCAGTTTGAAGGCTCTAACTTATTTGCATCTTATCAAACCAGCTAAATCTGCAGGGGTTGAATACTACTTGTAGGCACTGTATATATATGTATTCTATGTGTGTATATGTATTGTTTCTATTCTTTATTAAAGCTGTCAGTGTGATTTTACAGTATAGCCAGGGATGAATTAGCGGCTATTATACTATGTAGAAGTGTATGACCTATGTATATATATATTATATATATATATATATATATAATTATTTGCTTTTTGTGTACATTTTTTTTTACAATGTGATTTTTACATGACTTTTTACATAGAGATAACTGCTCTATGTAAAACTTCATGTTAAAATCGCATTGCATACAGATGGAAAACTGATGGAAAACTGATGGAAAACGCATGGTGCGATTTAAAATCGCATCAAAATCGCATGCCTTTTTACAACAAATGTACCGTTTTTTTCCTGCAGAAAACGGACCGATTTTTTTCCAGCCAGTGAGTATGAGCCCTCAGTGTGAACCTGGTCAAGTTATTTGACCAAGGGAATTGTTCAGGAAAACCAGGTATGGGCTTTTATTTTTTAAACGCACTGCAGGAAGGTAGTGGGGCCGGTCCATTTCCTCCAGCCCAGCTCTTATAATTGACCCATGGCCACAAAGTCTGGTGGAAAGGAAAAAAACCCTGCAAGAGGGTTTTGGGGGTGTCAGTTTTTCTCTTGCAAGCAGATAGAGCAGTCAGTCTGCAGAGCACTCCCTGTGTGAGGTAACACAGGCCAGTGGAGCCAAAAGGTCTGGCACCCCCTGCGTACATGGAGGTGTGGTCGCTCACCGCAATCGGTCCCTGACTGTCTGTTGATTTCCCGGCTGCGATCCGGAGGATACAGCGTGCTGTGCACTGTGTGAGGTTTTTTTGGACATTAAAAACACGTTTTGTTTTGAACTTGCTTGGGTCACTGCCTCATTCCTGCACAGCGTGGACACCGCTGCATAACAATATATATATATTATATATATTCATGGACGAAAGTGTTGGCACCCTTGAAATTGTTCCAGAAAATGAAGTATTTTTCCCACAAAATTATTGCAATTACACATTATGTTATACTGTTTATTTCCTTTGAATAAAACTGCTAATTAGCAGAGTCAGCATAAATGTAAGGAAAATAAATTGAATCCACATCATATTAATGCATGCTGATACAAGTAACCATGAGAGAATGGGACAATCGCAACTATAGTAAGACACATGAGGGAACCTCAAAAAACACGACCAAACAGTCCAAAAAGTTAGAAAAAAATAAAAATTTTATTATATAGACAGAAATAGTACAATCAAATATAATAGTAAAAATCACGGACAAATGGGGCAGGACAGAGAAGTGAACAATGGAGTGCAAAATTCACACATCGAACAGATGAACATGAAGGGGGTGCTGTAAAGGTGGTGGCCCAAAATCAAATATAATGATATCAGGGATACAATAGTCACAAGATGTACCACACAGAAATAGAACCAGGTATCTTAAACTGGATAGGTATAAACAGTACTGGATACAAATATTAAGTCCAAGGTCAGCGATCAAAGAATTGCGCCACACAGAAATAGAACCAGGTATCTAGAACTGGATAAGTATAGACAGTACTGGATGCAAATATTACGTCCAGAGTTGGCAATTCGACTAATCAAATACTATAGTATATCCAGCAATTGCACCATACAAAATATATATCAGGCATGAATGCCAAAAACAGTTTGGATCTATAGGGGTTAATAGGACAAAGGAAAAAGCATCTGTGTAAATTCAGCTAATACCTAAGAGTGAGTAGCCGCATAATAAATAATACATTGGAGCATAAGAGGCGAATAATATCGGCCAGCTCAGATGGACTAAGATAATCAGCTACATTACCTGGTAGTGGGCAGGATACGGGAGCAAAACACCGAGTCAGACACCCAGTATATTTGATTGTACTATTTCTGTCTATATAATAAAATTTGTATTTTTTCTAACTTTTTGGACTGTTTGGTCACGTTTTTTGAGGTTCCCTCATGTGTCTATTTCCTTTGTGTATTGGAGCAACACAAAAACACACGAGGAAAAAAAGGCAAATTGGACATCATTTCACACACAACCCCAAAAATGGGCCCAGACAAAATTGTGTTAGTTTTTTTGCTCATATTGAAAAAAATAACCGGCAAGTAGTTGCTAACTAGCCTGATCTACTCGGCGCCAGCTCAGAGCTGTCACTGAACGCACCTGCCGGCAATTCAGCTGCTTCACATCAACAGAGCAGCTCTACTTCTTTCAGGCTGCTCTGTAGATGGGATGTGACTGCCGGCGTCATGCTGATGGATAGTCGGCTCCCCACAGTTATGCAGCTGACAGCCAGCTGTCAATCAGCATGTAAATGGCAATCACTCCCCGTCATCAGTGCAAAACAGAAAAGAAGCCAATGAATAGCCGGCAGAAGGGGTCAGTGACTGCTCTGTGCTACAGTAAGATGTATATCTTTGTACCGTGTTAGCCAGTAGATAGAAACATATTTAGAGTTGAGAGTCCTCAGTGGTTGATACCTTTTAATGGCTAACTGAAAAGATGGTAACAAATTGCAAGCTTTCGAGACTACTCAGGTCTCTTCATCAGGCTAGACTAATACAAAATCTGAAGAATCACATATTTATACACAACACAGCACAGAAAAAAAAATGCAATAGGTAAGACAAGTGACGTGAAGCAGAATAGTCATTATGGCAGAGGGATGAGCATAAATATTGGAACAGTTCATAGATAAGGAGTGTGAAAGTTTTATTGCCCTCTGATTGGGGTCTGGTAATGTTTTGTGATGTTTTTACAGGGTCTTTGGAGTAAATTCCTTAATTGATGTAAAACGTCATAAATCCGTGTGACAGGTTCATTCCAGCATTAAGAGTGTCAAAGGTCACCATCAATTTGTATTCGCAAACTCTTCTGTGTCTCTGAGATGTGAAACTACCTTTCAATACAAGTAATTTCATATCCAACATTCTATGACCAGGGGAGCAAAAATGTTTTGCCACAGGTAGATCCATTCTTTTTTCTCTTATTGTGTGGCGATGAGAATTCATCCTTGTTCTCAGTTTTTGCCCGGTCTCTCCCACATACAGACCCCCAGTTGGACATTTAGTACATATAATTAGGTAAACCACATTACATGTGATGCAGCTGAAAGTACCTGGGATCTTGTAGTCCCGATGTGAGTTGGGGATCTTTATCTTGTCCGTGGTCATTATAAATGGACAGGTTTTGCATTTCTTCTTGTTGCAAGGAAAGGTTCCTGCAGCTGTTGGGGAGGACAGGGAACTTCTGACAATGATGCTTCTTAGATTTGGGGGCTGCCTAAAACACAGTAGTGGGGGGTCTGGAAATATGGATTGTAATCGGCCATCTTTCTGTAGTAAAGGTTGTAGTTTCCGTGCAGCTCCCCTTAGCACCTCCAGATTTGGATTGTAGGTGACCACTAGAGGCACCCGGTTATTTTCTTCTTTAGTTTTGTAATGTAGCAGGTGATTCCTTGATATTCTGGTGGCTCTTGTAATTTGGTTTTCAATTGTTCTTGGATGGTAGCCCTGATTTAAAAAGGTCTTTCTAAGGCGACCAAGGTGTTCATCTCTATCCATGGGGTTGGAACATATACGGTTGTATCTGATGGCTTGGCTGTAGCCAATAGACTTTTTTATGTGTTTTGGATGGAAACTGTCCAATTTAAGGTATGTTGGACGGTCGATTGGCTTCTGATACAGGGATGTCTCTATTTCATTGTTCTTTAGCTTAATGGTGGTGTCTAAAAAGTTAATTTCAGTGCTGGAGTAGTTGAGTGTTAAATTGATGGTGGGATGAAATTGATTGAACTGTTCATGGAACATCTTTAGCTGTTGCTCAGACTCCGTCCAGATGATTAAAATGTCATCAATGTAGCGGTAGTAGGCCCGAGGCCTGATGGGACATGAGGACAAAAAGTCGCTTTCAAGCTTGGCCATGAAAAGATTTGCATACTGTGGAGCCATTTTACTTCCCATAGCTGTGCCAGTCTCCTGTAAATAGATCTTGTTGTCAAATTCAAAGTAATTGTGGGTGAGGATGAATTTTGTGAGTTTCACCACAGAATCAGCATCATTCTCGGTGTTTTCCATGAAGTCTTTGCAGGCATTTGCTCTGTGCTGGCAGAGATTGGCACCGGGCACAACAGGTAGGTAGTTAGCAACTACCTGCTTGTTAGTTCTTTGGTCCATGATATAACTTAGTATTTTCCTGGATAACTCCTTTAAACTCTGTTTACGCTAATGCTGGAGTGTTTCAGAGAAAAACATTCCTGGCTGCAATCGTGTTGATTCATGCAGCATTAAGGTGTTGTCCCTCGAACAAAAGTACATTTTAATCAATAGATCTTGGAATAATAATAAGTTCCACAATTGGATGTGTTTAAAAATAATGTTGCTGTGCTGAGATAATGTTATAACTCTGCCCTGCTGTGTGCTGTGTAATGGCTTTGTCTGACCGTGCAGGAACATGGTCTGGGGAGAATGCAAAAGAGTATACTGACATTACAGCAGGGCGATCGCAGCTGATTCTTTTTGCGAGTAACACATTTCACTAACTATTTTTAATCAATGTTTTACCTCGATGAAAAAATCAGCTGTGATCCTCTGTTGTAATGTATGTATACTGCTTTGCTTCCTCCCCTGCCAAGGAGATGTGGTATAATCAGACCATGTTTCTGTACGGTCAGACACAGCCATTGCACAGCAGGGACACATTTATAAGAAAATGCACAGAAACATTTTTTTTAAACACATCCAATTGTGGAGTTTATTTTTATTCCAAGGTTTCACGACTCTGTTGTTGGGTGTCCCGGGACCAGGGGATCCTTCCCTATCCCTAACGCTAGGGGCACCCTAGCTTGTCCTGTTCCCCTGATTACTTCTGATGGTGAAGACGCCTGGGCCATGTACCTTGTGTCACACTCCCGCCCTGGCTGATAGGCATGAGCCAAGGGGGTTGTGGCCTCACTGTGCCACAAACCAGACTACCCTGGAAGGGGCGTGACTAAGACCGCTGTCTCGGTCTTCACTGGAGCCTCTGATGGTGAGGTCAGGCTTGTGCGGCAGGCAGCCGCCAGATGCCACTCCAGAGTGGTGTCTGGCTGTGGCTGCTGATCCCACTTGGGGAGACGGTGGCACGGCTGAGACAAAGGGCAGGCAGGCACGGATGAGACACAGGGCTGGCAGGCACGGATGAGACACAGGGCTGGCAGGCACGGATGAGACGCAGGGCTGGCAGGCACGGATGAGACGCAGGGCTGGCAGGCACGGATGAGACGCAGGGCTGGCAGGCACGAATGAGACGCAGGGCTGGCAGGCACGGATGAGACGCAGGGCTGGCAGACACGGATGAGACGCAGGGCTGGCAGACACGGATGAGACGCAGGGCTGGCAGACACGGATGAGACGCAGGGCTGGCAGGCACGGATGAGACGCAGGGCTGGCAGGCACGGATGAGACGCAGTGCTGGCAGGCACGGATGAGACGCAGGGCTGGCAGGCACGGATGAGACGCAGGGCTGGCAGGCACGGATGAGACGCAGGGCTGGCAGGCACGGATGAGACGCAGGGCTGGCAGGCACGGATGAGACGCAGGGCTGGCAGGCACGGATGAGACGCAGGGCTGGCAGGCACGGATGAGACGCAGGGCTGGCAGGCACGGATGAGACGCAGGGCTGGCAGGCACAGATGAGACACAGGGCTGGCAGGCACGGATGAGACAGGGCTGGCAGGCACGGATGAGACAGGGCTGGCAGGCACAGATGAGACACAGGGCTGGCAGGCACGGATGAGACACAGGGCTGGCAGGAATGGATGAGACACGGGGTAGGCTGGCACGGTTCACACAGTAACTGTAGATACTGGGACTGACTAAAAGGAATGGTATATGGAGGGACAGGTAGAGACCTGTTCACACAGCAAGTACCGGTACTTGTACAGACAGAAAGGAGTGGAGTATGGAGGAACAGGCAGAGACCTGTTCACACAGGAACAGTAGATACAGGGACTGACTAGAAGGAATGGTATATGGAGGGACAGGTAGTGACCTGTTCACACAGCAGGTACTGTTACTGGTACAGACTGAAAGGAATGGAGTATGGAGGAACGGTAGAGACCTGTTCACACAGTAGGAGAACCGCAAGGCTGCGGAGAAGGACTGCAGAGCAGAAAGAGGTTCTGCAGCGGCAGGAGCGAAGCAAAGCAGAACCGCAAGGTATGCGGAGAGGAGCTGCAACAAGAGGTTCTGCAGGAGCAAAGCGGAACCGCAAGGTATGCGAAGAGGGGCTGCAGAAAGAGGTTCTGCAGCTGCAGGAGTGAAGCTGTAAGGTTCTTTGTACATGTTTCTTGAAACTCAGTTTTTCCGTCGGCCATTTTGCTTTCTGTCTTGCTGCAGCTATCTTGCCCTCAGTCAATATGGAGTTTCCAGCTTTCATGTTCCCGCCCTGATTCTCTCCCTCTTGCTTCTTAAGCAGCCTCAGCTGAGCAATCAGTGCTTCAGAATCAAGCCTGCAGTGAGCCTGTGACCTGACTCCTGGAAACCTTAGACTTTGTACTCCAGCTATTTCCTACTGAGGAACTTTGGAACACTTGTGGACTCTGGAAACCTGCTATTTGATAAATCCACGTTTGCATGGAATTACAGTAACAGAGAAGAGATCCTGAACCTGTTGTGGAGAGTTATTGCTGAGCTTAAGTTACTCTGGCCTGCTGTGTCTCCTGCTTCTGTACCTGCAAACTGTGTGACCCTTTTTGCCACTTGTATGAAGTAATACAAGTCCTTCTATATCAAACCTGTGTCTCATGTGTTTTCCTCGCACCCAAGCACAAGACGCTATATGAACTGTACACCATACATTACAGAAGCAGAGCAGAACCGCAGGAGTGTAGACAAGAGGCAGAGAGAGATACAGAGAGACCACAAGGCAAGACACAGCAGGGAAGAAACCACAGACAAGGAGACCAAGAGACAAAGGTAGGACAGAGTTCAGACAAGGTAATGACACGAGACAAGGTACAGGGACAAAGACATCGGAACCAGGAAATTCTGCCTCCTGGAGGGCAGACAAACAGGTACAAGGCAAAGTCAGGAACAATAGCACAGAGACCAGGATATGCTGCCTCCTGGAGGGCAGACAAACAAGTACAAGACAAAGCTAGGAGTGAAGCCTCCAAGATGGAGGAACACAGAGCAAGACCTGAGATCTGGCAGCTCAGTAGCAAGATACTAACTGAGTTAACACATTGCACAGGCCCAGTCTATTGGGTGGAGCTACCTTAAATACTAGAGTGCTAATGGCAATTGGTCAGTCAGGTGCACCCTGACTCCATAAGAACCAGAGAGTTCTGGCGCCGCCCCCCTATGGACACAGTCAGAAGACATGCAGATAGGAGACCAGAGGTATAGAGCCTGGAGCTGGCAGCAGACAGAAATCACAGCATGACCTGGAGCAGTGAGCAAGTAGGTGTGTGAGGGATGGGAGGCCATGCAGTGATGCCAGCAGGGTTGTTACAGTACCCCATCCT
The DNA here is from genome assembly GCA_033576555.1 of Oophaga sylvatica. Classification (NCBI taxonomy): domain Eukaryota; kingdom Metazoa; phylum Chordata; class Amphibia; order Anura; family Dendrobatidae; genus Oophaga; species Oophaga sylvatica. Next base: position 426,260,770 of record JARQOD010000006.1, on the reverse strand, counting down.
TTACGGCCCCTCTTCTTCAAGCCTGCCAGAATAACTTGTAGAAGAAGGATAGGCGCACATACAGTCAGAGCCATCACGGCATCTCTCAGGTAGCACAAGGTAGGTGTGACATCGGGAAAGCCAGATTGCAGAGTCTCTTTGTGCCCGGCGAGGTCAGCTACCAATACTGAAGACACAAGGACCAGGACTTCTTCCATCAGGTTGACAGAAAGCAGGGACTTGGAAGCGTCTGCTTTCACCTCAACACGAACCTGTCACGCAGTCTCTGCGTACAGGAGGTCAGGGGCCTAAGCTGACCCTAAGCTGGGGCCCTAACTAATCCCTCTACCTGGAGGTACTGTTAAAGGTACAGAGGTCCAGGCCGCCAGCGTAACCCCTATCTCCTGAGGATCCCTGAGCCTCAGTAATCTAGTCCTGAGAAGGACCCCGATCACAACAACAGGGGACAGGATAATATAAACCAACACACAGTACTAGACGAACGAGACAGTACAAGGGGAAAACCAAAAAACCACCTTGCATACAAAAACTCGCACCACAACAACAGAGGGAACACCAACGGGTAAGGAGATAAATAATAAAGCGAGGAAGGGAAAAAAACACACAAAGTACACTTCACTCCAAACTCCAAAATACCACAAGGCGCTCTGTTTGTCTGCAAGGAATGCTTTCACCGACAACTTCCCTAACAGACTGGCAGGTATTTGAAGGAGTCCCACTTCTGCAGCATTGACTGCAGCTGGGCGAGGCTGGGCCTCATCTAGCACAGAGAGAGAGAATTAACTCCCTCACTGCCAAAAAATACAAAGCACCAAAAACTCAGCTGCGAGAAGTCAGGCTGTGTAATCGTGACGATCTTCGTGGCGATACACCCGTGACAGTACCCCCCCTTCTACGAGGGACCTCCGGACCCTCAGGGCCAGGTTTATCCGGGTGAGTCGTGTGGAAGGCCCGAATTAATCAGTCTGCATTAATATCCGACGCAGGAACCCACATCCTCTCCTCAGGACCATACCCCTTCCAATGAACCAGGTACTGAAGGGACCGGCGATTAAAGCGTGAATCGATGACTTTTGATACCTGAAACTCCAAGTTACCATTGACCACCACTGGAGGAGAAGGTAAAGGTGACGGTATCACCGGCGCCACATACCTCTTAAGCAACGATCTGTGGAACACGTTGTGAATTTTAAACGTAGGGGGGAGGTCAAGACGAAATGCTACCGGATTAATTTTAGAACTGATCCTGTACGGCCCAATGAACCTGGGACCCAGTTTCCAGGAGGGAACCTTAAGTTTTATATTCCTGGTAGACAACCATACCCGATCGTTCACACTTAGGTCCGGACCAGACACTCTCCTATCAGCGATACGTTTGTATTGGTTCCCCATAGTATTCAGATTATTCAGCACTAGAGTTGAGCGATACTTTCCGATATCCTAAAGTATCGGAATCGGAATGGTATCGCCGATATCACTAAAAAATCGGCGATACCCGATACCGATACCGGAAGTCCCATGTAAGTCTATGGGAACAAAATATCGCAACTAAAAAAACCCCATTCTTTCCTTGTAAACACTAAATATACACACATAGAATACATATATATATATACATGTCATTGTGACATATATATATATATATACATATATGTATAGTTTATACACTTCTACATAGTAAAATATCCTTTGATTCAATTGCCGGGTAAAGCCGGCTTCAGTGAAAAGACAGAAGCACCCGACATGAAATGACACTTGGTGTACATAGGGTTAACCATGTCTTTTCATGTCGTTTGCTATCTGATTTGCACAAACAATTAAATCAGACTATGTGTGCAAAATTTCACACCTATAGGGGTTAATTAAAGGTGTAAATTCGTTGTAAAAAAAACGGACTTTTTTGCTACGAATTTACACCTTTAATTAACCCCTACAGGTGTGAAATTTTGCACACATAGTCTGATTTAATTGTTTGTGCAAATTAGATAGCAAAGGACATGAAAAGACATGGTTAACCCTATGTACACCAAGTGTCATTTCATGTCGGGTCACCCGACATGAAATGACACTTGGTGTACATAGGGTTAACCATGTCTTTTCATGTCCTTTGCTATCTAATTTGCACAAACAATTAAATCAGACTATGTGTGCAAAATTTCACACCTGTAGGGGTTAATTAAAGGTGTAAATTCGTTGTAAAAAAAACGGACTTTTTTTCTACGAATTTACACCTTTAATTAACCCCTACAGGTGTGAAATTTTGCACACATAGTCTGATTTAATTGTTTGTGCAAATTAGATAGCAAAGGACATGAAAAGACATGGTTAACCCTATGTACACCAAGTGTCATTTCATGTCGGGTTCTGCATTTTCACAAAAGCCGGCAATTGAATTAGCGCTATTATACTATGTAGAAGTGTATGAACTACAAATAAAATATATATATATATGTGTCACAAATTCAATGACATGTATATATATATATATATATATATATATATATGAGGTGTAAAATTGCTGAAAAAAAATGCGTGGGCTCCCGCCCTATTTTCGCAACCAGACAGACAAAGCCAGTGAGTGGGGCAGATAATAATAGCCCAGAGAGGGACCATTTTTTTTGGCCCCCCCCGGCTACTTAACATCTGCCCCCAGACACCCCAGAAAGGGCAAATCTCTAATTAGATTTGCCCTTTCTGGCACTTTGCCCGTCTATTCCCATTGCCCTGTAGCGGTGGCGAATGGGTTAATAAGGGGTTAAAATGACCTTGCAATTGAAAGGTCACTTTAAGCCAGGTTAATAATTGAGAGCTGTCAATTAGACAACTATCAATTATTAATCCTATTGTATGAAAGAAAAATCAAACACACACACTTTAATAAAAAAGAAGTTTAATGAAATAATCACACAGTTTTTGACCATATTTTATTTACCTGCTAAAACCATTTCCTGTAATAAAAATAAAATAATAAAGCAAAATTATTCTTACCAATCCGATGCACAGTCAGGTCCCACGGTTTTAATCCTTCAGAAAGGGTTAATGTTTACTGCAGGGACCGCAGCTAATGCTGCAGCCTCACAGTAAACCCCAAATGAATGAGTTCCTCTCCTGCCTGACAGGAGAGTAAAGGCTGGGTGTCACATAACGATACACCAGCGATCCCGACAACGATATGCACTTGTCAGGATCGCTGGTGTATCGCTACATGATCGCTGCTGAGCTGCCAAACAGGCAGCTCAGGCAGCGATCTGGGACAGCGACACTGCGGGTAACATCGCTTAAGGGCCCGTCTCACATAGCGATATCGCTACCGAGATCGCTGCTGAGTCACAAGTTTTGTGACGCAGCAGCAAGCTCACCAGCGATATCACTGTGTGTGACATTCAGCGACGATCAGCCCCCCTGCCGGGTATCGCTGATCGTCGCAGAAATGTCAGGACCTTTATTTGATCGCTGGTTTCCCTCTGACAGGCACGCATCGCTGCGTGTGACAGGCGGGAGACCAGCGATCCGCTGGTAACCAAGGTACACAGCGGGTTTCCAGGCACCGCGCAGCGCTTGGAAACCCGCTGTGTACCTTGGATACCAGCTCCCTGCATCAGGGCGCTGGTATCCAAGGTACACAGCGGGTTTCTAGGCACAGCCCCGCGCCTGGAAACCCGCTGTGTACCTTGGTTACCAGCGGATCGCTGGTCTCCCGCCTGTCACACGCAGCGATGCGTGCCTGTCAGCGGGAAACCAGCGATCAAAAAAAGGTCCTGACATTTCAGCGACGATCAGCGATACCCGGCAGGGGGGCTGATCGTCGCTGAATGTCACACACAGCGATATCGCTGGTGAGCTCGCTGCTGCGTCACAAAACTAGTGACTCAGCAGCGATCTCGGTAGCGATATCGCTATGTGAGACGGGCCCTTAAGTGGAAAGCTTAATTGATTGCTTTCCACTTTCACTTCAGGTCAGCCAGGGACACAATCAGTGACGTCAGAGGGAACTGATTAACAAAAATAGGGGTTCCCTTCGAAAAAAAAATGGCGTGGGGTCCCCCCTATTTTTGTTAACCAGCCAGATGAAGCAGACCGCTGAGGCCTGGATTTTCAGGCTGTTAAGGAGCCAAGATCCATGGACCTTGCCAGCCTGATAATACTAGGCCACAGCAGTCTGCATATCTTGGCTGATTAACAAAAATAGGGGATCCCCTCGAAAAAAATTGGCGTGGGGTCCCCCCTATTTTTGTTAACCAGCCAGATGAAGCAGACCGCTGAGGCCTGGATTTTCAGGCTGTTAAGGAGCCAAGATCCATGGACCTTGCCAGCCTGATAATACCAGGCCACAGCAGTCTGCATATCTTGGCTGATTAACAAAAATAGGGGATCCCCTCGAAAAAAATTGGCATGGGGTCCCCCCTATTTTTGTTAACCAGCCAGATGAAGCAGACCGCTGAGGCCTGGTTTTTCAGGCTGGTAAGGATCCAATATCCATGGACCTTGCAAGCCTGATAATACCAGGCCACAGCAGTCTGCTTAGCTTGGCTGGTTAACAAAAATAGGGGATCCCCTCGAAAAAAAAACGGCGTGGGGATCCCCCCTATTTTTGTTAACCAGCCAAGTAAAATGCAGACTGCTGCGGCCTGGTATTAAAAGACTGTCAAGGCCCATGGATTTTGGCCCTCAACAGCCTGATAATACCAGGCTACAGCAGCCCCACATTTGGCGCATCAAAAGATGTGCCAATTGTGGCACTTTACCCGGCTCTTCCCACTTGCCCTGTAGCGGTGGCAAGCGGGGTAATAAGGGGTTATTGTCACCGTTGATTGCACGGTGACAATAAGCCCGGTTAATAATGGAGAGGCGTCAATAAGACACCGATCCATTATTAATCCCAAAGTTATTAAATGTATAAAAAAAAGACACAGCAAGAAAAAAGTCTTTTAATGAAATAAAAGAGACAACACAGTTTTCATTACTTTTATTACTCTCTCATTCCTGCGACGCCATCGATCTCCTGTAAAAAAAGAAAAAAAACAAACCAACAGTATACCACCTGTCCGACGCAGTCCATAACGATAGTCCCACGACGATCCAGCTCTGCTACATCGCAATGACAGGCAGAGCCTGTCATTGCAACGCAGCACAGCTGATTACCTGCTTCCCCGGCGGTGACGTCATCGGACTGACTGCTTTACGGCCGGGATTACCCAGCAGTCACTGCAGTTATCGCGAGAAACTGCATGTGACCGCCGGGGAAAGAAGATGGCGGCCATGAAGCAGTCCAGGACGTGACCGCCGGAGATCTTCTGCCAGGTAAGTGCCGCTGACTCCTGACAGACCCGACCGACGGACACTGACAGTGACAGTGACAATCCCGATTCCGGTATCCGATAAGACGAAAATATCGGAACTCGGAATCGGAATTCCGATACAGCTAATATCGGCCGATACCCGATATTTGCAGTATCGGAATGCTCAACCCTATTCAGCACCCCTCTCCACACTGAAGCGAGTGATGACGAAAATCGTTCTTCCTCAGGAACACCCGAAGAGCCCCCCCTACTGAAAGTACAAAACTGGGGGTGAAAACCATAAGCCCCAAAAAACGGGGACTTACCAGTGGACTCGCTCCGCCTATTATTAAGAGCAAACTCTGCCAGAGGCAAGAAAGAAGCCCAGTCCTCCTGGTTCTCTGACACAAAACACCGGAGATATGTCTCCAAGCTCTGGTTCAGACGTTCCGTCTGACCATTCGTCTGAGGATGAAAAGCCGATGAAAACGACAAATGCATCCCCCGCCGTGTACAAAATGCCTTCCAGAATTTGGACACAAACTGAGACCCCCGATCAGACACCACATCGGAGGGTACCCCGTGAAGCCTCACAATCTCCCCAATGAACACCTGCGGAGAGTTTTAGCATTAGGAAGAGCGGGAAGAGCGATGAAATGTGCCATCTTGCTGAACCTGTCCACTACAATGAGTATGACCGTTTTACCCAAAGACGGCGGGAGGTCCGTAATAAAGTCCATGGACAGATGAGTCCAAGGACGCTCCGGGATCTTCAAAGGTAAGAGGGCCCCAGACGGACGGGTATGTGGGGTCTTAGAGCGCGCACAAACCCCACAGGACGCGACAAAAGTTACCACCTCCCTATGTAAGTTAGGCCACCAAAACCGACGCGAGAGGAGATCCACAGTTGCTTTACTCCCTGGGTGTCCTGCCAAAGCTCAGTTATGGTGTGCCTCGATCACCTTTTGTCGCAACTGATCTGGAACAAACAGTCTCCCTGGAGGTCCAACAGGGGCGTCCCCCTGAGCCTCCAATACCTCCTCCTCAAGCTCAGAGCATACTGCCGACACCAACACCCCCTCCTGAAGGATAGGAACCGGCTCATCCGTATTCCCGGCCCCAGGGAAACTACGAGATAAGGCATCCGCCTTTACATTTTTTGACCCAGGACGATATGTGACGACAAAATTAAACCTGGTAAAAAACAACGACCACCTAGCTTGTCTGGGATTCAGACGTTTTGCGGACTCCAGATATAGCAGATTCTTGTGATCGGTGATGACGGTGACCGGATGGACTGCCCCCTCCAAAAAATGGCGCCACTCCTCAAAAGCTAACTTAATGGCCAAGAGTTCCCTATTGCCGACATCGTAATTCCTCTCAGCGGACGACAATTTTTTAGAGAAAAAGGCGCACGGATGCCACTTACCAGGGGACGATGTTATGATTTGGTAGCTGAGGAGTGCAGGTAAAAAAGGCAATACACCAGAGCAGTTGGAATCTATGAGATTGCAGTACCCTGACTAACCACCACAACTAGAGGCAGCCGTGGAGCGTTCCTACGTTGGTCCTAGACGCCTCGTCACAGCCTGAGAAACTAACTATACCTAAAGATAGAAAGAGGAAAGCTATCTGCCCCGGAGCAGATCCCCAAAGAACATAGAAAGCCCCCAAACATGTAATGGCGGTTAGACAAGAAGAAATACTGACACAGACAGAAAATAGTATGAGCAAACGTTGGGGCCCAAACTATCTAAATAGAAAAGGATAGGAAGGGCACTTACTGCAATCCCAAAAAACCCTGAAAAGCACCAACTTTACTAATTTCAAAAACACCTGAGATCACACGACCTCTACCACCTAAATTAGTTCTCTGGTGTAACAAAATCAAAACAGCAGCCACTGAAAAAACTGGAAAAAGCAAATGTACAAACATCAGTGGCTGAACAAAACTGAGAGGGCAAAAAGCCCCCGGAGGGGACCCTGAAGGACCCCACAGAAGTGCAGGACAAAATGCAAAAATCAAGCACAAAAGCAAAAAGAAGAAAATGTCTTATCTGTTAGCAGGAGATGCAGACACGACACAGCAGGCTACAAAGGAAACAGGAATCAAGGATTGAGACCAGAACAATTGATCACCGGCAACCCTGATGGGAAGGTGACTCCCTTATATAAGACCAGTCAGTAACACCTGATTCCCAATCCTCACAATCTTCACTGGACAGTCCAGTACCGCTTGTAACCACCAGAGGGAGCCTCTGCTCAGAACTCATTTCAAGTCCATTCACAACAGGACGAACCCTGTGACAATACTGCTCCCACCCCTACCTCGGAAGCGTCTACCTCTACAATGAACGGCTGTGACGCATCAGGTTGAATGAGATGGGTGCCGAGGCAAAACATTTTTTCAAGGAGGAGAATGCTTGACAAGCCTTGTCAGACCACATAGAAAAATCCGTCCCTTTTTTTGTCATGTCTGTGAGAGGTTTAACCATGGACAAGAAATTACGAATAAATTTCCGGTAATAATTAGCAAACCCCAGGAAACGTTGTGGTGCCTTAAGATTCTCTGGCAGATCCCACTCAAGAACTGCCCGCACTTTCCCAGGGTCCATACGAAAACCGGATGCTGACACCAGGAAGCCTAAAAACTGGAGTTCCTGTACGGCGAACACACACTTTTCCCATTTGGCGTACAAGTAATTATCCCGCAAGATCTGTAACACCTGCCTAACATGCTCCTGATGAGACACAAGAACCGGCGAGTAAATTAAGATATCATCCAGATATATGACAGCAAACTGTCCCACCAGGCGGCGAAAAATGTCATTTACAAAGTGTTGGAACATCGCCGGGGCATTAGTCAGACCGAATGGCATGACAAGGTTCTCATAATGCCCCTCCAGAGTGTTAAACGCCGTCTTCCACTCATCCCCCTCCTTCATCCTAATCAGATTGTACGCCCCCCCTGAGATCCAACTTAGAGAACCATTTGGCGCCCACGATCTGATTGAAGAGATCGGGAATAAGTGGCAGCGGATACGGATCTCGGACCGTAATCCGATTAAGTTCACAGAAATCTAGGCAAGGGCGTAGGCCTCCATCTTTCTTCTTCACAAAGAAGAACCCCGCGGCCACCAGGGAAGATGAAGGTCTAATATGCCCTTAGCCAGACTTTCAGAAATATAATCCTTCATGGCCTGCCTCTCTGGACCAGATAGGTTATACAACCTAGATTTAGGTAACTTGGCCTCAGGGAGCAGTTTTACAGAACAGTCATACACGCAATGAGGAGGTAGTTCCTGACACCCTTTCTCCGAAAATACCTCCTCAAAGTCCGCCAGAAATGGAGGTAAGACCCTAGGAGTGACCGCACCGATGACCGTATTCATGCAGTTTTTATTACAGAATTCACTCCATTGGCTTATCTCTCTGGATTGCCAATTAATTACAGGGTTATGCTTAGTTAACCAAGGAAGGCCCAACACTATAGGAGTGGGAAGACCCTCCAACACGTAACAAGACAACAGTTCTTTATGTATCGCTCCCACTTGAAGTTTTACGTTATGCACAGCTTGCAAAAAACTTCCCTGACCGAGAGGCCTGGCGTCGATCGAGAATATGGGGATGGGTTTAGCCAACACACTCAATCGCATACCTTGAACCCGGGCAAACCGAGCGTCCACCAGATTAGCCCCGGCCCCACTATCCAGAAGAACAGATATCCTCTCAGTTCTCGTACCCACCACCAGCTCCGCCGGTACGAGAAACTGAGACGAACCTAGGGACAAAATACCTACTCCCAGATTGCCGTCCACCACACAACCTGGGATAAATAGTTTTCCGACGACCCTTTATTCTGCAAAGGACGGGATGGACACCCCCCAATAAAATGTCCCTTTCCCGTAGAAGAAACACCTTCCTGTCTTGTGGCGCACCGCCGGTCCCCTCCCCCGAAATGATGTCCCTCCTAATTGCATAGGCTCCTCTGGACTGACCAGGGGAACCTCCATATAAGGGACCCTTGAAGAAGGTGGAGTCATCACAGGGGGCGGAGTTACCCCGCACCTCTCCCGAAGCCGTCTGTCAATGCGAATAGCAAGGGCCATAGCGGCTTCCAGTGACGCGGAAGGGTCATACTGTGCCAACACATCCTTTAATTTGTCAGATAAACCTTGACAAAACTGGCTCCTAAGAGCCGGGTCATTCCACTGGGTGTCCGTGGCCCACCTACGGAACTCCGAACAGAATTCCTCCGCCGGACGATCTCCTGCTGGATCCTACGTAACTTAGATTCAGCAAGGGAGATCCGATCCGGGTCATCATATACGAGACCCAGAGCAACAAAAAACCTATCCACTGACTGGAGAGCCGGGGAGCCCGGGGGAAGAGAGAACGCCCATGATTGTGGGTCCCCTTGTAGGAGCGAGATGATAATTCCCACCCTTTGTTCTTCATTCCCCGATGACCGAGGCCGCAGCTGAAAGTACAATTTACATGCCTCCCGGAAAACAAAAAACTTGTCCCGCCCCCAGTGAACTTGTCAGGGAGAGCTACTTTAGGTTCTGGTCTGGCTTGCTCCGGGGGATACAAAACCTTGGACTTAACGTCCGCCAGCTCCATGGACAAACTCTGCAACTGCCGAGCAAGACTGGCTACTGGATCCATGGTAGCTGGAGAGAATTTATTGTCGGTTGGTGAAAATGTCACGCAGTCTCTGCGTACAGGAGGTCAGGGGCCTAAGCTGACCCTAAGCTGGGGCCCTAACTAATCCCTCTACCTGGAGGTACTGTTAAAGGTACAGAGGTCCAGGCCGCCAGCGTAACCCTATCTCCTGAGGATCCCTGAACCTCAGTAATCTAGTCCTGAGAAGGACCCCGATCACAACAACAGGGGACAGGATAATATAAACCAACACACAGTACTAGACGAATGAGACAGTACAAGGGGAAAACCAAAAAACCACCTTGCATACAAAAACTCGCACCACAACAACAGAGGGAACACCAACGGGTAAGGAGATAAATAATAAAGCGAGGAAGGGAAAAAACCACACAAAGTACACTTCACTCTAAACTCCAAAATACCACAAGGCGCTCTGTTTGTCTGCAAGGAATGCTTTCACCGACAACTTCCCTAACAGACTGGCAGGTATTTGAAGGAGTCCCACTTCTGCAGCATTGACTGCAGCTGGGCGAGGCTGGGCCTCATCTAGCACAGAGAGAGAGAATTAACTCCCTCACTGCCGAAAAATACAAAGCACCAAAAACTCAGCTGTGAGAAGTCAGGGTGTGTAATCGTGACGATCTTCGTGGCGACACACCCGTGACAGAACCGGCCCCCTGGACACTGAAGACACCTTCACTGAATCCAACTTCAGCCCGTTATCCCAAGAAAATTGGACCTCCTCCTTTGGAACAGAGGGAAGCATCTTCGCCTTGGTATCTTCACCAGCTGACCAAATGGAAGCTGAGGGTACCCGTACAGGATCCATCCTCTGCCCGTTATCCCATGAAGACTGGACCTCTTCCTCCAGGTTGGTAAAAAAACAGATACAAAGGCTTCTGCTTCAACCTCTTCATCCACCTGCCACATGGAATCCGAAGGCATCTTTACAGGAACTATCCTGCGTCCATGGTCTAAGAAAAAATTCTCAGGTGACAAGGATGTTCCTAGGAAATAGTCGCAGGAATAGTCACAGGAGGTATGTGGAGAGGGCGCCACTGCTTCCTCTTCCTCAGAGACGTCATCACACCTTGACTTGACGAGTAGCAGACCAGATGAAGAAGAACACCCTGCTGACAGACTTTGATGCAAGGAATCCAGACACCTCTTGTCACTTGGTTGTTTCAACCAACGCACCGTGCTGGGTCTCCCGACCTGAATGGGTACGAGAATCTCAGGGTCCGAATGACCCATGGGCACACCAGACAGCAAACTGAAGATGAACTTCTTCGTGTACAATGCTCCGACTTGGAGCTGTAGTTGTCCTTGCATCACGGACAATGCCCACACGGGTTCTGGGGCTGAAGCAAGGAAATCACACACTGACTCTGTATGGCTGGTGGCTTATACACACCAAAGCTCCCAGAGGCAGAAAAGCAATCATAGACTTTATTGGAGGGGAAGTATTCTCACCAAGGGCAGCCTCTCCTACTGGCCCAAGGTCCTGGAGCTTTAGATCCCCTGGACAGAGACCGTCCAGGTGTTCTTCACAAGCGCAGCGACACCGTCTGCCCTTCTTACGGCTGGTTTTGGGCTTCTGCTTTGCCAGCCCACTCTCCTCAGCCTTCTGGGGTTTCTCTGGGTAGCTGGTTCAACAGGTAGAGGAACTGGAGGATCACAGACGGTCGCGGTCTGGCGTGGCGTTTTCTTCATAGGTTTCACCCGTCTGGAGCGCCACTTGGATCTAGAAAGGGAAGACTTCGCAGGAGCAGCTGGACGAGGCACATCAAAGACTCTACAGAAGGCCACCAGGAAGGCCCTAGGTTCATGACGATAGGATCCCCTGCTTCCCAGAGGGGACAGATTCATAGTAACGCATATCCTGCTAGGTAGGACATGATGTATCCCACCTTGACCCAGTCAGAGGGGAAACAAGCTGCATTCTGCATGATGTAGCGCAAGCACTTTTCCAGGAACCCTTGGCACTCAATAGGATTCCCATAGAACCTAGGCGGGTCTGCTGGGTAGTGCTCCTCATAAGCCCAGAGTTGTTCATAGAGAGAATTGGAGATGATGATGGGGTCTGAAGTCTCAACAATCTGAACTACACTGGGTGCAACAAATTCTTCCGGTTGCACATACGGGCAAAGAAAAAGTTCATCATGCTCTGCGAACGGACGGAAC